>CP092877.1:68318487-68338366 GCA_030710605.1 Cordylochernes scorpioides | reverse complement strand
AACAAGTACGGCTCAGAGTGCCAGCTGCGGCTCTTTAGCTGCCGCTACCAGAAACCTATCACCATCCTGGTGCCTTGTCCAAGAGGTAAGTTCGGTCGACAATATTCCACCACCCACAACCCTTACACTTCCTATAAATATAACTAATAAGTTTTGTTGTAAATATACACTTATAAATGGGTATATAATAATTAAGATTACTTTTTAAAAATTCATTGAATTTGTAGATGTTACTGGTCTAAAAGGTCAGAACACAGATTCGAAACCTGGATTGAAACAATATTTTTAGCAACATCAACCAATTGTTTATTTAAATTCCGACGTTTCAGTGGCATGCTTTCACTCTTCTTAGGGGACCATCATTCAGACAAGAAGCCAACAACATGTATACCATGGTTTCGGGCTATGGCCCTCATCAGTACAGGGACGGCTTCGATTTCATAACATACTATAAGAAGGGTTATGGAATTGGTCGAATTTACCAATCAGATGTTTAAGCTGGTGAAGTGGCAAGGGCCGATTTTGAGGAAAGATTACAACTTAAAGTTACGGGACGATGATATTCATGTATCAAAAGAGACATCTCTCCCTTTAATCTTGCATCAGAACGATTCACTGTTCACCCCCCTAGTAAAATTCTTTACTATTTTTTTTATTATTATTATTATCTCTTATGTCATTACACAATGTCATGGAGACTATTTTACATGTATCTTGTTTAGGATTAGTTATGGTACAAGTCGTGCTTGGTGTCTTCCATGTATGAGAATAGATGGTCTGTGGTTGCCTCCTCCTTTTTACAGATGATGCATGTTGGGAAGATTCTAACTCCGCCTTCAAATAACTTTACTAATGATGATAAGGAATGAGTCACGAGAAAATATGTAAATAAATATGATTCCTGTAGTGAGACGACACCATGGCGTACTTGTGCTCCTATCTAGGAAGGTTCCCGGAGTGGTTTGAATTAATTTGCGTTTCTCCCGAAGAGTTCCGTCCGCATAATCCGCTCAAATTGATAGATGGCGGGATTTGGAGTGTTTGCTCCCGGCCCAGGCTGCTAACTAGCCGCGTTGATTGGTCCGCCCACCACTTCCAGTCGGATGGAGACTGCTGCTGCTGCTCATTCCAAAATCTCGAACTTAAATCTTGGCTTGAATTAAGTAGGAAAATCCTTCTAGTAGGAAAATCATTCGTAGAAAATTTTATTTTGTACACAGTAGAACCTCCCATAAGAGACTCACTCGATGAGCGACCATCTCTTTGAACGACTATCTCTTTGAGCGACCATCTCTTTGAAGGGCCATTTCTCTGAAAGACCATCTCTTTGTACAGCTATTTCTTTGAGCAACCGTCTCTTTGAACGACTATCTCTTTGTATGGCTATCTCTTTGAAGAGCCATTTCTCAGAACGACCATTTCTTTGTACAGCTATCTCTTTCAAATACTATCTCTTTGAGCGACCATTGCTTTGAACGACCATCTATTTGAAGGGCCATTTCTCTGAACGACCGTATCTTTGTACAGCTATCTCTTTGAACTACTTTTTTGAGAATAAATACTTATTTGCGAAAGATTATATTTTATCGAATTTTAAATTTGTTTGTGTTTTTCTATTTATATTTGTTATTCTTTAAAATCGAATCATTTTGAGTGCTATATTTAAACCTGAAATATTTGCCAATTGTAAAAATAAATATTCACAGAAGACTGTGGTGCAGACGATGACGACGATATTGAAGTCCGCTCACTAAAAGGCTTCCCACCTTACTACAACAACTGAAATCTTCCAAAATCTTTGCCAAAGGTGAGTTAAACTATTAGATAGTTTATAGAGATATCATCTCTTTGTACGGCTATCTCTCTGAACGACTATCTCTTTGTATGGCCATCTCTTTGAGCAACCGTCTCTCTGAACGACCATCTCTTTGTACAGCTATCTCTTTGAGCAACCGTCTCACTGAACGACTATATCTTTGTATGGCCATCTCTTTGAAGGGTCATTTCTCTGAACGACCATCTATTTGTATGGCCATCTCTTTGAGAAACCATCTCTTTGAACGACCATCTCTTTGTACAGCTATCTCTTTGAACAACCGTCTCTCTGAACGACTATCTCTTTGTATGGCCATCTCTTTGAAGGGCCATTTCTTTGAAAGACCATCTCTTTGTACGACCATCTCTTTGAAGGGCCATTTCTCTGAACGACCGTATCTTTGTAAAGCTATCTCTTTAAGCAACCGTCTCTTTGAAAGACCATCTCTTTGAAGAAGACAGAGGTATTTCTGTTCACACATGGTTATCTTGTGTGTCTTCAATAAAGGACACCGTGTATCAAATATCTTTCAGAGTTATTGTCTGAATAACGATATACATGCTGAAAGATACAACTTCCTTAAGTTTTGTCCATGAGTGTATACACACTAGGTAATCTCATGTGTCTTCAATAAAGGTCACTGTAATATCTTTCAGAGTTATTGTCTGAATCCCAATATTCATGCTGAAAGATACAACTTCCTTAAGTTTTGTCCGTGAGTCTATATACAACACAAAGAAGCGAGGGTATTTTATTCAGACCTCACTTTTTGAAAATGCATTAAAACCATGCATAAAGGTAAAAAAGAATTGGCCTTAACACCAGTTTTGTCAAATTTCAGAAAAACTCTATGCCAGGGTTTGAGGAGTATGGCCCCTATTAATACAGGGTCGGCTTCGATTTCCTAACATCCTACGAAAGGGTGATGTATATATACTCATAGACAAAACTTGAGGAAGTGTAAAGTCTTTGATTTCTCCTTTCGTATATTTTTAAGAGACAGAGGAAATTTTGTTCACACTTGTTTATCTCGTGTGTCTTCAATAAAATTCATTGTGTATCAAATAGCTTTCATAGTTATTCTCTGAACTCCGATAAACATGGTAAAAGGTACAACTTCTTTAAGTTTGGTCCTTGAGTGTATGTATCCTATTAGGACAGTACACGTCGGAAAAAAACAAACTGCGACGAAACAAGCGGAGCCATCAGGAACAAGATTGTTAGGTTCCAGAAGAACGAGATATTACAAGACCCAAGCTGCCCCTAGGGAGAAATTGTCCAATTTTTAAAACCGCACACTTCTGGAAATTGTCGTTGTGATTACATTTAAGAGATCTCTTCATTCCCTTGGGTCAAATGGCTGCCGGGATCCTTAATTAATTAAATATCTGTCGGGCGGTGTGTCGCCTTAACTTGGCCGTCTGGATCTTGGCTGTGATTGACGTCTGGTGATTCCTTTATTGGTTGTTCTTTCTTAATTCCTCTCTGGCAGTTATCCTCCTTGTTGTCAGTGTCTTGACCATTCCTCTCTGGCAGTTATCCTCCTTGTTGTCAGTGTCTTGACCATTCCTCTCTGGCAGTTATCCTCCTTGTTGTCAGTGAATTGACCATTCCTCTCTGGCAGTTATCCTCCTTGTTGTCAGTGAATTGACCATTCCTCTCTGGCAGTTATCCTCCTTGTTGTCAGTGTCTTGACCATTCCTCTCTGGCAGTTATCCTCCTTGTTGTCAGTGATTTGACCATTCCTCTCTGGCAGTTATCCTCCTTGTTGTCAGTGACTTGACCGTTCCTCTCTGGTAGTTATCCTCCTTGTTGTCAGTGACTTGACCGTTCCTCTCTGGCAATTATCCTCCTTGTTGTCAGTGACTTGACCGTTCCTCTCTGGTAGTTATCCTCCTTGTTGTCAGTGACTTGACCATTTCTCTCTGGCAGTTATCCTCCTTGTTGTCAGTGACTTGACCGTTCCTCTCTGATAGTTATCCTCCTTGTTGTCAGTGACTTGACCATTCCTCTCTGGCAATTATCCTCCTTGTTGTCAGTGAATTGACCATTCCTCTCTGGCAGTTATCCTCCTTGTTGTCAGTGACTTGACCATTTCTCTCTGGCAGTTATCCTCCTTGTTGTCAGTGACTTGACCATTTCTCTCTGGCAGTTATCCTCCTTGTTGTCAGTGACTTGACCATTCCTCTCTGGCAGTTATCCTCCTTGTTGTCAGTGACTTGACCATTTCTCTCTGGCAGTTATCCTCCTTGTTGTCAGTGACTTGACCATTCCTCTCTAGCAGTTATCCTCCTTGTTGTCAGTGACTTGACCGTTCCTCTCTGATAGTTATCCTCCTTGTTGTCAGTGACTTGACCATTTCTCTCTGGCAGTTATCCTCCTTGTTGTCAGTGAATTGACCATTCCTCTCTGGCAGTTATCCTCCTTGTTGTCAGTGATTTGACCATTCCTCTCTGGCAGTTATCCTCCTTGTTGTCAGTGATTTGACCATTCCTCTCTGGCAGTTATCCTCCTTGTTGTCAGTGACTTGACCATTCCTCTCTGATAGTTATCCTCCTTGTTGTCAGTGACTTGACCGTTCCTCTCTGGTAGTTATCCTCCTTGTTGTCAGTGACTTGACCGTTCCTCTCTGATAGTTATCCTCCTTGTTGTCAGTGAATTGACCATTCCTCTCTGGCAGTTATCCTCCTTGTTGTCAGTGACTTGACCGTTCCTCTCTGGCAGTTATCCTCTTTGTTGTCAGTGACTTGACCATTCCTCTCTGGCAGTTATCCTCCTTGTTGTCAGTGACTTGACCGTTCCTCTCTGATAGTTATCCTCCTTGTTGTCAGTGATTTGACCATTCCTCTCTGGTAGTTATCCTCCTTGGTGTCGGTAGCTTGACCGTTCCTCTCTGATAGTTATCCTCCTTGTTGTCAGTGATTTGACCGTTCCTCTCTGATAGTTATCCTCCTTGTTGTCAGTGATTTGACCATTCCTCTCTGGTAGTTATCCTCCTTGGTGTCGGTAGCTTGACCGTTCCTCTCTGATAGTTATCCTCCTTGTTGTCAGTGACTTGACCGTTCCTCTCTGGCAGTTATCCTCCTTGTTGTCAGTGACTTGACCGTTCCTCTCTGGCAGTTATCCTCCTTGGTGTCGGTAGCTTGACCGTTCCTCTCTGATAGTTATCCTCCTTGTTGTCAGTGACTTGACCGTTCCTCTCTGGCAGTTATCCTCCTTGTTGTCAGTGACTTGACCGTTCCTCTCTGGCAGTTATCCTCCTTGTTGTCAGTGACTTGACCATTTCTCTCTGGTAGTTATCCTCCTTGGTGTCGGTAGCTTGACCGTTCCTCTCTGACAGGTATCCTCTAATAGCAGTAATACAAGAGTACACTTGTATTGCTGCCGGTATTTAACCCATTGTTCTTCTAAAAGCAGGTCCATTGTTGGTAGTGGTTTCACTATTGTTGTAAATGGTTTCTCCGTTGTTTCCTGGTGTTCTGATAACAGTAAGACCATTGTTTGTGATATTTTCTCCATTGTCCCTGTTTTTCTGGTAACAGGAGCTCCATTGTTGGTAATGATTTCTCCATTGTTGGAGGTCCACAGTTTGTGATGGTTTACCCATTGTCCCCTGGTTCTCTGCTAACAGTAGATTCATTGTTGGTAATGGTGATTGCGTTAATTATTAAAAAATATATTAGGATAACAAAACCATTTATTTTTATCAAAGTAATTCAACCTTCCTCACAATAAAAATAAAATAAGTCAATCAATTAACTGATAAATTTGCTGAGTAACAAAATTGATATCTGTGAATAAAAATAAGAAATATTCTGTTGGAGCGTACATTCCTTATGTTAAACTCCTTACTCACGGCTGTTCCAGAACCTTCGTCCATCTCCAGGCGGCCACATTCGGACGTCCCAGGTGAGTCTGACTCTCCTACCTAATTTGCATAACTTCACAAAGAGAACCTTCGATCCTTTATGATCGCCACGATCCTATCGCCAGAGAGCCATAATCCCAATAATATTGAGATTACATTATCGTTTTATCTCTTAACAACAAAGTATCGAATACTGGGTACATTTTAAGAAAGAAGGAAGAAAGGAAGATCTGCAATGAGCTGTCGAAGAGGTAAAGAAAACTACCAGAAGATTACTAGATGAGTTGTAAGTGAAGGGTGAGAAAATTGGAGAATATTTGTCCATAGAGTCATCAAAATTTGAACTATATTTGATGGACATTAACAACAACAACAAATACAATATGTAAATAGAATATGGATTCTTAGCAATTGCGTGAAAATCGCTATTTAATGATAGGAAGCGCCAACTATCGACGGAGATTAGAATTGTCGCATATTAGAAATCTTTATTTATCACACGCTCATGTTTTTCACAATGTTTTTTTCTTAATTAAATACTAATTTGAGATATATATAGACAATTCACGTTCACGGAATGCATAAATACTAATTCAAATTTCTATTTATAGTAGAATAAACATAAGTCAGGGAGAAGAGCTTTTTTATATAAGAGGACTTCACGATTTTGCGTGTCATCCTTGCGCAGGGGCCATGCTAATCTTCTCTGTATCGTTCCAATTGTAGTAGTTGTACCGCCGAACTGGTATCACAGGGACCATGCTAATCTTCTCTGTATCGTTCCAATTGTAGTAGTTGTACCGCCGAACTGGTATCACAGGGCCCATGCTAATCTTCTCTGTATCGTTCCTATTGTAGTAGTTGTACCGCCGAACTGGTATCACAGAGGCCATGCTAATCTTCTCTGTATCCTTCCTATTGTAG
Source organism: Cordylochernes scorpioides (assembly GCA_030710605.1). Taxonomy (NCBI): domain Eukaryota; kingdom Metazoa; phylum Arthropoda; class Arachnida; order Pseudoscorpiones; family Chernetidae; genus Cordylochernes; species Cordylochernes scorpioides. The sequence goes on along the minus strand of CP092877.1, from coordinate 68,331,758 downwards.
TAGTTGTACCGCCGAACTGGTATCACAGGGCCCATGCTAATCTTCTTTGTATCGTTCCTATTGTAGTAGTTGTTCCGCCGAACTTGTATCACAGGGCCCATGCTAATCTTCTCTGTATCGTTCCTATTGTAGTAGTTGTTCCGCCGAACTGGTATCACAGGGCCCATGCTAATCTTCTCTGTATCGTTCCTATTGTAGTAGTTGTTCCGCCGAACTGGTATCACAGGGCCCATGCTAATCTTCTCTGTATCGTTCCTATTGTAGTAGTTGTACCGCCGAACTGGTATCACAGGGGCCATGCTAATCTTCTCTGTATCCTTCCTATTGTAGTAGTTGTTCCGCCGAACTGGTATCACAGGGCCCATGCTAATCTTCTCTGTATCGTTCCTATTGTAGTAGTTGTTCCGCCGAACTGGTATCACAGGGCCCATGCTAATCTTCTCTGTATCGTTCCTATTGTAGTAGTTGTACCGCCGAACTGGTATCACAGGGGCCATGCTAATCTTCTCTGTATCCTTCCTATTGTAGTAGTTGTTCCGCCGAACTGGTATCACAGGGGCCATGCTAATCTTCTCTGTATCCTTCCTATTGTAGTAGTTGTTCCGCCGAACTGGTATCACAGGGGCCATGCTAATCTTCTCTGTATCCTTCCTATTGTAGTAGTTGTTCCGCCGAACTGGTATCACAGGGGCCATGCTAATCTTCTCTGTATCCTTCCTATTGTAGTAGTTGTTCCGCCGAACTGGTATCACAGGGCCATGCTAATCTTCTCTGTATCGTTCCAATTTTAGTATATGTACCGCCGAAGCTTCTTTTATAAGAGGACAATTGTACAAAATTTCGGACAAGATATCCTTCTATGGGTACAAAATAACACGAGTGACAATGGGGTCGGTGGATGAGAGGGTAACACGCTCGATTCCCGACAATAAGTCGGTGGATGAGAGGGTAACACGCTCGATTCCCGACAATAAGTCGGTGGATGAGAGGGTAACACGCTCGATTCCCGACAATAAGTCGGTGGATGAGAGGGTAACACGCTCGATTCCCGACAGTCATGAACCGGGATTGAATCCCGTGTTAAAATTTGTTTAATATGTGAATAACCTTCACATATTATTTACTGTTTCAATTATCATGAACTAGGTTGCTCTTGTCGAGCGGTACCTATCAATGTGATTTTGAACCAGGAGTGACAATGGTTTATATACACTTTCAAAAAATATATAATATGAACCATTGCACTTGTCATTCTGTATCCGTAGAAGGACGTCTTGCCCGAAATCTTGTACCATCGTCTTCGTATAAAGAAGCTCTTCTCCCCGACTTGTCTTTCTCCTATATTGAATAGGGATGTTACCGTTTTGTTAACCAACAACAACAAGAAGAACCTTTATTAAGACACTATTGTCTTACAAGGGGATTCCACTAAAAGGTTATATATGTACATGAGTAAGGAGGAAAAGCAATTTAGAGGGGAAGGGGAGCAATCAGCCGTTGTCTGTGGAGTTGAGCACTTCTTCTCTCATTTTATCAATCGCCTTGAAAAATTTAAAATATTTATAAACAAATGTTTTATCCAGCAGGAGAGTAGTGAAGATTTTATATACATGTTGTTCATTGTAGTAAGTTGGCCCCGAAATTTCGCGAATTTCCAGTCTCTTTTCATGTAGGAATGGGCAATGGAATAGATAGTGGACCAAATTGTCTTGGATGCCAACATTGCAAAAGTAGCAATTTAAAAGGTCGCTGTTCAAAAATCTCGTGATATCCTCTCGGGTCGCTGTGTTAACCTCTCTCAACAAAAAGCAATCTTTGTAAATTTTATCAATGCAAAAATAATAATTCGATTGAAGGACAGGTAATCAATAATCAAAGATTTCAAATTTTAAAGGTATATTGAGATTCAAAATTAGCACTAAAATGCACTGAAATTGATTATAAATGATCAATTTATTATCGTGATACGCCTATTGAAGGACTGACAAGTCCGAAAACTTGAAAATAAAAAATTTGAACAAGAAACTTAACCCTGGAAACTTTATTTATTTATTTATGGAAGCTATATTTTATAATATAAAAAGCTTAAAAGTTTTAATAATAGAATTCATATATATAAAATGAAAAGATTTAAAAGCACGAATGTTTCTTTTATACATAATACAAACTTCTACTGCCCTTACTGCGATGAAAAATATATTGGGAGGGCTTGGCTCATCAGTGGTGAACCCTCCCAGCGGTTTCGCCAATTTAATCCATCAGACCGCATCTCAGAGCTCTAATACTGTATTGGACGATTCTGCTTATATACGCAGCACTGAAGGATGGAATCTCAGAAATGGTTTTCAAGAAAAGTAAGGACAGTAGAAGTTTGTATTATGTATAAAAGAAACATTCGTGCTTTTAAATCCTTTCATTTTATATGTATACATGGCGCGTTATTGCTTTGTGTTAAATTAAGAGTTCATATATAAATAGAGCGTGCTGAGATGTGTTAATTTTGAAATAAATAAAATATATTTTTAAAGTAAAAAATTTATTTAAGCAATTTTTTTTATAAATTGACTGATATCATTCATAAGTATAGTAATGAGACCCTCGTTTATTTCTCAAATATCTATTTCCAACCAAAAAATTTCGTATAATTTATACTTTTCTCTAATATTTATTTTTTTCATAGAGACGAAAAAATAAATATCACTGATATACTTAACCGACACCACTTATCATCATCATCTGTTATAATCATCATTAATTCTCAATATCAAATCATCATTCTAGTAAAAAATTGTATTCAAGTTCTCGCGTTTGGAATATATCTTTATATATACCAAAAAAATGGCAATTCATATAGTAGAAATATCTGAGCAATTCAACTGGCACCACTTATCACCCAACAGCTATCGTTGAAAGAAAAAGAAAACTGTATGAAAGAAAAGGAAGCCAGAAAACAACAAGGAATAAAATCTCCATTTGAGAAAATATTTCCACATAAAAAAAAAAGTTGAGGGCGTGGAAGGAGTACTATAAAAAAATGGTTTTCCCCGGGACAGTTGTAGGGAGGTGGCAATATTTTAAACTGTCTCGAGTTCACCCCCAGGATAAATATTTAGGTGGAGAGGTAGGGTTTCCCCGGGCGCCATTAGCCTCAATTTCGGTCTCTGCGACGGCCCGAAAAATTGCCACTGAATATTTAAAGAGAGAGTCGGGTTACGTGCGCATCTGTCACCGTGGTTTGTGTGCGCAGGCTCTCCTTGCCGGCCGCCAACACTTTTGCATATCACACGCGCGAGCCCCAATAATAAATATTTTTCAGTATTTACTCTGCTTGTCTCTTTAATTCACATCCTGATTGGTTGAGATAACGGCCTTGTTGACACTGATTGGCTGGTTTTCTTATCCTACCCATATACACACACACACTTTATATCCTTTGTTTTTCTTTCATTATACATGGTTTCATGGTAATACATGGCAACAATGGTAGTTTGAATGCAGTTACACATCTACAATTATATCATCCTGCCAAAAGTCGTTATTATTCTCTGGAAATTTCAGTTTCATTGGAATCCCTTTCTTCATTCTTATCCCATTCTATATTATCTAAAGGTATCATGTCTTGAGCTAATTAACAACTAGATTGATCGAGATATGCAAAATTGGTTTGATTTTGTCGTTAAGACAATAACGCTCCTCAGTAGCACTTTAGCCTTAGCAGACTTAGTTTCAATATTAAATGACTGCTTTATGAAAGAAGCCAACTTGCCTAAAACTATAATTTTAGTTTGAAAATGTGGGTTGTTGCCTTAGGAAGGCGGAACTATCATCACTATTGGAACTATGTTTTATGGATCGAGGTGAAGAATTCTGTTTTTGTTGTTTTCTTATAACAATTCTCAAATTGTATAAAGTACACGAGAGGCATAAAGCATGTTGTGATTAGATATCCCTCCAGGGCTTAGCAAGCACTTATCTGGGTACCTATTAATCCATTCGTGAGAATTACAAATTGTGATAAAAGAGGAATACACTTCTCTCGATGATATATATACAAAAAGAATATCATCATGCTTTTCTTCCAACAAAGTTTCCACCCATATCAATGTCAAGTTATTGGTCCTGAAACGGTCTTAATAAAAACCCTCTTTAGATAACTATCAAGATGCCTCACGTTCCCTTTCTAGACGTTTTATCGATTAACTACTTTATACTTCAGGTGTTACAAATCGGTACAGGTTGGTAAACCCTCCCTTCATCCCATTCATATTGGCCGCTAAAGTCTGTGATCACAATTAAAAAAATTGAGCTTGAGTATGCTTCTTAGCCTAACCCAAGGGTCAGCAACTTTTTGAGTCAGAAGAATCAAAAATGACATTTTACAAAATTTCAAAGTTTTTAAAGAGCCACAACATTTTTTCGTGCCAACAATAAATAGTACTCGCATAGATGAAGTTTTTATTTATGTGAGTACTACACGCATCTTCACATCCAAAGAGCCAGTCGCATGTGGCTCGCGAGCCTCAGGTTTCCGATCCCTGACCTAACCTAAACTAATCCAACTCACAACCTGAACTTAACAACGACTAACCTAACTTGACGTAGAAATCAACCTAACCTAAAGTGCCCCAACTCCTTTAGCACATTTATACTATAAATAATTAGGGAGATCGTGAAGAATGGACGGTTTTCCGATCTCCCTATAGAATCCAAAAATAATACAAAACAATCCTTGAAATTCTAATCGGTACACCAATGATAACCAGCACAGAGCGGACCATCCTATATTCCATAAGCTCAAATGGACCTTTCAGATAGGTTAATCGATTGATTTAGAGCAGGGATGGTCAATCTTTTCAGCTAACGTGGTAAATTGCAGAAATAATACTTTTTACTGAGCCACGTATCCACTTTTGTTGTTGTTCTTTTGTTTATATGTACAATGAATTTATCACCACTGATGAGCAAAGCTCTCCTAATATTTTTCATCGCAGTAAGGACAGTTGAAGTTTTCGTTTTGTGTGTAAAAGAAGCATTCGTGCTTTAATGCATTAATTTTCTTATATATACCGGTAGATGGTGCGCGCGCGCGTTATTGCTTTATAGTAATATAGAATGTATTCTTTAAAATTCTCCATGTCCCCCGATTCTTCAAAAAGTCCAACTCCAGCAGCGAGTACAGGTAACCAAACGGGGCTCTCGCACATTTGTAAGTGCAAAAGTCGAACTACTTTTCACATATGTAGACATATGGTGCATTTACAGTAAAAGCAGTCGCTTACTATCCACCATAATTATTATGGCTTGTACCACGTGTACTTGGAATAAATAAATAAAAATGAATTTAAAATTTATTGTCATTTGACCTAGCTCCGTGGGTCGTAGTATTGACTCTCTACGGGCCAGGAGCTGCCTATGGGCTTCGTGTTGACCTCCCTTGTTTTAGAGATCAGTAGTTTAGTAAAATTCCATATCGCAGGTGTTTAGAGAAAGATGGACACCTTAGGTAGAGTGGCTCCTTCATAGAGGATCTCCTTAGAGCAATGTTTCTATTTTTTTAAATAAGTACAAAAGTCTGTATTTCAACAGACACTGAAGAAATAGCGAATTTATCATAACTATCATCCCTAATCATTTTCCCCCTATTTTTATATATTAAAAATTTCTAAAGCCTCTAATCGGAAAATTAAAAACATATGAAGGGCCTGGCTCATCAGTAGTGAACCGACGTTTCACTTAGTCAACTATTGCATAGACTGATTATAGAGTGTTCATTTTGTAGCATTTTTATCTATTGAAATATTGCGGGTGTTGTGTCGTTGGAGAAATGGTAATACACACACAATGGGAAATCTATATACACATATTTACACTACACATATACATTTGTGTACACTCATGGACAAAACTTAAGGATGTAGTTAGTACCTTTTAGCATGTATATCGGTACAATAACTCTGAAATATATTACAGTAAGCTTTGTTAAATATACACGAGATAACCAAGTGTGAACAATATTGCCTATGTATCATTTTAAAAAAATAATAGACGACCAGCGACATCAAAGACTTACCACTTCCTTAAGTTTTGTCCTCGTTGAGTAGTGTACTAACAAACATAACTAGCGTTGATATTCATGATGAATTAGATTTTCTTACAGTTAGATGTACAAGAATATCACACGAAACCATACCTGGCTCCAGTGGCTATCATGACGTCACAACTCTACCAAGAGTGACTAGTTTAGGAATAGGGAATCAGGGTTCGATTCCGGAGTGGGAGCCTGAGCTACCATACCCAAGGAAGGCAGAAAATTCCCAACTCCCAGGGTGGGGATGTAGTGATGAAAATACCAACACGGGACTCTGACGAGGCTCCTTATACTTAGAATGACTACACTCTATGATCCAGGAATATTTTCCATTTGTTCCTGATAGAATAAAATTGACATATCGCAGGCAATAATTCATTCACATGTGTCCTATCTATCTCTCTATACTACCTCAAATTATCTGTTCACGAGGTCTATCTGTATAACATGTCTAGCTAATTTGGATAATTTCTAATAGAAGGTTTTCCCATTAGAGAATTTGAGAACTCGCGGTTTTTAAAATATAGTGTCACATGAAAACCTGAATAGCCAACATGCTAAAATACATTGCACAACTACTAAGTACAATCCAGATGCATCTGTAGAACGCCGCACCTAATGACAACGTGGCATTATGGTTTGGGGAGCCATCGCCTATGATAGCATATCACCTCTGTTTCGTATTGAGGACACTATGACAGCCCAACGATACGTGGATGACGTACTGCGGCCGGTGACGCTACCCTTCCTCTCTTCAGCAATATCAAATTCCATTTTTCCAGCAGGATAACACCCGACCTCACACAACAAGCATCAGCCAACATGTCCTGTTTGTAACCTCGGTGTTTCCATGGTCACCAGTCTCTCCTGATCTCTCACCTATAGAACACATCTGAGACATAATTGGACGTCGTTTGCGTGCGCTGCCACAGCCGCGTTAAGAAGATGTGGCTGATGGTTGACAGGACAGCCATCCCTCAGGACATCATAGAGACAGTACCAAGACATGTTGACATAGCGGTGGTCCCACAACATATAGAGTGGACGGCGATGTCGCTCAAGTGTACAGTTGTATTCTGTTCTAATACATATCATTTATTGTTCCTTACTGTGGTACTCTCTTCATGCAGATTTTCACAACATTTTGTCCACTAATTCTTGACATTGTAAATTCAGTATCACGTAGCGTATTTTAATCAAATGGGTAATGGCTTTATTATTCAAATAAGACACACATTTTTGAAAATATTCCAAATAATTGAATAATTATCGCGAGTGAGCAGGTTGGCGAAAATTCTGAAATAGTAAAATTGATATGAAACGCTTTTACTTAAATAAAAACGAGGCTGAAAGGTGACAGATAAATTAAATATTGTGAGAATAAACACAAAGTTTATGTAAAACATTATTCACTGTTGACATCAATGCCAACTTCATTGTTGACATCATTGCCAACCTCACTGTTGACATCGCTTCCAACCTCATTGTTGACATCATTGCCAACCTCATTGTTGACATCATTGCCAACCTCATTGTTGACATCATTGCCAACCTCATTGTTGACATCATTGTCAACCTCATTGTTGACATCATTGTCAACCTCATTGTTGACATCAATGCCAACCTCATTGTTGACATCATTGCCAACTTCACTGTTGACATCATTGCCAACCTCATTGTTGACATCATTGTCAACCTCATTGTTTACATCAATGCCAAACTAATTGTTGATATCATTGCCAACTTCACTGTTGACATCATTGCCAACCTCATTGTTGACATCATTTCCAACCTCATTGTTGACATCATTGCCAACTTCACTGTTGACATCATTGCCAACCTCATTGTTGACATCATTGTCAACCTCATTGTTTACATCAATGCCAACCTAATTGTTGATATCATTGCCAACTTCACTGTTGACATCATTGCCAACCTCATTGTTGACATCGTTTCCAACCTCATTGTTGACATCATTGCCAACTTCACTGTTGACATCATTGCCAACCTCATTGTTGACATCGTTTCCAACCTTATTGTTGACATCATTGCCAACTTCACTGTTGACATCGTTTCCAACCTCATTGTTGACATCATTTCCAACCTCATTGTTGACATCGTTTCCAACCTCATTGTTGACATCAATGCCAACCAAATTGTTGACATCATTGCCAACCTCATTGTTGACATCAATGCCAACCTCACTGTTGACATCGTTTCCAACCTCATTGTTGACATCATTGCCAACCTCATTGTTGACATCATTGCCAACCTCATTGTTGACATCGTTTCCAACCTCACTGTTGACATCGCTTCCAACCTCACTGTTGACATCGCTTCCAACCTCACTGTTGACATCGCTTCCAACCTCATTGTTGCCACTATTACCAAAATCGTCGAAACGTTGAAAAAAATAAAAACAAATTTTTCGCCGAAGTGTCTTTTATTTAAAGAACCAATATTCCCTATAGTTCATAGAGCCAGTATGTAAATATGTTTGTGGGAATATATGAGGAAATAGGGAGGTCGAGAGGATATGAAGAGACCATGTCGTCATTGATCCATAGTGGGAACTTGGTATTCCGCCCTCGGCCTCCCACCTAATGAATTGGTCTCATATATCCTCCTTAGGATTTCTATTTATGGAACGTAATCCAGTGAGCCATAATGGATGCCCCCACCTGATGCTGCTGCAGCGGCATATGTATGCCATGGGGAGCTCTCCTAAATTGTACGTAGTGGACTGGTTGGTTTATGGCGCCGTTAGCTATGGAGGGTCTTAGTGGAGGGCGCGTGCTCATACTGGATATGATGAGACATCCATCCTTGAGCCCCATAGAATGGATTACCTAACTATGGGAATGTTGAAGTTACTTGGCTGAATGTGGTTGTAATTTACTCTCCCGTAATGGTTATGAGCAATATAATTCATCTTTATTTTGTAACAAGAACATATATAATAAGTTTATCGTTGGACGATTTTATATGGTTTCGTGGTGATATATGTATACAGTATAGAATCTCCATGACAGGACACTCATGCTAGAGGAAATCACTCTACAAAGCACAGTTTTCATTTGCAAAATTACCATTTTTACTATTTAGCAACTCTCCGGTAACAGGACACCACTCTCTAAAGGACACTTTGGATCTGCAATTAGGTGTCCTTTACAGGGAGGTTCTACTGTATATGCAAATTATAAATCCCTCTTCTGTTCTTGCACATATTAGAAAATATCTTAATCAAACGCGCGATCTCTAGTTTTTTTTCTATTCAGAGGGTAAATAGCGTATATGCAAATTGAATCCTTTTTCTCTGTGTGCGGATTAGAACGTAATATGTAAATTAGGCTCTTCCTAGTCATCTCGTTTAGAAGTAACTATCATATATGCAAATTAAATCCTTTTTCTCTTCGCTGATTAGAATATAATATATTCAAATTAATCCCTCTCTAATCCTTCCGTTCATGATGAGAGAGCATATATGCAAATTTACCTTCTTCCAAAATACAATATACAAGGTATGTCCCATAAGTTCCCGGACTGGGTCCATAAAAAAATAAATAAATGAAAAATGTAAATAAATTTGACTGTTTATTATAGATAAAATATCTGGCAACACGGTGGTACCAATATCGAGGCGGTACGTGCACGCGCCCCAAAGTTATTCTAATTCATTTAAAGGTTACACATAGCGCTGCGGCGATTTTACGATGGAACAAAAATTGAAGCAGAGGATTTGCATAGAATTTTGTGTGAAACTTCAAATATCAGCAACCGAAACTTTTTAAATGCTTAATAAAGCATTCCCCAAAGAGAACAATTGTTTTTGAATGGCATTCTAGATTAAAAGCTGGCAGAATTTCCATTGAAGATGATCCTCGTCAAGGACGCCCAACATTTCAAAGGACTGATAAAAATGTGCAAAAAATCACCGATTTGATAAAAGAAAATTCTCGAACCACTTTGCTCGAGCTAGAGCAAGACACAGGCATCTCTAAAACAACGATTGGAAGGATCGTAACCGAAGATTTGAGGCTCAAAAAGACTCCTGCAAAATTCATCCCAAGATTCCTCACTAATGAGCAAAAACTGTGTCGGCTTGCAACCTGTGAGGACATGCTGGAAATGACAAGAACGGATCCGGAATTTAAAGACAAGATAATCACAGGCGACGAGACACGGGTCTATGGCTATGACCCTGAAACCAAGCGTCAATCTGCCGAGTGGAGAGGTCAGGGTGAGCCTAGACCCAAAAAATCCAGGATATTGAAATCCAGAAACAAGGTGTTGCTGGTCGCTTTTTTGGATAACAAGGGCATTGTTCATCACGAGTATCTTCCTGCAGGCCAAACAGTTATTAAGGAAATGTATTTGAGCATTCTTCGCCGTCTAAGGGAAGCGATTCGAAAAAGAAAGGCTAGAAAAAAGGACTAATGGTGACTGGATCCTACACCATGACAATGCCCGCCCTCACACAGCGCACTTGGTGACGAGTTTTTTGGCGAAAAACGGGACAGAAATCCTACCTCAACCACCCTATTCCCCAGACATCGCACCAAATGACTTTTTCCTGTTCCCCAAACTCAAAGCAGTTCTAAAAGGAAGACATTTTGACACCAGGGAAGACATAATAGAAAAATCGCTGCTGGCATTGAAGAGCATTCCAAAAGAGGCCTATAAAAACTGTTTCGACAATTGGGAGAAACGATGGCGCTGGTGCGTTGACGCAAGGGGGGATTACTTTGAAAAGTTTTAATAAAAAAATTTTTAAAAAATCGTACCTTTTTTTTTTATGGACCCAGTCCGGGAACTTATGGGACATACCTTGTATAAGGACATTGGGAGTAAATGTGAGACCACATGGATATAATTCTTTCTTTTTTATGGTAAAAGAGATTCACTCTGGCGCTCTCTGAAAATGTCTTCAGATTTCTCAGAAGAGAACCACAAAGTGATGCAAGTCCTCTATAAACTGAGAGATTACGAAAACAAATGAAAAACATGTAGTTAAAACTATATTTTATCACGACTGCACTTTCAATCCTTTTTTTAATAATTATATTATTATCCATAGTGTGTGTGTAGTATATACATGGTACAGGCCATGAAAATCATGGTGGGTAGAAGTAGGCGACTGCTTTTACTGTAAATGCATCACATGCCTACACATGTGAAAAGCAGTTCGACTTTTGCACTTACAAATGTGCCAGAGTGCCAGGTTTGGTTAATAACATGTAAAGTCTACTCTCGTTATAACGCCACTCGATATAACGCCACCCTCGCCTTACGCCGCTTTTTCGTCTTGTCCCAATCGACATCAATGTATTTTTCTCGATATAACGCCACTCCCTCGCTGTTCGCCTTCCGCCGCTGATTTTTCGTATCCCAAGTAGCAAAAACCACTCGTTATAGCGCCGCTCACAACGTCCCTCACCCCCGCTCCCCTTTTCCTGTCTGCATATTTTCCGCTAGCGGCACTGGACTTTGTTTGATGTTAGCAAAACAGATAACAGATTGTGTGAACAGCCAGCAGACCCTTTTCCTGCTTGTGCCTGGGACATACACAGTCGCTTCAACTTTGCTAACGTCAACACAACAACTTTATTGTCGTATCATGAGTTCCCAAAAGCGTAAACGTGAGTCGATCACCATTGAAAAGAAGAAGGAGATATGCCGGTTGGCAAGAAATAACCCTACGATGTCGAAGAATGAGATTGGAGAGCGTTTCTCACTTCCACGAACAACTGTCCGTGATATTCTCACTCAGGCTGAGAAGTGGGAAAATTATACTGTTGGTTCTTCAAAGAGACAAAGAGTCGGAAAATTTAGTGACTTGGAAGACGCTCTCTTCAACTGGTTTACCCAAAAGCGTGCCAATAATAATATTATTACTGATGACCTCCTAAGAGAAAAGGCAAAAAAACTTGGCGAGTAGTTGGCCGTACCAGAAAATTCCACGTACAGCAGTGGGTGGCTGCAGCGATTTAAAGGGAGATTCCATATTTCGCAACGACGGCTCTGTGGGGAAGGCGCATCGATTTCTCCAGCTATCATTGATGAACACCTTACAAATTTGAACAGTATTCTGGCGAACTCCGGATATGACCCAACCAACATATACAATGCAAACGAAACAGGATTATTTTTTCAGCTCATTCCTGACCGAACACTTGCTCACAAAGATGAAAACTGCCGTGGTGTCAAAAGGATGAAGCAACGAATCACTGTTCTACTGTGCTGCAACTCTACTGGAACAGACAAGCGGCGATTGCTGATTATTGGAAAATCAGCAAAGCCTCGATGCTTCAGAAACTTTAGTCCACACTTCTACTGCACTTACACATCTAACAGCAAAGCATGGATGACCTCAAGCATCTTTCAAGAATGGCTACTGCAGTTCAACAAGCAGCTTGTCTCTGAAGGACGCCGTATCCTACTGTTGTTAGATAACGTCTCACTGCGTCCTTAATGATGGTCTCAGCAACATAAATATACACTTCCTTCCACCAATTATGACTGCCAGTCACTGGATAGTGGCATCATCAAAAGTTTCAAGGCTCAATATCGCAAGCTTCAACTCCAGAAAATGGTGGAATTGGCGGATGCCCATCTACCCACAGAATTGCGTCTGGATTACGCTGTGCTGTTTGTAAAATGGCTTGGGATTCTGTGAGCCCGATTCCAACAGCAACTGCTGGAATCACACAGGCATTCGCTTCACTTCTACTGCTGCAGTTGAGCCTCTTAATTATTAAAATCTGCTTGATCGCATTCGCGACATCTTCGCTATTACACCAGAGAATTTGATGACTGAAAGGGAGTTTCAACTGGTTGATGATTCCCAGGAGGCGGAGATGAAGCTAACAGATGACAATTTGCTAGTGTCCACTATTACAGCGAAAGAAGAACTTGGCGAGGATGATGATACAACAGTGACCCAGCGCCTACCATCATTAAGGGAAGCCAGAACAGCTGCCGAGAAAGTTTTGTTGTTTCTTGAGCACTCCAAGAGAGCAACATCTGACGACGTCAATCTATCTGCGGATTTGTTACGCCGTGTCTATGCCATAAGTGAGGGAGAGAAAAGATAAGTTGTGATCACAGACTTCTTCAAGAAAATGTAATTACTCTTTATGATTAAATAATAAATTAATGCTTTCTATTTATCATATCAATTAAT
>CP092877.1:68256063-68310320 GCA_030710605.1 Cordylochernes scorpioides | reverse complement strand
TAATGCCGGTTTTGCATTCTATTTATTGACTTAGAGTAAAAATTTTTATAGTAATTGTTATAAATAATTTATTGTATCTTTAAATTTCACATTTTAAACGTGTTCAATACAACGCCACCCTCGCCTTACACCGCTTTTTTGCAAAATCCGGATGGTGGCGTTATAACGAGAGTAGACTGTATATAAAAATGAATGTATGTGTGTGTGTCTGTCCTTTATGCCTGACCAAACCACTCATTGGAACGCGATGAAACTTTGGGAAGTTATTTAGTATAGTACTGGGAAGATTTCTAGCAAATTGTTTTTTTTTTTTTTAAATAACTTTTCGCCTAAAAATAATCAAGATAAATATTCGAATTTATCTGTTATAATTCAACAATCTGCTCTAAATATTATCATGATTACGATGATTTTGTAATGTAGAAAATTAGGAAAGACAAAATTCAGGATGACACGGCAATTTATTTGAGACAAGAATAATGATACTGTGGGGGCTGAAAGATTTCATTCCAGCCTACCGGGATGCCGCACCCCACCGTCGAGATATATAAACAGACGGCCGCCATAAATCACCAGGACGACCGCAGCGCCAGGAGGGCACAGCGGAGGAATCCGGAGAGAGGACCAGATGTACATTCCGGGGTGTTGTCCTCTTTGTCTTCCCATGTGAATGTAGTGTGTTAACAAGAAACTTCAATAAAACACTAACTTGAGAAACTTTCTGAGCCATCGCTGGACCAGTAAATCGACACACCACATTGGTGAGCCGGACGTGATTGAAAAGAAAAAGCATACGAAGATTTCAAGAGATAAAGAAATGCAAAAAGTGAATCAAGCTTGAAAAGAAGCATCATCCAGGATATCGGGATATCATCTCAAGACTAAGATAAGTTTTTATATTATCTTCCTTGTTATTTTATCTCAATATTTTTATTTTTAACCTTATCTCTAAGCTGTTGTGTCGAATTTAAATTTACGTAAAATGGAAACAGAAAATAAGCCTAGCGATACCTCAGAAATATGCAAAGTTAGTGTTAAAATACCGCCTTTTTGGGTTGAAAAACCTGAAATATGGTTCTTCCAGGTAGAAGCACAGTTCAAAATAGGTGGAATTATTCGGGAAGACACTAAATTTAATTATTTGATCTCCCAATTAGAACCTAAATATATAGAAAACATTTGGGACATAATTAATAGCAAAAGCGACAACAAGTACTCTGAATGTAAATCACGACTACTTGAATTGTTCAGAGAAAGTGAAGGGTTGAGAATTAAAAAGTTAATTTCAGATATTGAGCTCGGAGACATGAAGCCGAGCCAGTTACTACAAAAGCTCAGATCCCTCGCTACTCCAGATATATCTGACAATTTAATAAAAACTTTATGGCTTGATAAACTGCCCACATCCATAAAGAACATACTTATTGTAAGCGAAGAGGACATTAGCAAATTGGCCATAATGGCCGATAAAATAAATGAAATAAACTCTTCCAAAGAACTATATGATACGGAAGTGCCTTCTTCATCAACAGATCGCTTGATCGCCAAATTGGAAGATCTTGAACGGCAGGTGTCCGAATTGAGACTAGATAGATCTAGATCTCGATCCAAAAATAGGACTCAGTCAAGACCGAGAAGTAATTCTCAAAGATCTTTCAATCCAAAAGGGAAATACTGCTATTACCATTTTAGATTTGGTCCTAATTGCTTGCAAAATAAATGCAGGTCTCCGTGCAGTTGGAATGAGTCGGAAAACTCCAACCGGCGGACAGAGTAGCGACAAGCTCTTCTGCCGGCATTCAGGATTGTCGCAATCTCCGATTATTTGTGACGGACAAAAACACGGGATTGCGCTTTTTAGTGGACAGTGGTGCTGATATATCTATAATACCTCCAAAGGATAAAAATAGGATGCCTAGCTCTGATTATAAATTATATGCAGCCAATGGTACAGAAATTGTTACCTATGGAACAAAGGTTAGAAATTTGGATATCGGACTTCGACGTCAATTCCAATGGCCTTTTGTAATCGCCAATACTAACAGAGCAATAATAGGAGCCGATTTTCTGAACAACTATGGATTGATTATTGATATAAAAAATAAACGCCTAATTGATGGAATAACTAATCTTTCCATAAGAGGCGTCATTCAGTCAATCTCAGACATGGGAAATATTAGCACTCTAAACTCATCATCCAAGGTCAGCGCTATCCTAACCAAATATCCTAACCTATGTAGGCCACCATCAGATTTTGTAGAAACAAAACATAGCGTTAAGCATTATATTCCTACAAGAGGTCAGCCAATTCACTCAAAAGCCCGTCGTCTAGATTCACAGAGATTAACTCTTGCTAAGGCAGAATTTCAATATATGTTGAATAATGGAATAATTAGACCCTCAAATTCTCCTTGGGCGAGTCCACTACATTTAGTTTCAAAAAAGGACGAGTCACTAAGACCTTGTGGTGATTATAGAAGACTCAATGCAGTTACACTTCCAGATCGTTATCCAATCCCTAGACTGGACGATTTCCACCACATCTTAAAAGGTACTCGTGTGTACTCAAAAATAGACCTATGCAAGGCATTCTATCAGATTCCAATTGCTGAAGAGGATAAACCAAAGACTGCCATCATTACTCCTTTTGGGCTATTCGAATTTAATGTTATGAGTTTCGGTCTTAGAAATGCTACTGCTACCTTTCAGAGATTCATGCATGAAGTCTTAAGAAACTTGGACTTTGCATTTGTCTATTTAGATGATATTCTGGTAGCCTCTAAAACGGAAGAAGAGCATTATAGCCACCTTGAAACCTTATTCAGCAGACTAAATTCCTATGGATTGAGAATCAATCTTTCTAAATCTAAATTCCTAGTACAGGAAATTGATTTTCTAGGATACCTAATTACCTCTCACGGTGTGAAACCACTCCCAACAAAGGTTAAAGCTATTCTAGAATATAAGAAACCAAAAACAGTTCATGAATTACGCATATTTTTGGGAATGCTAAACTTTTATCGTACCTTTTTGAACAATGCCGCAGAGACTCAGGCAATCCTTCATGAATACTTGAGGGGAGCCAAGAAAAAGGATAGAAGCGAAATAAAATGGACTAAAGAAGCTGAAGTTCAGTTTGAAAAATGCAAACAAGCCCTAGCTAATACAGCACTGTTAGCCTACCCCGATACTGAACTGCCTATCTCACTCTGTACAGATGCTTCAGAATGGGCAGTTGGATCAGTTCTCCAACAGCTTGACAATAATAATTGGAAACCAATAGCATTTTTCTCTAAAAAATTAAATCCTGCTCAATGTAATTATAGTACATATGATAGAAAGCTTCTCGCAATATATTTGTCTATCAAATTCTTCAAGCACCTGCTTGAGGCACGTGAATTTACAATTTTAACTGATCACAAACCTTTAATTTACGCATTCAAACAAAAAAATGAGAAAGCTTCTCCTAAACAATTAAGACATCTACAATACATCTCCCAATTCTCTACTGACATCAAGTACATAAAAGGTACTGACAACATAGTCGCCGATGCTCTTTCCAGAGTTGATGCTATCACAGCTATCGACTATGAAGAGATCGCCAAAGAACAAACTGGTGATTCAGAACTACAAAACCTGATATCGAAGAATACCTCTTTAAAATTTAAGCAATGCCCACTACAATCAGGCAAATTGTTATGGTGTGACGTGTCTACTAATAATATTAGACCATTCATTCCAATTAAATTCCGAATGATGGTTTTTAAGAACTTCCACGAACTCTCACACCCAGGCATCAAAGCCACTACTAAACAATTAACATCAAGATTTATATAGCCCAATATGAATAAAGACATTAGGAAATGGGCTCGAGCTTGTGTCAACTGCCAAAAGTGCAAGGTGTCGATACACACAAAATCAGAAATAGGCAAATATCAAGAAGTGGATGAAAGATTTAGTGTTGTCCACATCGATCTAATTGGTCCTTTACCTCCATCGAATGGTAACATCTACTGTCTGACCTGTATCGACAGGTACACCAGCTGGATGGAAGTTGTTCCGCTACCAGATATGAAGTCTGAAACGGTAGCGAGAGCGTTCTACGAAAACTGGATTGTTAGATTTGGAGCACCGCATACAGTGATATCAGACCGAGGAAAGCAGTTTACTTCTCAACTTTTCAAAGATTTAACAACGCTGTGTGGTATCAAACTTCGTCATTCCACGGCGTACCACCTCAGTGTAACGGAAGATTGAAAGGCTTCATAGAACCATTAAAACTGCCATTCGTGCCCACAATAGTATTAAGTGGACAGAAACGCTGCCAACAGTTCTCCTAGGCTTGCGTGCTGTGTGCTATCAACAAAGATAAACAACCATTCTTTGTCTCAGATGGTATATGGCAAAACCATCAGACTGCCTGGCGAATTCTTTGATGCTTCTAAACATCACCTGCATGCTGAAGAATTTGTTCAGCAGCTTCAAAAGCAAATGGAATTGCTCAAACCCTTAAATGAAAAACATCATTGGAAGACTAAAGTATTTGTTCATAAAGATCTGAAAACATGTTCACATGTATTTATCAGGACAGATCGAGTGAAGAAACCACTGGAACCACCATATGAGGGACCCTTCCCAGTCCTTGAAAGAACAGACAAGTATTTCACACTCAAAGTGAAAGGAAAAAATGTTACCACATCGATTGACCGATTGCGACCTGCATACTTACTGGCAGATTCGGACAATATAACTGCAGAACACCCTACTGCAACAAGACCCATCGTGTCGGGAGCGCTGCCTTCTACATCGTCCCAACAGAATCCTGACCCACCAGATGTGGAGAAGTACACAGAATTCCAAGGAACAGGATCAGCACCAGACCTGACTAGGACAAGATCGGGAGAATAATCAAGAAACCCGTGAGATTTAAGGAGCAATAGACTATATTTCTCCTTATTTTATTTTCTTGCCTATATGATGATGTATATATATTGTAATTAACCACTTTGTGCACAAATCGTGACTTCGCCACTGGAAGGGGAGTACTGTGGGGGCTGAAAGATTTCATTCCAGCCTACCGGGATGCCGCACCCCACCGTCGAGATATATAAACAGACGGCCGCCATAAATCACCAGGACGACCGCGGCGCCAGGAGGGCACAGCGGAGGAATCCGGAGAGAGGACCAGATGTACATTCCGGGGTGTTGTCCTCTTTGTCTTCCCATGTGAATGTAGTGTGTTAACAAGAAACTTCAATAAAACACTAACTTGAGAAACTTTCTGAGCCATCGCTGGACCAGTAAATCGACACACCACAATACAATTCCAAGGCAAGATACTATTCCTTTAACTTCCAATTACCGAGGGAACCAATTAATATTGATTTTATTCAACTTATCGAGTATTTTCAAGGGTAGGGGGAAATATTCACTTTATCGAGAAATTCAAATTAACGAGTTTCAAATTATCAAAATATATCTTTTTTTATATATATATAAGTTTATAGAGAATTGTTTTTAACAAATGTTCGTTAGACAAACCTTTACTCGAGTAAAACCCGGGCGTAGCCGGGTACATCCGCTAGTATATATATAATTCAAAATATTATGATTATTTTATATATAGTAATTAAATAAGAGAACGAATATAATAATTATAGCATTTTAAGAGTGAATTCGTCATTTTTAAAAATGAAATTGTCACTTTTCAAAATAAGGTATAATGTACTAGCGCCATGTGCTAAAAGTTACTATTTGCGGGTTAACACAAAAAGTTGCAAATTACTAGGGCCAAGAGTAATAGTGAATAAACGCATAAAAACGTACACTCAAGAGTACAACACAAAAAAAGTTAATAATAACTCACAATTTGTTAAATAAAATAAAATAAAAAGCACACACACACACACACACAGTACTTATCTTTATTGTTGCGTTGGTAGGGATCGGACCGGGGTTACACAGGTATGCGAGGAGATAGCCAGACACGGATAAAGCACGCAGAGAACACTTTAAGCGTCTCCACACGATAATCCACCACACTCCTCTCAACTCCCCTCGCAATCCCATAGCCCCCTTATATATACAAACATGGCCACATTCGTCCAATGAGAAGGCGGGAGAGATTGGTTCACTATCAAACGATAACAAAATCCTTCCCACTAAAATCTGAGATAAGATTTTTTTAAATGTAAATATTTGTCAATATATATATACTAGCCGAATGACCCGGGCAACGCCCGTGTTTTACCCGATTGAATGTTATTATTCAAATACTATTTTTTACAATTATAAATTGGAGCCGTGGATGTCACTCTTGTGAAACGTCCCGCTCCAAACTTTACATGTACATTAGGTCAGCTGGTATTACCACTCATTTTCACCGCTAGAGGCGCGAGCGAATTGACTTTTTGTAAATATACATAATTATAAAGATAGAAGCTTCTATAGAAGATAATGATCATAATGATGATGCGCGCGCATCCGTGACAGCGGCCGATGAGGAATTGAGGAAAGACGGTCGTGACTATATATATTAATAATAATAATATACTACTAATAATTATTATTATTATCATTAGATAATGATAATGATCATAATGATGATGCGCGCGCATCCGTGACAGCGATGAGGAATTGAGGAAAGACGGTCGTGACTATATATTAATATAATTTGACACATGTACTGGTATACATTAAACGTGTACATCACGAAACAGACTTTACCTGTATCCACTGTTCAGAAGAACAACAGACAGTCGATCATCTTCTCTTCAGCTGTCCAGCATTCCTTAGACATAGGATACAAACAGCTAAGGAAACTAACAATAAGTGTTTGTTACCTTAATTTTGACTACTTGTGTATATAGGTGTACGGCGGTGGCGCGCGTGGCCCGGGAGGGATGGGTAATCCGCGTTCGTCGACGAGGCCTCAAGCTGCGCCCTGATGCAGCGTTGGGCCCTGCCGATGTAGCCGTCGTCGCGATCATGGTGGCGAGGATCGTGGAGCGAGCGAGCCTCCGCGAGGATGCCGGCCTTGATTAGTGTCCAGCGATCCCACAGTTGAGGCACATCGAGCATGGATATTTCCTCCGCGATGTCCACCAGGTAGTTGTTCATGTGCTCCTGGACCAGCCCGGAGCGGAGCATAGCGGCCACGCGAAGTCGGGAGGGGGCGGCTGGAGGGCCCCACACGGAGCAGAACCAGGCGATGATCTGAGAGATAGTAAGAAGCAGTCGCGTATGATGTTGAAATCTCCAGGAAGCGCCGGAGCGAGGATTCTGTCGAGGCGACTGCTCTCGATCAGGTCGCCATGTGCAGCGAGTCTGGTGGGGAGGTAGGCAGCGTCAAACTCGGCGCTGCATCCAGCAGCGCCGCCGACTCGCAAAGAGCTCCGAGGGCCGCCATGGAGATAGAGTCGCGGTTCCTGTCCTCTCTGATGTTGAAGTCCCGAGGACCCAGGCTTCCTCTTCAACCGCAGCTGCCTCGATGACGCGGAGTTGCTCGATGCGCTCGCGCTGGTCGTGCGAGAGGTGGACATTTATGACAGTCATCTCTTGGCGTGGACATTGAAGGCGGCCAAGACAATGTGGCCCCGGCCACGTGTCGCGAGACGGTGACGCCCGGCGCGTAGACGCAGGCGAGGCCCGAACCGGAGATTGCGTCAGTGGTGCGGTGACAGCACCATAGCCGAGGCAGTGGTCTTGGGCGCCGTCGAGATGGTGGGCGTTAGTTTCTTGCACTAGGGCAATGTCCACGCGATGTTGTCTCAGGAGATGACAAAGACCTAGGCTCTTCCTCCGAGTAGCGTCAATGGAGGCGTTGATGGAGGCGATGGTGAAGCCTATGATGTCTCTTATTGGAGCAGGGGCAGGGCCTGACGAAGGCGCTTGTAGATGGAGCCACTGGTGTCGAGCTTCCTTTGTAAGAGGGCTTCGACCAGCTCGGACATAGCAATCCTTTGGGCGGGTGTTAGGTCAAGGATTTGCTTTTTGAGGGTCGGTGTGGAGGCAAGGGCGCGACGAACGTTCTCCTCTTCGAGACCCTCTTGGTTGGTTTTGTCAAAAATTGTGGTGGGAACCTGTTGCAGGAAGGCATCTAGCTGTTTCCTTATTTTGTTCTTTCCTTCCAGGGTGGAGCCTGTGCCTTCCTCCTCGATCTGTGTCACCTCCATTGGCTCGATGGGTGCCGGTGAAGGCAGGGCTGGTGTGGGCAGGTTTGGAGGCCGAGCAGGTAGAGCTCGGCGCCTCTCCAGGCGGGAGAGGTCGCGCAGGATGGAGCGCTGGAGCACCTGGAGCAGCAGCGGGCGTCACTGGGGCATTACTTGGTACCTCCTCTGATGGAGCTGGAGGCACTGGTGGAGAGGGCATGGTCGTTGGTAGACCGGTTTGCTTAGGCACGGTGGGAGGAGCAGCTTTGACCTGGACAGGGGAGTCCGTACGCTTAGGTCGAAGTTCCGCCTGGCGAGCGCTGGGCAGTTGGCCCTGCGATGACCCTGCTTGCCGCATTTCTAGCATTTGATGCCGAAGGAGAGGAAGGCCGGCAGAGGGTCTCCTTTGGATTTGATGTCCAGGCGGGTGGGCAGCCTCTCCAGTCTGACGCCATCGTGGAGGTGGATGTAAAGCCTCGCGGCGGCCATCCGCATAGGTATATTCACCCAGCTTGAACTGCAAAGGGGCGATGGTGGTGACGCGCCCATATGGCCGCAGTGCCTGTATGATGGTGTCGTCTTCCACAAAGAAGGGGAGGTTCACTATGATGATTTTCACCGCCCTCTTGCGGAAGGAGAAGGTCCTGAGGGCTGTTCCGTCGATCTGTAGGCCTTGGGCGATGAGGCGCTCTGCAAGGACCCTGCTGTTGAGTCCCACGAGGACGTGGCCATTCATTCTGGTTAGTTGAATGATGTTCTTGGGCCCGCCGACCACTGCGTCAACAGCCCGGAGGTACTGGTAGGGGGAAAAGTCCGGGCAATGTTCAATATATACGCAGAATTCTTGCGTGGAGGAGGCCTGTCGCGCCTTGGCATCCGCAATGTGAGCTCGCGTGGTCTTGACCTCTTGGACCTGCGGTGATCGCATTCCATTTGGGCTTCTTCGCGTAGCAGTGGTGGTCGCTCTGCGCGGTCCAGCGCCGCTGGTCTGCGCTGCTGTGGTGCCGGAGGATCCCGATTCGCGGCAGCGCTTCTTATGCTTCACCACGGTGAAGCCGTCGCCGTTGTCGTCCCTTTCCTCGACGCTTTCTGCCCAGTTCATAACAGGCTTCACAGCGCTGTAAGGAGAAGAATCGGCAGCAGTTCTATCCGCCGCGTCAGAATTTTGATTTTCTACTGTTGTTTTCTTCTGAAAATCGAATTTTTCTGTTTTCTCAGGTGGGGGAGGAGGGCGAAGCTTCCCTGGGGCCGGTGGTCCGCCTGGCGAGGATTGGGCAGTTGGCTCTGTGGTGGCCCTGCTTACCGCGCTTTGAGCATTTGATGCCGAAAGATAGGAGGGCCGGCAGAGATTCGCCTTTGGATCTGATGTCTAGGCGAGTTGGTAGGTTGTCCAGTTTCTTCCCCTCGTGGGGCAGGATGTAGGCCTCCGGCGGCCGTCGGTGAAGGAGTATTCCCCCATTTTGATCTGGATGGGGGCGATGGAGGTGACTTTTCCATAGGGTCGCAGGGCATCCACGACGGCGGTATCCTCCACAAAGCCGGGCAGATTTGCCACGACTATGCGTTCGGCTCTCTTCCGGTAGGGGAAGACCTTTAGGGTCGTGCCCTCAATATTCAGGCCCTGTTCGACCAGACGGCTCGCAAGGTCCTTGCTGGACAGGCCCACGATGACATGCCCGTTCATCCTGTTGAACTGGATGATATGATTTGGTCCCCCGACCTGCTTGTCGATGGCCTGGAGGTATTCGTAGGGCGAGAGCTCAGGACAGTGCTCTATAAAAATGTAGTTGTCCTGGTTGGATGTGGACTGCCTCGCCTTGGCGTCGGCGATGTTTGCCCGCGTGGCCTTGACCTCCTGGGGCGGCACTGCTCTCGACCCTGTCGGTCGCTTGCGCTGCTGGGTGCTATTCGGCTCTTTGGGCTTGTTGGGCTGCCTCGTAGCGTGCTCCGATGACGCCGAGCCGCGGCACCTCCTCTTGTTCCTAACGACTGTGAAGCCATCATTAGGTCCATCCTCCACCTCCATGGTCTCAGCCCAGTCCCTCGGGGCTGGATCTGCGCAGGTAGCGGTCGTTAGCGCCGTGACGTCACGCGCGGCGGCCGGATTTGCATGCAACTTGCCGGCTGGCGAATTTGCAAATTTTGAATTTTCTTGAATTCTTTCAAAATTTTCATTTTTGAATCCTGCCGCTTCGGAGTCCACCGGTCTCTTTTTTCTTGGTTCCACCTTGGTGAAGCCGTCTGTTTCCTCCTCCATGGGGAGTTGATTCGTCCGATCGACGAGATCCGCCCAGCTCGTCGACGGCTAAAACAAAAGGTCCAACGCGGGATTCGATCCCGGTTCATGACTGTCGGGAATCGAGAGTTTTACCCACTCGTCCACCGACTCTTTTTGAGTATTCACAATGTTGTGCAAAATACAAACATCAAGAAATTGGGTTAGCGGAATATCAGGGAACAGGTTAAATCAATGAATAGTTGATTTCTGTTCCACGAGATGGCGCTCTGCCTTCTGAAAAGCACATGTGCTCCTGGTCAGGATATGCCTTTTTGTATTTTTTAGTTATTATTTAAAATATGAAAAAAAATAGTACAAATGTGATAATGTACTGGTATAAGGTGCATAAATTATGAAAAAGTCATCTCCTTATTGTACAACTGAAAGTTGCTGATGGCTTGCGCCATCTATCGGGATAAATATCAACTATTCTCGTTGATTTTAAATTATTCCAGAATTGGTCATTGAGGTACAGCTACACCACGCTAATGAGGGCCAACAGCCCTTAACGCGTACGTGGTTAGCGCTTCTCTTGATTACTCAATAATACGTATTTGGTCTTTCTTGAATAATTAAAAATCAACGAGAATAGTTGATGTTTATTCCGATAGATGGCGCAAGCCATCAGCAACTTTCAGTTGCACGATAAGGTGATGCCTTTTTCATAATATATTATTTAAAATATTTTGACCACTAGTGTATATAGCACCAAACTAAAAAGAGAGCAAAAAACAAATAATGCAAAATAACTAGGTCTTTAAATAAACCTCCAATAAGAGACCAACTCCAGGAGAGACCTGGAGAATCTATGTTTCTTGCTTGATGATACCTATACTAAAATAGGAAATATTTTCTGACCTAAAGGAAGGTGTTCTAATATTGGAACTCAACAAAATTTTTTATAAAAAAATCGCACTTCAAACCTAATGTAACAATATTACTCCTGCCCAAGAATACCTCATATTATATATAACAAGATTTCCATGTTGTATAATAAACACTTCTGTAAATAATTATACGCGTGATTGATATGTGTCATTACATCATCATATGTAATGTAATTTGTACAAACTGAGAATAAATAAATAAAACTCTGTAATAGATTGAGCTAAAGCAAGAGATTGAGACGTTGAAGTCCCACAACTTTAAGAACGAGGCCTAGAAGACAGGGCCACATATACATATGCAAATCTAAGTATTTAATTATATATTTGTGTATTGAAATTCTATATGCGATGACCTGTTATACGAACGGATAAAGAGAAAGACAATTAGTTCATAGTCTAATTAAAATTTTAATATCATTATATTAGTATCAATAGAACCTCCATGAAAGGACGCCTCTCTAAAAAGAACAGTTTTCTTCATAGAATCGAACGGGGTAGGATAGTATTATTTTAAAAAAAAACTTTCAAATTTATATATATTTTTTTAATTTAGCGTCGGAAATTATTGAAAAATATTAAATTCATTTTAAATATTAGGGTTTAATGTTATACCAAATTTTATTATTTACAGGTCAAAAATACTTATAAGAATATTTTTTTATCTTAAAATTTGTTTTAAAACTTTCACTCCAACCTTCTATAAAGAATAACATAATCGATAAAATTAGAATTATAAAAGAGCATAAAACCTTCCTTAAGAGGCCAGAGTCTATAAATGCGGAGTCTCTCTTGGAGGCGGTCTCTCATGGGAGGTTAACTCTGTGATATCAATTCATATTTTAACAATGTGGAGCATCAGAAAGGTGGCAAAATGTTTACAGTACATGTGTAATATAATCTAAATTCTTTAAATTGATTTGACCATTGACCAATGTTAATTAGTGTTTTATAAATATGTAAAATAAGTTTAGAAGATTTATAATATCAGGTATGTTGTACTTTGTAATTAAATAAGTCTTTTCTAGAGATATATCTTTATACTATATAATGCGGCTTATGATTGTAGAACGACATTTGAAAATTATCCCGCATGTGTTTCTTTTGAACGAAAAATCGAAGTTTATTTCAAGGAGAAATAACGATTATTTCTAACCTTAGGGATGAAATATGAAAGGATGAATTGTGAAGAGTAATGATAAACGGAAAAATAAAAGTGTCCAGGGATGGGAATTCCTCATACTTTATCCCTAAGGTTAGAAATAATCGTTATTTCTCCTTAAAATAAACTTCGATTTTTCGTTCAAAAGAAACACATTCAGAATTTTTCAAATGTCGTTCAACAGATATATCTTTCACAATAAAAATAATAAACAAAATATGGCGTAGTCGACAGCTAGTTAAAAGAAAAAACGAAAGGAATGCCATAGCCATAATCCTCTAATTCAACAGTAATATATGTACCTCACTTTCGTTCCTCCATTATACTGGGAAATGGTATCCTCACCAATAAGCTTTCTCAATCTTTGATACAAATTTTGCCGCAAGGATCTTGATCTATAAAGGTCCCCTCTCCCGTCAAAATAGACGTCAAAGCTAGACACAATCTATTGACCGTCGCCGCAAACTAGCGGCCTCAGGTCGGTGACAAAGCCACTTCAGCTTTGTCAAACTGAGAAGCGCCCACCTAGCGACTATGGTTTCAGGCTAATGGCCCGCGTCAGTCCAGGGTGGACTTTATTCCGTGAGATCTATAAGGGATCAAATAAAGTCTTCACAATGGAGTTTTAATGTCTATTTTGACAGGAGAGGTGACCTTTATTTTTATAGACCTCCCATTAGAGTCCACCTAAAACATTGATAAAATGTGACTTTTTTGAAGGTGGTCTCTTATAAGAGATTGTTTCATATCGAGCTATTTCATGGGAACTTTTTCAACATGGGCTTTTTTCTTTCTTTTTCCAAAATAATTGTCGCGTTATAAAATGGTTGCCAGGAGAGGTAAGTAGAAACGAACTTTATTTAACATCAAACGGTTTATTATTAAAGATAAACGAATTTATAAATTATAATTATGTATAAGCGTTCCATCTGTTATGAAAATACTAAACTATTATAGACGCGTATGCTTCTTTTAAAAATTTAACAATTTCTACTGCTCTTACTGCAATGGAAAATTAATGCCTGACTCATTAGTGATGAACTCTCCCAGCGGTTTCGCCAGTTTAATAATAAATTATAATGCCCGATTTTTACCAAGAACTATCAAATTTTAATGATAGGTTATAATCCAGGACCTGTCATTTTATCAGTTGATAAGTACTTTTGTAAGGCTAAATATGAAGGAAATGAGTCAAATATTGGAAATTTTTAATATTTTTATTTTTTAAAAAGTCAGAACCCCTCCCCCCCATAAACATGTATTTAAGTGTTAAACAAAACATCAAGGGCTGCGTATTTAAGTGTTAAACAAAACAAATATATATAAAAAAATAGATATACAGTATTTAAGAATCCATAGAAGCAATGGGCGCTTCTCCCGTCAAAATAATTTAAGTATTTAAGTGAGTTAAACTAAATATATACCAATAGACATTTGGTATATATATATGAGTATTTGATTACATATTTACATATTTGATTTACTTTAGCAATTCATCCCATTCCATATTCTCTTCGAAGTCGGAATCGTCTTCCATAAAAAGCCAACAATGAAGAGTAAATATAATATAAAAGCCAACAATGAAGAGTGAATGTAAGATAAAAAGCCAACAATGAAGAGTAAATGTAATATAAAAGCCAACAGAGTGAATGTAAGATAAAAAAGCCAACAATGAAGAGTGAATGTAATATAAAAAGCCAACAATGAAGAATGAATGTAAGATAAAAAGCCAACAATGAAGAGTGAATGTAATATAAAAAGCCAACAATGAAGAATGAATGTAAGATAAAAAGCCAACAATGAAGAGTGAAATGTAAGATAAAAAGCCAACAATGAAGAGTAAATGTAATATAAAAAGCCAACAATGAAGAATGAATGTAAGATAAAAAGCCAACAAAGAAGAGTAAATATAATATAAAAAGCCAACAATGAAGAGCGAATGTAAGATAAAAAGCCAACAATGAAGAGTAAATGTAAGATAAAAAGCCAACAATGAAGAGTGAATGTAATATAAAAAGACAACAATAAAGATTGAATGTAAGATAAAAAGCCAACAATGAAGAATGAATGTAAGATAAAAAGCCAACAATGAAGAGTGAATGTAATATAAAAAGCCAACAATGAAGAATGAATGTAAGATAAAAAGCCAACAATGAAGAGTGAATGTAAGATAAAAAGCCAACAATGAAGAGTAAATGTAATATAAAAAGCCAACAATGAAGAATGAATGTAAGATAAAAAGCCAACAATGAAGAGTAAATATAATATAAAAAGCCAACAATGAAGAGTGAATGTAAGATAAAAAGCCAACAATGAAGAGTAAATCTATATATATAAAATTGAATGTCTGTCTGTCTGTTTGTTTGTTTGTACTCTATAGATTCAAAAACCATACATCCAATCGCCGTGAAATTTTGGGATATTATTAGGTATATCACCGGGAAGGTTTTTGAAAAATAATTTCATGAATATCTTGAATAACCTTAGAGTTACTTGCAGATTTGTAGATTTAACTCGCAAGCAGCGCCCCCATTGTGACGATGTTAACAAGTTTTCTTATCACTTAGTTTGTTATCTTAAACATTATTTATCAAAAGTAAGATTATCTCAGGATGACACGGCAATGTGACACGGGAAAAAATGTTCACTAGATAAAACTATGATTTTCTATATGATATAAAAAGCCAACAATGAAGAGTGAATGTAATATAAAAAGCCAACAATGAAGAATGAATGTAAGATAAAAAGCCAACAATGAAGAGTGAATGTAATATAAAAAGCCAACAATGAAGAATGAATGTAAGATAAAAAGCCAACAATGAAGAGTGAATGTAAGATAAAAAGCCAACAATGAATAGCAAATGTAATATAAAAAGCCAACAATGAAGAATGAATGTAAGATAAAAAGCCAACAATGAAGAGTAAATATAATATAAAAAGCCAACAATGAAAAATGAATGTAAGATAAAAAGCCAACAATGAAGAGTAAATATAATATAAAAGCCAACAATAAAGAGTGAATGTAAGATAAAAAGCCAACAATGAAGAGTAAATGTAATATAAAAGCCAACAGAGTGAATGTAAGATAAAAAGCCAACAATGAAGAGTGAATGTAATATAAAAAGCCAACAATGAAGAATGAATGCAAGATAAAAAGCCAACAATGAAGAGCGAATGTAATATAAAAAGCCAACAATGAAGAATGAATGTAAGATAAAAAGCCAACAATGAAGAGTGAATGTAAGATAAAAAGCCAACAATGAAGAGTAAATGTAATATAAAAAGCCAACAATGAAGAATGAATGTAAGATAAAAAGCCAACAAAGAAGAGTAAATATAATATAAAAAGCCAACAATGAAGAGCGAATGTAAGATAAAAAGCCAACAATGAAGAGTAAATGTAAGATAAAAAGCCAACAATGAAGAGTGAATGTAATATAAAAAGACAACAATAAAGAATGAATGTAAGATAAAAAGCCAACAATGAAGAATGAATGTAAGATAAAAAGCCAACAATGAAGAGTGAATGTAATATAAAAAGCCAACAATGAAGAATGAATGTAAGATAAAAAGCCAACAATGAAGAGTAAATGTAAGATAAAAGCCAACAATGAAGAGTAAATGTAATATAAAAAGCCAACAATGAAGAATGAATGTAAGATAAAAAGCCAACAATGAATTATTATTATTATCATTAGATAATGATGTTCGAATAAATAAGCTTGAGGGATGAGTCTCTTTTAATTGCATTTATTTCAAGCTTGGAACATTGGGCCCGCAAATATAACTGTCCAAAACTGAACCCACGGAACATAACAAGCGCTATAATGAACCTGTCGAATGCCACCTTATCATTAGACGAAGAAATCTTACTAGCAAAAGGAATGAAATATAGAACAGTCCAGAAACCAGACCCCATTAGAATTATAAGTGGAATCGAATCAGCCATTACCAGACTTAATCTACAAGAAAGAAACATTATACGAAACAAAGTCACCAATTTAATAGTGTCACCTCCCAATCTCCCCCTTTACAACCCCCATGAACGTAAATTGTTGCAATATCTAAGCAACAAAAAAGAAATCGTCATCACCCAAGCAGACAAAGGAGGACAGACAGTTATCCTTAATCGATCAGACTATAACAGCAAAATGCTCAAAATCCTAGAAGACCGAACCGCTTTCCATCCCATTTCCGAAAGTGATAAAAAATCTGCTTATAAATCATTCAAAAAAGAACTGAAAAAGATGAATACTGACCACAAGATCTCAGACGATGAAGCCAACAATGAAGAGTGAATGTAATATAAAAAGCCAACAATGAAGAATGAATGTAAGATTAAAAGCCAACAATGAATATATAAGTGTTATGTATACACTTGCTTGCCTGAATGATTCGGAGTTATATGTGAATATGCAGTTATCTAGACATATGGAAATTAGTTGTGTGATTTTTTGGATGATATCTGTATCAATTGAGAGGGGTTTGGTGGCTGCAGGGAATATTACATTGTATATTTCAGGTAAATCAATTTTTCTATTGAGGCTATGGAATTTGCTTGATAGGATAGATTCTATGATTAGTCTTTGGTGTTTGTTGGCAATATTAGAATAGTGAATTTTCGGTGATGTAATGTTGAAGGAATGGCCAGTTTTCATTTATGTGCTGTACTATAAGGATCTATGGTCTAAGTTATCAATATTTCTTTGTGTTCATGAATTCTGATATTGACATGTCTCCCGGTTTCGCCTACGTAGACTTACAGAATGACCCATTCCCCATATCCAACACCCATACCTTTATAGGAGAAGTACTAAAGATCAAACCTGAATCTGACCGCATCATGGTGTCTTTTGACGTGCAAGCCTTATACCCCAGCCTTCCACATCCTCTGATCATAAGTGATACAATAGAACTTCTGCAGGAACAGCATATTGATACAGATATCATCCAAAAAATCACACAACTAATTTCCATATGTCTAGATAACTGCATATTCACATATAACTCCGAATCATTCAGGCAAGCAAAAGGGTCCCCAATGGGAAGCCCTCTATCGACCACAATTGCTGAGATCTCTATGCGCGCAATAGACCGAAGGATTACCGCCAATTTCCCCCATGATATATTCTTTTGGCGCAGGTACATTGATGACATCTTTTGCATTTGCACCACCACCAAAACTGATGACATCCTCGACAATCTAAACAATTATCACCCTGATCTTCACTTCACCGTTGAAAAAGAAACCAATAATACCCTTCCATTTCTCGACGTTAAAATCATACGGCACCAACATGAATTGCACACCACCGTTTATTATAAACCATCCTTCCGTCCTAATTATGTTCAATACTCGTCCTTCTGTCCTATCAGTCACAAAATCAACACAGTCATTGCTCTATCAAAACGAGTCCATACCCACTGCTCCCTCCAGATGTACAAGAACCTCGAAACACAGAACATATTAGCTAACCTCAGGGACTGCGCATACCCGATATCCTTTATATTGCGACACTTTTATGACCCAACTAAAAAGACACAGTCTCCAATATACAGATATATTTGCAATATGCCATATTCACCATTATCCTCCACAATAGCGAGATTCTTATTGAAATTTGGAATCAAAACCTACTTCACCTGCGCACCTACCTCTGGATCCCTTCTCCGAAACCAGATCATGAAACTCAATGAACCTAACAGCACACCACGAAACGCTATTTACTCCATAGAATGTATGAACTGCCCAAAAGTCTACGTAGGCGAAACCGGGAGACATGTCAATATCAGAATTCATGAACACAAAAGAAATATTGATAACTTAGACCATAGATCCTTAATAGTACAGCACATAAATGAAACTGGCCATTCCTTCAACATTACATCAACGAAAATTCACTATTCTAATATTGCCAACAAACACCAAAGACTAATCATAGAATCTATCCTATCAAGCAAATTCTATAGCCTCAATAGAAAAATTGATTTACCTGAAATATACAATGTAATATTCCCTGCAGCCACCAAACCCCCCTCGGTATCATGAACTCTGCGATTCAACAAAAATTCTTTTATTTCCGATAATTCAATGGGCTAAACGGCCATCTTTTTCAAAGATCTCATCCCCTTCCGCGGCAAGCCTCGTATTACACTCGAGACACAGGCGTCTCTCAAATGTTTATATAGATTAGATTTGAAAACTTTAGTAGCTAATATAATTTTTCCTGTCGAAGGGCGGTTGAGCCCGAAAGCTTGAAATAAATGTAATTAAAAGAGACTCATCCCTCAAGCTTATTTATTCGAATATAATATTATGGGATTACCTATTAATTATTAGATAATGATAATGATCATAATGATGATGCGCGCGCATCCGTGACAGCGATGAGGAATTGAGGAAAGACGGTCGTGACTATATATTAATATAATTTGACACATGTACTGGTAGACATTAAACGTGTACATCACGAAACAGACTCTACCTGTATCCACTGTTCAGAAGAACCACAGACAGTCGATCATCTTCTCTTCAGCTGTCCAGCATTCCTTAGACATAGGATACAAACAGCTAAGGAAACTAACAATAAGTGTTTGTTACCTAATTTTGACTATTTGTGTATATAGGTGTACGGCGGTGGCGCGTGAGGCGCGCGTGGTCCGGAAGGAATGGGTAATCCGCGTTCGTCGACGAGGCCTCAAGCTGCGCCCTGATGCAGCGTTGGGCCCTGCCGATGTAGCCGTCGTCGCGATCATGGTGGCGAGGATCGTGGAGCGAGCGAGCCTCCGCGAGGATGACGGCCTTGATTAGTGTCCAGCGATCCCACAGTTGAGGCACATCGAGCATGGATATTTCCTCCCCAATGTCCACCAGGTAGTTGTTCATGTGCTCCTGGACCAGCCCGGAGCGGAGCATAGCGGCCACGCGAAGTTGGGAGGGGACGGCTGGAGGGCCCACACGGAGCAGAACCATGCGATGATCTGAGAGATAGTAAGAAGCAGTCGCGTATGATGTTGAAATCTCCAGGAAGCGCGCCGGAGCGAGGTTCCTGTCGAGGCGACTGCTCTCGATCAGGTCGCCATGTGCAGCGACTCTGGTGGGGAGGTGGGCAGCGTCAAACTCGGAGGCTGCATCCAGCAGCGTCGCCGACTCGCAAAGAGCTCCGAGGGCCGCCATGGAGATAGAGTCGCGGTTCCTGTCCTCTCTGATGTTGAAGTCCCCGAAGACCCAGGCTTCCTCTTCAACCGCAGCTGCCTCGATGACGCGGAGTCGCTCGATGCGCTCGCGCTGGTCGTGCGAGAGGTGGACATTTATGACAGTCATCTCTTGGCCGTGGACATTGAAAGCGGCCATGACAATGTGGCCCGGCCACGTGTCGCGAGACGGTGACGCCCGGCGCGTAGACGCAGGCGAGGCCCGAACCGGAGATTGCGTCATTGGTGCGGTGACAGAACCATAGCCGAGGCAGAGGTCTTGGGCGCCGTCGAGATGGTGGGCGTTAGTTTCTTGCACCAGCGCAATGTCCACGCGATGTTGTCTCAGGAGATGACAAAGACCTAGGCTTTTCCTCCGAGTAGCGTCAATGGAGGCGTTGATGAAGGCGATGGTGAAGCCTATGATGTCTCTTATTGGAGCAGGGGCAGGGCCTGACGAAGGCGCTTGTAGATGGAGCCACTGGTGTCGAGCTTCCTTTGTAAGAGGGCTTCGACCAGCTCGGACATAGCAATCCTTTGGGCGGGTGTTAGGTCAAGGATTTGGGTCGGTGTGGAGGCAAGGGCGCGACGAACGTTCTCCTCTTCGAGACCCTCTTGGTTGGTTTTGTCAAAAATTGTGGTGGGAACCTGCTGCATCTAGCTGTTTCCTTATTTTGTTCTTTCCTTCCTGGGTGGAGCCTGTGCCTTCCTCCTCGATCTGTGTCAGCTCCATTGGCTCGATGGGTGCCGGTGAAGGCAGGGCTGGTGTGGGCAGGTTGGAGGCCGAGCAGGTAGAGCTCGGCGCCTCTCCAGGCGGGAGAGGTCGCGCAGGATGGAGCGCTGGAGCACCTGGAGCAGCAGCGGGCGTCACTGGGGCATTACTTGGTGCCTCCTCTGATGGAGCTGGAGGCACTGGTGGAGAGGGCATGGTCGTTGGTAGACCGGTTTGCTTAGGCACGGTGGGAGGAGCAGCTTTGACCTGGACAGGGGAGTCCGTACGCTTAGGTCGAAGTTCCGCCTGGCGAGCGCTGGGCAGTTGGCCCTGCGATGACCCTGCTTGCCGCATTTCTAGCATTTGATGCCGAAGGAGAGGAAGGCCGGCAGGGTGTCTCCTTTGGATTTGATGTCCAGGCGGGTGGGCAGCCTCTCCAGTCTGACGCCATCGTGGAGGTGGATGTAAAGCCTCGCGGCGGCCATCCGCATAGGTATATTCACCCAGCTTGAACTGCAAAGGGGCGATGGTGGTGACGCGCCCATATGGCCGCAGTGCCTGTATGATGGTGTCGTCTTCCACAAAGAAGGGGAGGTTCACTATGATGATTTTCACCGCCCTCTTGCGGAAGGAGAAGGTCCTGAGGGCTGTTCCGTCGATCTGTAGGCCTTGGGCGATGAGGCGCTCTGCAAGGACCCTGCTGTTGAGTCCCACGAGGACGTGGCCATTCATTCTGGTTAGTTGAATGATGTTCTTGGGTCCGCCGACCACTGCGTCAACAGCCCGGAGGTACTGGTAGGGGGAAAAGTCCGGGCAATGTTCAATATATACGCAGAATTCTTGCGTGGAGGAGGCCTGTCGCGCCTTGGCATCCGCAATGTGAGCTCGCGTGGTCTTGACCTCTTGGACCTGCGGTGATCGCATTCCAATTGGGCTTCTTCGCGTAGCAGTGGTGGTCGCTCTGCGCGGTCCAGCGCCGCTGGTCTGCGCTGCTGTGGTGCCGGAGGATCCCGATTCGCGGCAGCGCTTCTTATGCTTCACCACGGTGAAGCCGTCGCCGTTGTCGTCCCTTTCCTCGACGCTTTCTGCCCAGTTCATAACAGGCTTCACAGCGCTGTAAGGAGAAGAATCGGCAGCAGTTCTATCCGCCGCGTCAGAATTTTGATTTTCTACTGTTGTTTTCTTCTGAAAATCGAATTTTTCTGTTTTATCAGGTGGGGGAGGAGGGCGAAGCTTCCCTGGGGCCGGTGGTCCGCCTGGCGAGGATTGGGCAGTTGGCTCTGTGGTGGCCCTGCTTACCGCGCTTTGAGCATTTGATGCCGAAAGATAGGAAGGCCGGCAGAGATTCGCCTTTGGATCTGATGTCTAGGCGAGTTGGTAGGTTGTCCAGTTTCTTCCCCTCGTGGGGCAGGATGTAGGCCTCCCGGCGGCCGTCGGTGAAGGAGTATTCCTCCATTTTGATCTGGATGGGGGCGATGGAGGTGACTTTTCCATAGGGTCGCAGGTAGGGCTCTTAATCCCGGTACATATTTTCAATCCCGGGATTCGGGATTGCTTTTTTCTCAATCCCGGGATATCCCGGGATTGAAAAACATTTTCGTCTTTCTACGCCAAGAGGTATATCGTTTCGTTCGTTATATATATATATATATATATTTTTTTAATATAGTGTGCCAATGACGTGGCACTTACTTCGATGAAAACAACCTGAAAGCCATATATTTTGCGCCTGCTTATGAACTAAATCATTGCTTTTGGGTTACAGTTTGAAATTATCTGTCAATTACTGTACAAACATCTGGAAAAAAATTACTGTTCTTGGAACTCTTAGACCACATCTCTTAATGCAGTGTTGGGCAGTAATCCATTCAAAGTAATACATTACCTTGTAATTACGATTACTTTGCAATGCATTACTTTGCAAAAAAAATTAATTGCATTAGAATGTAAACATAATTACTCGTAATTCTATATATAATGATAGCAATTGTGATTAAAATTACTTGTAATTGTAATTATAGCAAATGTAATCATTATTATTTGCAATTGTGATTATAGAAAATGCAATCATTATTGCATTTTGCCCAACTATGTATTAATGTTTAGAAAGAAGACAGCACCGTTTTAAAAACCATGAATTACTTTATTTTAAGGATAAAAATTCAATTTCGAGAAAGATTTGAGCGTAGGAAAGATAATTTGTCAAGAGTGTCATCATGCAAACTAGAACGTATCTTATTGCATAGGTATCCAGAGGAGGAGAAGACTCTTTCCGATTCCACAGACGTTGGAGGAATTGTCAGCAAGTATTGATACACACTCTCTAAATGGGGTCCTCGTTTGCCTGACTGAGCAGCAATATTAAGTTCGTGGTTAATCATAGTTGAGTAGGATGCGGAGTCTGGTGTAGGTATTGCAATTGAAGTTGAAGAGGCAGCCTCAATAGCTTCTTGCAATCGGCGCTCAATTGTAAGATGGTCATTCGATTGTAATGGCTCATGGCGTTCTTGTAAACTCCGAGGAAGTTGCGAATTATCAGCCTGAATTCTTACTTCGGCCATTTGTTCCTGTAACGGTTTAAGACGCAAAAGCAATTTCACGCTAAAGTCTTTGACCATCTTCTTTTTTTCTAACTGTGCTTGCGGATTGTGCAGATATTGGAGGACTAAAGATGTTTTATTGCATCGCTCTTCTAAAATTCCCTTTTGAAAAGATTTTTGCAGATCTTTGCTGAGAGAATGAGATTGTGCTTGCAGCTCCTCTAGAAGAAACTTTACTGTTGCTTCTGCAGTCAAAAGCGTAGCGTCACGTCTACAGATAGCCGCCACAGCTGCCCGAAATGGTTTCAGTGCGGAAATTACTTGCGTCATGATAGCAAAATCTTCATCAGTTAGACGGACATTTGAATTCACATCTATTAGCGCCTTCTGAATCGCTGACTTCACACTGAGAAGTCTCTCCAACATGTTCAATAAACTATCCCAGCGCGTTCTGCAGTCGAGAATGAGACACATACTGGTGGAAATGCGATTATCTTGCCGCATGTAGTTCAGTAAGATCTCGTTCTTCAGCGGCGATCGTTTGAACAATTTCACAACCACACAAGCTTTTTTCGTCACTTCATTTATATTTTTCTTTGAAAATACTGGAGATTGTGGATAAATTGCTTCAGAACATGAGGGATGTACTACCTCTAGGCTAACGTTAAATGGAGGAGTGTCCTCATTGTCATCCTCGGAAAGGTCAGATTCTGCTTCATTTACTGTTGCGGAAACGAATTCAGGAACAACCCTCTCTTTTTTCTTAGCATAAAGTACATCCATCACAGCCAGATGGAGACCATGCGCGTAGCAGAGCTGTTGTAGTGGACCAATAATGTGACCCAATTTTACCATCATTGCGCATCCATCAGTTGTAACACACACAATATCAATTTCGAAGTCGATTCCAAACTCCAAGAGCTTAGCACCAATGACATATTTGCATTGTTCAGAGGAAAATACTCCAGATATTCGAGTCAAGCCAAGATTCCACACCTTGGTACGGCTATGAACATTAATGTTCAGGTAACGCTTGCTTCTGATTGACGTCCATTCATCCAGCGTAAGGCTGAAAATTTGTCCCTTTTCTTTCTCCATCTGAAGCCCTCGAACGACCTTCTCACGAAATGTGTCCGCATAACGACACACTTTAATCTTAATGGTCTCTGCGGAGAGAGGAATTTCATGTCCAAGAGCATTGAGGCACTTGCGTAGATCCTTAGATGCGACAAAAACGGAGAATGGCAATCCGTCGAGAGCTATCATTCTAGATAGCACAGCATCAGTCGATCGATCGATGGAAACAGACGAAAAATGATCGAGAATTGATATCTTGGGGGTCTTTTTTGCAGGGGTCTGTGTATCAACTTCGTCTTTAACTTTTCTCTTCGAAGTTTCGATTCCGTGGACCGCCTTCTGGTGTACATGCAGCCCTTTTGTAGACCCACCGACGCATTTCAAAATCCTTTTGCACGCTATACACTGTGCATTTTGTCCAGATCCGTCTCGTAGGTAATAGCACCAGATTCCTTCTGATTTAAAAGGAATAAACTTCGCCATCACAATCAAGAAGTGATAAGCTTACTGTTTTAATGTTCATCCATACAGAGTTCGATACAACAACTACTCACCCGTGCAGGCACGGTCACGCTCCGCCACGTCACGTGGGAAAACATCCAATGTTCTCAGCACACTTACCAAAAATGTCCGACGCGTTTTCTATTGAGAAATAACAAGGTCCGATAATATTGTTTTAGAGACTTTGTTTTATGTTCGTATAAGTTGAAAACTACTTTAGGCTGATACTTGATAGTGACGAAGCATTTAATGAAATGACATTAAAT
Source organism: Cordylochernes scorpioides (assembly GCA_030710605.1). Lineage (NCBI taxonomy): Eukaryota > Metazoa > Arthropoda > Arachnida > Pseudoscorpiones > Chernetidae > Cordylochernes > Cordylochernes scorpioides. The sequence continues at coordinate 68,285,556 of CP092877.1, read as the reverse complement.
AAATTTAATTTAAATTAAATGACAAAAAAGCTAGCGAGAGTTTCACAAAATGAACAGCAGAGCAGTGCGTTCATGATGACCCATGCATACAGAGTACAGGATGGAGAGTATAAACATAGATTAAAAAAAAAAATTATAAAACAATTTAGAGCCCAGATAAGAGGTTAGTGGCGGGTCCATGTTACACGTAGGTCCGCCACAAAAATAAAGGGATGCCGCTACTATCTAAGAAGCCACTATTTGCATGTCAACAAAATAATTTTAAATCTCTCAGAAAAAACGACCCGAAATGCATCTGTATAAACAAAACGTCAAAAGTGTGCTATCTCATCATCTGTTTGATTACCAAAATGCTAGATAAGAAAAAAATATTTTTGCGCTGGTTTTCATGCACAAACCAGTAATTCCGGGATTTTTCGAGCAGAATCCCGGGATTTCGGGATCATTATTTGGCTCCGGGATCCCGGGAAACGGGATCCCGGGATTGGAAGCCCTAGTCGCAGGGCATCCACGACGGCGGTATCCTCCAAAAAGCCGGGCAGATTTGCCACGACTATGCGTTCGGCTCTCTTCCGGTAGGGGAAGACCTTTAGGGTCGTGCCCTCAATATCCAGGCCCTGTTCGACCAGACGGCTCGCAAGGTCCTTGCTGGACAGGCCCACGATGACATGCCCGTTCATCCTGTTGAACTGGATGATATGATTTGGTCCCCCGACCTGCTTGTCGATGGCCTGGAGGTATTCGTAGGGCGAGAGCTCAGGACAGTGCTCTATAAAATGTAGTTGTCCTGGTTGGATGTGGACTGCCTCGCCTTGGCGTCGGCGATGTTTGCCCGCGTGGCCTTGACCTCCTGGGGCGGCACTGCTCTCGACCCTGTCGGTCGCTTGCGCTGCTGGGTGCTATTCAGCTCTTTGGGCTTGTTGGGCTGCCTCGTAGCGTGCTCCGATGACGCCGAGCCGCGGCACCTCCTCTTGTTCCTAACGACTGTGAAGCCATCATTAGGTCCATCCTCCACCTCCATGGTCTCAGCCCAGTCCCTCGGGGCTGGATCTGCGCAGGTAGCGGTCGTTAGCGCCGTGACGTCACGCGCGGCGGCCGGATTTGCATGCAACTTGCCGGCTGGCGAATTTGCAAATTTTGAATTTTCTTGAATTCTTTCAAAATTTTCATTCTTGAATCCTGCCGCTTCGGAGTCCACCGGCCTCTTTCTCCTTGGTTCCACCTTGGTGAAGCCGTCTGTTTCCTCCTCCATGGGGAGTTGATTCGTCCGATCGACGAGATCCGCCCAGCTCGTCGACGGCTTGCCTGTTCCAAGCTGATGGTTGGTGGTAGTCTTCTCCGTCGCCGGAGAAGTGCTGATTGCATTAGCAGTAGAAGATACCAATTGGCTTTCAGCCAAGGCCATTGGTGATTCGGGGGGGTATGGAATCCCCATAAAAAATTTAAAATTATTCTTTTCTTCGGAGGCGGTTACAAATTCCAAGCCAGCAAATTTCGGGGCAGGAGCGCGCGCCCATGCATCCCCGCGCAACTTATGTGTGTGTTTTGTTTGAGTTAGATACGTAAATAATCAGACAAACTATATTTTAGGTGTGTAGCCCCCAGAATCATAATTTTTATTTATCACATAAATTTTTAAAGAGGTGAGTATTCACATCTTCCAAATTCATTTTATTAGGTACCTCTCAAAAGGAGCAACCTAGTTTATGATGTTTGCAACAATTATGGGTGTTCACATATTAAAACAAAAGGTCCAACGCGGGATTCGATCCCGGTTCATGACTGTCGGGAATCGAGAGTTTTACCCACTCGTCCACCGACTCTTTTTGAGTATTCACAATGTTGTGCAAAATATAAACATCAATAAATTGGGTTAGACGAATATCAGGGAACAGGTTAAATCAATGAATAGTTGATTTCTGTTCCACGAGATGGCGCTCTGCCTTCTGAAAAGCACATGTGCTCCTGGTCAGGATATGCCTTTTTGTATTTTTTAGTTATTATTTAAAATATGAAAAAAAAATAGTACAAATGTGATAATGTACTGGGATAAGGTGCATAAATTATGAAAAAGTCATCTCCTTATTGTACAACTGAAAGTTGCTGATGGCTTGCGCCATCTATCGGGATAAATATCAACTATTCTCGTTGATTTTAAATTATTCCAGAATTGGTCATTGAGGTACAGCTACACCACGCTAATGAGGGCCAACAGCCCGAAACGCGTACGTGGTTAGCGCTTCTCTTGATTACTCAATAATACGTATTTGGTCTTTCTTGAATAATTAAAAATCAACGAGCATAGTTGATGTTATTCCGATAGATGGCGCAAGCCATCAGCAACTTTCAGTTGCACGATAAGGAGATGCCTTTTTCATAATATATTATTTAAAATATTTTGACCACTAGTGTATATAGCACCAAACTAAAAAGAGATCAAAAAACAAATAATGCAAAATAACTAGGTCTTTAAGTAAACCTCTAATAAGACACCACTTTCAGGAAAGACCAGAAATATCTATGTTTCTCACATGACGGTACCTATACTAAAATAGGAAATATTTTCTGACCTAAAGGAAGGTGTTCTAATATTGGAACTCACCAAAATTGTTTATTAAAAAAATCGCACTTCAAACCTAATGTAACAATATTGTTCCTGCCCAAGAATACCTCATATTATATATAACAAGATTTCCATGTTGTATAATAGACACTTCTTTAAATAATTATACACGTGATTGATATGTGTGATTACATCATCATATGTAATGTAATTTGTACAAACTGAGAATAAATAAATAAAACTCTGTAATAGATTGAGCTAAAGCAAGAGATTGATATGTTGAAGTCCCACAACTTTAAGAACGAGGCCTAGAAGACAGGGCCACATATACATATGCAAATCTAAGTATTTAATTATATATTTGTGTATTGAAATTCTATATGCGATGACCTGTTATACGAACGGATAAAGAGAAAGACAATTAGTTCATAGTCTAATTAAAATTTTAATATCATTATATTAGTATCAATAGAACCTCCATGAAAGGACGCCTCTCTATAAAGAACAGTTTTCTTCATAGAATCGAAGGGGGTAGGATAGTATTATTTTAAAATAAACTTTCAAATTTATATTTTGTTTTCAAATTTAGCGTCGGAAATTATTGAAAAATATGAAATTCATTTTAAATATTAGGGTTTAATGTTATACCAAATTTTATTATTTACAGGTCAAAAATACTTATGAGAATATTTTTTTATCTTAAAATTTGTTTTAAAACTTTCTCTCCAACCTTCTATAAAGAATAACATAATCGATAAAATTAGAATTATAAAAGAGCATAAAACCTTCCTTAAGAGGCCAGAGTCTATAAATGCGGAGTCTCATTTGGAGGTGGTCTCTCATGGGAGGTTAACTCTGTGATATCAATTCATATTTTAACAATGTGGAGCATCAGAAAGGTGGTATCTCACAATAGCAAAATGTTTACAGTACGTGTGTAATATAATATAAATTCTTTAAATAGATTTTTCCATAGATGATGTTAATTATCTACTTATATATTTGCCTTATTCTGTCTGTCTGAAGCTCACGGATGGGATTTTTCATAACCATCGGTGGTTCAGTGGTAGAATGCTCGCCTGCCACGCGGGCGGCCCGGGTTCGATTCCCGGCCGATGCATTTTTTTTTTTTACAATTTTCAAAACTCATTTATATATTATACAAGAATGCCATCCACGGTGCCAATTTATAATTGTAACGAATAGTATTTGAATAAAAGCATTTAATCGGGTAAAACCCGGGCGTTGCCCGGGTCATTCGTATATAATAATTGTATAAACGAATGCAAGACAAAATCACCGCGAATGTTTCTTTTTTTTAAGGCAATTTCTTTTTAAGGCAATTATCGTTATTTATCGTTAATTTTTGTTTCGATTTTATTGAAAAAAAAACGATATGGTGCCTTTAAAAAATGATCTTTATTACTATGCAGTTTTCTATTTAGTCAATATACATAAGTTCATGTTGCAAATGTAATTATCTCTCGATTTAGTAGGTGAAATGCAAAAAAAAATCGACATGATGAAATCTTTATGAAAATTCACATTTTTATTTTTATATTTTCAAGACACACACAGTTTGGGGCGGGACGTATCACAAGAGAGACATCCACGGCGCCAATTTATAATTGTAACGAATAGTATTTTAATTAAAACATTTTAAAACACAGTTTGGAACGGGACGTTTCACAAGAGTGACATCCATGGCGCCAATTTATAATTGTAACGAATAGTATTTGAATTAAAACGCTTTTAAAATATATACGCACTCGGGTAAAACCCGGGCGTTGCCCGGGCCATTCGTCTAGTTGTTTTATAAATATGTAAAATAAGTTTAGAAGATTTATAATATCAGGTATGTTGTACTTTGTAATTAAATAAGTCTTTTCTAGAGATATATCTTTATACAATATAATGCGGCTTATGATTGTAGAACGACATTTGAAAATTATCCCGCATGTGTTTCTTTTGAACGAAAAATCGAAGTTTATTTCAAGGAGAAATAACGATTATTTCTAACCTTAGGGATGAAATATGAAAGGATGAATTGTGAAGAGTAATGATAAACGTAAAAATAAAAGTGTCCAGGAATGGGAATTCCTCATACTTCATCCCTAAGGTTAGAAATAATCGTTATTTCTCCTTAAAATAAACTTCGATTTTTCGTTCAAAAGAGACACATGCAGAATTTTTCAAATGTCTTTCAACAGATATATCTTTCTCAATAAAAATAATAAACAAAATATGGCGTAGTCGACAGCTAGTTGAGAGAAAAAACGAAAGGAATGCCATAGTCATAATCCTCTAATTCAACAGTAATATATGTACCTCACTTTCGTTCCTCCATTATACTGGAAATGGTATCCTCACCAATAAGCTTTCTCAATCTTTGATACAAATTTTGCCGCAAGGATCTTGATCTATAAAGGTCCCCTCTCCCGTCAAAATAGACGTCAAAGCTAGACACAATCTATTGACCGTCGCCGCAAACTAGCGGCCTCAGGTCGGTGACAAAGCCACTTCAGCTTTGTCAAACTGAGAAGCGCCCACCTAGCGACTATGGTTTCAGGCTAATGGCCCGCGTCAGTCCAGGGTGGACTTTATTCCATGAGATCTATAAGGGATCAAATAAAGTCTTCACAATGGAGTTTTAATGTCTATTTTGACAGGAGAGGTGACCTTTATTTTTATAGACCTCCCATTAGAGTCCACCTAAAACATTGATAAAATGTGACTTTTTTGAAGGTGGTCTCTTATAAGAGATTGTTTCATATCGAGCTATTTCATGGGAACTTTTTCAACATGGGCTTTTTTCTTTCTTTTTCCAAAATAATTGTCGCGTTATAAAATGGTTGCCAGGAGAGGTAAGTAGAAACGAACTTTATTTAACATCAAACGGTCTATTGTTAAAAGATAAACGAATTTATAAATTATAATTATGTATAAGCGTTCCATCTGTTATGAAAATACTAAACTATTATAGACGCGTATGCTTCTTTTAAGAATTTAACAATTTCTACTGCTCTTACTGCAATGGAAAATTAATGCCTGACTCATTAGTGATGAACCCTCCCAGCGGTTTCGCCAGTTTAATAATAAATTATAATGCCCGATTTTTACCAAGAACTATCAAATTTTAATGATAGGTTATAATCCAGGACCTGTCATTTTATCAGTTGATAAGTACTTTTGTAAGGCTAAATATGAAGGAAATGAGTCAAATATTTGAAATTTTTAAATATTTTTATTTTTAAAAAAGTCAGAACCCCTCCCCCCATAAACAAGTATTTAAGTATTAAACAAAACAAATATATAAAAAATAGATATACAGTATTTAAGAGTCCATAGAAGTAATGGGCGCTTCTCCCGTCAAAATAATTTAAGTGAGTTAAACTAAATATATACCAATAGACATTTGGTATATATATATGAGTATTTGATTACATATTTACATATTTGATTTACATTAGCAATTCATCCCATTCCATATTCTCTTCGAAGTCGGAATCGTCCTCTATGTCCGTGTCCTCTAATATATCCTCATCTATATCTTCAAGCTCAATTTTATCAACATCTTTTTTTGTGGATTCTTTTAAGGACATTTGTTGTTCTTGTGGGCTGATCATATTGTTCTGTTGACCATTCTGCTCCTTGACTTGCTCATTCTCCTGAGATGAAGGACCCAACTGTTCTTTGATGCTGCTGTTCTTCTGTGAATTATCTACAAGCTTCAAGTTAACATCTTCTTTTTGTGCGGATTCCTTTGTGGACATTTGTGTTTCTTTTAGATTGATAATCTTGTTCTGAGGATTATTCTGATACTGGAATTTTATCCACTTCTGAGGGAATGAATCCATCCGGTTCTTGATGGTATTTGTTTTCTGGGGAACATCTGCGAATTTCACGTGAACAATTTCTTTTTTTGGAAATTTCTCTGTGCGAAATTCTTGCTCTTGTAGTCTGATCCTCTTGTTCTGAGGACCTCTATGATCTTGGACTAGCTTCCTCTTCTGAGGGAATGGACCTAGCCTGTCCTTGATGCTGCTTGTCTTATGCGGAGCATCTTCAAGCTTGATATTCATTTTTCGTCCATCCAGAAACTCTCGTTGTATCTCTGGAGCGCTTTAATTGCTGCGTCCTTGCGGTCAAATACAACTTCAGCAATTCCGAGGGATTTCCCTGAAGCATTGTAATGGATGGTGTAACTAAGGATCTTTCCATACGAGCGGAACAGGTCAAAGATGTCTTGGTTAGTGACCTTGTAGTGAAGATTGGACAAGATTAGTTTGCCTTTGTTGTGCTGTTGTTTGCTCATGTTGTATTGTTGGTTGTTGTTGCCCTTATTGTATTGTTGTTGGCCTTTAAACTGCTGATGGTTCTTATTGTTCCATTGTCCAGCATACTGTTGTCTTCTGTATTGATTTGGAACTTTTCTAAACCTTTTATTTTGGTGATTCTTGGAGCCACGGTGTTCAGACATGGCATAACGCTCCTGGAGAATAATCTCGTCCAATGACATGTTGATTTTATCCATTTTATTTTTAGATTAATTAAAATTATTATTTTAAACTTATAATTAAACAATACCTGAAGAGAGAGAGAGAAATTGAAGTGTAGTGAAATATAATTCAAATAATGAATATCTTAAAATAATGAATAAAATTAATTATACATTTTATAAAAATTAGTTGTTTTTAAATTAATATAAAAGCGCCCGCTCCTGACAAGAATATTTTCAAAACCAGAATAAAGTTAGATTTAAAAGGTGCTGTTCTTGGTGATTTATATATTTCACAAATTAAAGAAATAAAATTGAGACTTAATTGAATTTTTTTTATGAATATAATTAAAAGGACGAAATTTTGGGTGCAAAATTTTCGAAGTAAATGTATTGGAAATTCTAAAAAAAAATGTGAATACATGTTTATCTAAAATTATTTTTAAAATATTGACACAACACACATATTATATATATAAAAATACATTTCTTGTATTTGAAACACAGTATAGTTTATATTAAAAATCAATTTAAAAAAAATTGAAAAATGTTCAGGTGTTGATATTTATTTAAGTAACCCAGGTTCCTGGAGCGTACAGAAGTCGCCAACTACCCGATGTTGATATTAAAAACAAAATTGGCATTTTTTGACCGCTTACATAAGCATTTTAGATGGCAGAGCGCCATCTAGTGGAACAAAAATTAACTAAACGTTGATTTAGCTTGTTCCAAAGATATTTGGCCAAACCAATTTCTTGATAAATTAAGAAAGTCAACCATCAACGCGTTTCGGGCAGTTGGCCCTCCAGCGTGGTGCAAACTGTACTTCTACGACCAAAATTTGGTCCCAGAGGCTTCCTGAGATAATAAAACTCATGTGAGTGCTCAGGAAATGCCAATTTTGTTTTTATTATATTACACTAACCGAATGACCCGGTCAACGCCCGGGTTTTACCCGATTGAATGCTTTTATTCAAATACTATTCCTTACAATTATAAATTGGCGCCGTGGATGTCATTCTTGTGAAACGTCCCGCTCCAAACTTTGTGTCTGAGAAGCGATATTTTTATAAAGAGATGATCTGGCTTTGTGTCTTCTGCTCGAATGAATGTTTTTCTGTTAGAATTTTGTTCCTGCATACTAAAAAAGAACTGGCTTCACCTGTGGTCTCTGCTCTTTGGAATTTTTCCGGATATAATTTTGTATCTGATAATCAAATATGATACAGCAATATCGTCATCATCATTTTCGGACTAAAAATATATAGTTTTAATGATTGATTTATATATTTTTTAAATAGCCTATCGTCTTCCCCGTATATTTTACCTATGTATAGAAATTTTGGTTTGAATTAGTGAACTACTGCGAATTTGTATACCGGACATACAAACAAACATACAAACATTCATTTATAATATACTAGCGGACGTACCCGGCTTCACCCGGGTTTTACCTGAGTAAAGGTTTGTCTAACGAACATTTGTTAAAACAATTCTCTATAAACTTATAAAAAAAAATAATAGATATATTTTGATAATTTGGAACTCGTAAATTTGAATCTCTCGATAAAGTGAACATTTTTTCCCGGTCCCTGTGTGCCGTGTCATCCTGAATTTTGTCTTTCCTAATTTCCTACATTACAAAATCATCGTTTTATCTAATGAACATTTTTTCCCGGTCCCTTGAAAAATACTCGATAAGTTGAATAAAATCAATATTAATTGGTTCCCTCGGTAATTGGAAGTTAAAGAAATAATATCTTCGCCTTGAATTGTAGCATTATTCTTGTCTCAAATAAATTGCCGTGTCATCCTGAGATAATCTTACTTTTGATAAATAATCTTTAAGATAATAAACTTAGTGATAATAAAACTTGTTAGCATCGTCGCAAATGGTGGCGCTGCTTGCGAGTTAAATCTACAAATCTGCAAATAACTCTAAGGATATTCAAGATATCAAGAAATTATTTTTCAAAAACCTTCCCGGGGATATACCTAATAATACCCCAAATTTTCACGGCGATTGGATGTATGGTTTTTGAATCTATAGAGTACAGACAGACAGACATTCAATTTTATATATATAGAGATTATATAATCTGGTTCAAATTCACATAAATAGGTACCGCTCAGCAAGAGCAACCTAGTTCATGATAATTGAACATTGAATAATATGTGACAGTTATTCACATATTAAACAAATTTTAACGCGGGATTCAATCCCGGTTCATGACTGTCGGGAATCGAGGGGGTTACCCACTCGTCCACCGACTTGCCTCTCCATTATATAATCTAAAATGAAAATATTTTATTTTTAAAAAACATAGATTTTATTTTCATTTATTGACTATTCTACATTTTTTACTGTAGATTTAGAACATACCACTTTGAATATTGTTTTGAATATGTATTTTTTAATTCACGAATATAGGGGATTCATTTTATAAATTCTATATTACTGTGAAAAATATTTAATGTGTAATTCTTTTCAGATAATTGAAAATAAAAACTACTTGATAAGTAAATAACTGGTTTTCCTTTTTCACGACTGCACCTCCAATTCTTATCATTCCAACATCAAAACATCATAAATATAATCATAATCATGTATATTATCTATATTAATAAAATGCAAATTTCATAAGTGTTGTTCACTAAAAACTTTCGTTACAATGCGTCAATTTCGACCAAATTTTCAACATTTATGTAAAACGAGATGGAGCAGGTTTTGCTTAACATCAAAATATTTTTCCTAACTTTAACATGCGTAACTTCGCTGTTATCGATTAAATACAAAAAAATCAACAGAGTTAATTTTATTTATATATAAATACAAAAAAATTCAGCAATTCATTCAACTCAATCTAAAAAAATATTCAAAACAAGCAATTTTAATATAACACCATATGTAAAACAGTCGGCCAAGAAAACAACAACGATATTACATCTTTCTTACATATTCACACACAATCTTGTTTAATAATTAAAACTAATCTTTAACATTGTTTATTATACTTCATGATATATAATATTCGTTAGACAAACTTTCACTCGGATAAAACCCGGGCGTAGCCGGGTACATCCGCTAGTATATATATAATTCAAAATATTATGATTATTTTATATATAGTAATTAAATAAGAGAACGAATATAATAATTATAGCATTTTAAGAGTGAATTCGTCATTTTTAAAAATGAAATTGTCACTTTTTAAAATAAGGTATAATGTACTAGCGCCTTGTGATAAAAGGTACTATTTACGGGTTAACACAAAAAGTTGCAAATTACTAGGGCCTAGAGTAATAGTAAATAAACGCACAAAAAGCGTACACTCAAGAGTACAACACAAAAAAAAGTAAATAATAACTCACAATTTGTTAGATAAAATAAAATAAAAAGCACACACACAGTACTTATCTTTATTGTTGCGTTGGTAGGGATCGGACCGGGGTTACACAGGTATGCGAGGAGATAGCCAGACACGGATAAAGCACACAGAGAACACTTTAAGCGTCTCCACACGATAATCCACCACACTCCTCTCAACTCCCCTCGCAATCCCATAGCCCCCTTATATATACAAACATGGCCACATTCGTCCAATGAGAAGGCGGGAGAGATTGGTTCACTATCAAACGATAACAAAATCCTTCCCACTAAAATCTGAGATAAGATTTTTTAAAATGTAAATATTTGTCAATATATATATACTAGCCGAATGACCCGGGCAGCGCCCGTGTTTTACCCGATTGAATGTTTTTATTCAAATACTATTTGTTACAATTATAAATTGGAGCCGTGGATGTCACTCTTGTGTAACGTCCCGCTCCAAACTTTACATGTACATTAGGTCAGCTGGTATTACCCCTCATTTTCACCGCTAGAGGCGCGAGCGAATTGACTTTTTGTAAATATACATAATTATAAAGATAGAAGCTTCTATAGAAGATAATGATCATAATGATGATGCGCGCGCATCCGTGACAGCGATGAGGAAGTGAGGAAAGACGGTCGTGACTATATATTAATACTAGACGAATGGCCCGGGCAACGCCCGGGTTTTACCCGAGTGCGTATATATTTTAAAAATGTTTTAATTAAAATACTATTCATAACAATTATAAATTGGCGCCGTGGATGTCTCTCTTGTGAAACGTTCCGCCCCAAACTGTGTGTCTTGAAAATATAAAAATAAAAATGTGAACTGAAAAATATGTCCAGGGTAGCCTAGTGGTCATGGCATCTGCCCGGTAAGCGGAAGGTCGTGGGTTCGATTCCCATCCCTTGACACTTTTTTTATTTTATCCATTCTGACCAAAATCTATCCGTGAACTTCACACAGTGAACTTCACACAGAGAGAATAAGGCAATTATATAAGTAGATAATCCAAATTGTGCCTTATCACACACTATTTTTTTATTTGGCCTTATTACCTTGTTGTATAACGTAATGCCGGCGGCGCGCGCCCGTTGGCTGCCGGCGAGCACGTGACCTCCCTGTGCGCGCGCATCCGTGACAGAACCGGCCGCCCATGACGGTCGTGACTATATATATATGGATAATAATAATAATATAATAATAATAATAATTATTATTATTATTATTATCATTAGATAATGATAATGATCATAATGATGATGCGCGCGCATCCGTGACAGAACCCATGACGGTCGTGACTATACATGTTGATAATTTGACACATGTACTGCTAGACATTAAACGTGTACATCACGAAACAGACTCTACCTGTATCCACTGTTCAGAAGAACCACAGACAGTCGATCATCTTCTCTTCAGCTGTCCAGCATTCCTTAGACATAGGATACAAACAGCTAAGGAAACTAACAATAAGTGTTTGTTACCTTAATTTTGACTACTTGTGTATATAGGTGTACGGCGGTGGCGCGTGAGGCGCGCGTGGTCCGGGAGGGATGGGTAATCCGCGTTCGACGACGAGGCCTCAAGCTGCGCCCTAATGCAGCGTTGGGCCCTGCCGATGTAGCCGTCGTCGCGATCATGGTGGCGAGGATCGTGGAGCGAGCGAGCCTCCGCGAGGATGCCGGCCTTGATTAGTGTCCAGCGATCCCACAGTTGAGGCACATCGAGCATGGATATTTCCTCCCCAATGTCCATTCATGTGCTCCTGGACCAGCCCGGAGCGGAGCATAGCGGCCACGCTAAGTTGGGAGGGGGCGGCTGGAGGGCCCACACGGAGCAGAACCATGCGATGATCTGAGAGATAGTAAGAAGCAGTCGCGTATGATGTTGAGATCTCCAGGAAGCGCGCCGGAGCGAGGATCCTGTCGAGGCGACTGCTCTCGATCAGGTCGCCATGTGCAGCGACTCTGGTGGGGAGGTGGGCAGCGTCAAACTCGGAGCTGCATCCAGCAGCGCCGCCGACTCGCAAAGAGTTCCGAGGGCCGCCATGGAGATAGAGTCGCGGTTCCTGTCCTCTCTGATGTTGAAGTCCCCGAGGACCCAGGCTTCCTCTTCAACCGCAGCTGCCTCGATGACGCGGAGTTGCTCGATGCGCTCGCGCTGGTCGTGCGAGAGGTGGACATTTATGACAGTCATCTCTTGGCCGTGGACATTGAAGGCGGCCAAAACAATGTGGCCCGGCCACGTGTCGCGAGACGGTGACGCCCGGCGCGTAGACGCAGGCGAGGCCCGAACCGGAGATTGCGGTGCGGTGACAGCACCATAGCCGAGGCAGAGGTCTTGGGCGCCGTCGAGATGGTGGGCGTTAGTTTCTTGCACTAGCGCAATGTCCACGCGATGTTGTCTCAGGAGATGACAAAGACCTAGGCTCTTCCTCCGAGTAGCGTCAATGGAGGCGTTGATGAAGGCGATGGTGAAGCCTATGATGTCTCTTTTTGGAGCAGGGGCAGGGCCTGACGAAGGCGCTTGTAGATGGAGCCACTGGTGTAGAGCTTCCTTTGTAAGAGGGCTTCGACCAGCTCGGACATAGCAATCCTTTGGGCGGGTGTTAGGTCAAGGATTTGCTTTTTGAGGGTCGGTGTGGAGGCAAGGGCGCGACGAACGTTCTCCTCTTTGAGACCCTCTTGGTTGGTTTTGTCAAAAATTGTGGTGGGAACCTGCTGCAGGAAGGCATCTAGCTGTTTCCTTATTTTGTTCTTTCCTAGCCTGTGCCTTCCTCCTCGATCTGTGTCACCTCCAGTGGCTCGATGGGTGCCGGTGAAGGCAGGGCTGGTGTGGGCAGGTTGGAGGCCGAGCAGGTAGAGCTCGGCGCCTCTCCAGGCGGGAGAGGTCGCGCAGGATGGAGCGCTGGAGCACCTGGAGCAGCAGCGGGCGTCACTGGGGCATTACTTGGTGCCTCCTCTGATGGAGCTGGAGGCACTGGTGGAGAGGGCATGGTCGTTGGTAGACCGGTTTGCTTAGGCACGGTGGGAGGAGCAGCTTTGACCTGGACAGGGGAGTCCGTACGCTTAGGTCGAAGTTCCGCCTGGCGAGCGCTGGGCAGTTGGCCCTGCGATGACCCTGCTTGCCGCATTTCTAGCATTTGATGCCGAAGGTGAGGAGGGCCGGCAGGGTATCTCCTTTGGATTTGATGTCCAGGCGGGTGGGCAGCCTCTCCAGTCTGACGCCATCGTGGAGGTGGATGTAAAGCCTCGCGGCGGCCATCCGCATAGGTATATTCACCCAGCTTGAACTGCAAAGGGGCGATGGTGGTGACGCGCCCATATGGCCGCAGTGCCTGTATGATGGTGTCGTCTTCCACAAAGAAGGGGAGGTTCACTATGATGATTTTCACCGCCCTCTTGCGGAAGGAGAAGGTCCTGAGGGCTGTTCCGTCGATCTGTAGGCCTTGGGCGATGAGGCGCTCTGCAAGGACCCTGCTGTTGAGTCCCACGAGGACGTGGCCATTCATTCTGGTTAGTTGAATGATGTTCTTGGGCCCGCCGACCACTGCGTCAACAGCCCGGAGGTACTGGTAGGGGGAAAAGTCCGGGCAATGTTCAATATATACGCAGAATTCTTGCGTGGAGGAGGCCTGTCGCGCCTTGGCATCCGCAATGTGAGCTCGCGTGGTCTTGACCTCTTGGACCTGCGGTGATCGCATTCCAATTGGGCTTCTTCGCGTAGCAGTGGTGGTCGCTCTGCGCGGTCCAGCGCCGCTGGTCTGCGCTGCTGTGGTGCCGGAGGATCCCGATTCGCGGCAGCGCTTCTTATGTTTCACCACGGTGAAGCCGTCGCCGTTGTCGTCCCTTTCCTCGACGCTTTCTGCCCAGTTCATAACAGGCTTCACAGCGCTGTAAGGAGAAGAATCGGCAGCAGTTCTATCCGCCGCGTCAGAATTTTGATTTTCTACTGTTGTTTTCTTCTGAAAATCGAATTTTTCTGTTTTCTCAGGTGGGGGAGGAGGGCGAAGCTTCCCTGGGGCCGGTGGTCCGCCTGGCGAGGATTGGGCAGTTGGCTCTGTGGTGGCCCTGCTTACCGCGCTTTGAGCATTTGATGCCGAAAGATAGGAAGGCCGGCAGAGATTCGCCTTTGGATCTGATGTCTAGGCGAGTTGGTAGGTTGTCCAGTTTCTTCCCCTCTTGGGGCAGGATGTAGGCCTCCCGGCGGCCGTCGGTGATGGAGTATTCCCCCATTTTGATCTGGATGGGGGCGATGGAGGTGACTTTTCCATAGGGTCGCAGGGCATCCACGACGGCGGTATCCTCCACAAAGCCGGGCAGATTTGCCACGACTATGCGTTCGGCTCTCTTCCGGTAGGGGAAGACCTTTAGGGTCGTGCCCTCAATATCCAGGCCCTGTTCGACCAGACGGCTCGCAAGGTCCTTGCTGGACAGGCCCACGATGACATGCCCGTTCATCCTGTTGAACTGGATGATATGATTTGGTCCCCCGACCTGCTTGTCGATGGCCTGGAGCTATTCGTAAGGCGAGAGCTCAGGACAGTGTTCTATAAAAATGTAGTTGTCCTGGTTGGATGTGGACTGCCTCGCCTTGGCGTCGGCGATGTTTGCCCGCGTGGCCTTGACCTCCTGGGGCGGCACTGCTCTCGACCCTGTCGGTCGCTTGCGCTGCTGGGTGCTATTCGGCTCTTTGGGCTTGTTGGGCTGCCTCGTAGCGTGCTCCGATGACGCCGAGCCGCGGCACCTCCTCTTGTTCCTAACGACTGTGAAGCCACCATTAGGTCCATCCTCCACCTCCATGGTCTCAGCCCAGTCCCTCGGGGCTGGATCTGCGCAGGTAGCGGTCGTTAGCGCCGTGACGTCACGCGCGGCGGCCGGATTTGCATGCAACTTGCCGGCTGGCGAATTTGCAAATTTTGAATTTTCTTGAATTCTTTCAAAATTTTCATTCTTGAATCCTGCCGCTTCGGAGTCCACCGGCCTCTTTCTCCTTGGTTCCACCTTGGTGAAGCCGTCTGTTTCCTCCTCCATGGGGAGTTGATTCGTCCGATCGACGAGATCCGCCCAGCTCGTCGACGGCTTGCCTGTTCCAGGCTGATGGTTGGTGGTAGTCTTCTCCGTCGCCGGAGAAGTGCTGATTGCATTAGCAGTAGAAGATACCAATTGGCTTTCAGCCAAGGCCATTGGTGATTCGGGGGGTGGGGAATCCCCATAAAAATTTAAAATTATTATTTTCTTCGGAGGGGGGCGGTAACAAATTCCAAGCCAGCAAATTTCGGGGCAGGAGCGCGCGCCCGTGCATCCTCGCGCAACTTATGTGTGTGTTTTGTGTGAGTTAGATACGTGAATAATCAGACAAACTATATTTTAGGTGTGTAGCCCCCAGAATCACAATTTATATTTATCACATAAATTTTTAAAGAGGTGAGTATTCACATCTTCCAAATTCATTTTATTAGGTACCTCTCAAAAGGAGCAACCTAGTTTATGATGTTTGCAACAATTATGGGTATTCACATATTAAAACAAAAGGTTCCAACGCGGGATTCGATCCCGGTTCATGACTGTCGGGAATCGAGGGTTATACCCACTCGTTCACCGACTCTTTTTGAGTATTCACAATGTTGTGCAAAATACAAACATCAAGAAATTGGGTTAGCCGAATATCAGGAAACAGGTTAAATCAATGAATAGTTGATTTCTGTTCCACGAGATGGCGCTCTGCCTTCTGAAAAGCACATGTGCTCCTGGTCAGGATATGCCTTTTTGTATTTTTTAGTTATTATTTAAAATATGAAAAAAAAATAGTACAAATATGATAATGTACTGGGATAAGGTGCATAAATTATGAAAAAGTCATCTCCTTATTGTACAACTGAAAGTTGCTGATGGCTTGCGCCATCTATCGGGATAAATACCAACTATTCTCGTTGATTTTAAATTAATCCAGAATTGGTCATTGAGGTACAGCTACACCACGCTAATGAGGGCCAACAGCCCGAAACGCGTACGTGGTTAGCGCTTCTCTTGATTACTCAATAATACGTATTTGGTCTTTCTTGAATAATTAAAAAATCAACGAGAATAGTTGATGTTTATTCCGATAGATGGCGCAAGCCATCAGCAACTTTCAGTTGCACGATAAGGAGATGCCTTTTTCATAATATATTATTTAAAATATTTTGACCACTAGTGTATATATAGCACCAAACTAAAAAGAGAGCAAAAAACAAATAATGCAAAATAACTAGGTCTTTAAATAACCCTCCACGAGACCTGGAGCATCTATGTTTCTTGCTTGATGATACCTATACTAAAATAGGAAATATTTTCTAACCTAAAGGAAGGTGTTCTAATATTGGAACTCACCAAAATTGTTTATAAAAAAATCGCACTTCAAACCTAATGTAACTATATTATTCCTGCCCAAGAATACCTCATATTATATATAACAAGATTTCCATGTTGTATAATAAACACTTCTGTAAATTATTATACGCATGATTGATATGGGTCATTACATCATCATATGTAATGTAATTTGTACAAACTGAGAATAAATAAATAAAACTCTGTAATAGATTGAGCTAAAGCAAGAGATTGAGATGTTGAAGTCCCACAACTTTAAGAACGAGGCCTAGAAGACAGGGCCACATATACATATGTAAATCTAAGTATTTAATTATATATTTGTGTATTGAAATTCTATATACTATGACCTGTTATACGAACGGATAAAGAGAAAGACAATTAGTTCATAGTCTAATTAAAATTTTAATATCATTATATTAGTATCAATAGAACCTCCATGAAAGGACGCCTCTCTATAAAGAACAGTTTTCTTCATAGAATCGAACGGGGGTAGGATAGTATTATTTAAAAATAAACTTTCAAATTTATATATATTTTTTTAATTTGGCGTCGGAAATTATTGAAAAATATGAAATTCATTTTAAATATTAGGGTTTAATGTTATACCAAATTTTATTATTTACAGGTCAAAAATACTTATAAGAATATTTTTTTATCTTAAAATTTGTTTTAAAACTTTCTCTCCAACCTTCTATAAAGAATAACATATAAAAGCCAGACGATAAAAGCCAGACCTCTTGAGCTCTGGGTCTTGATCTCCGGTCTCGATCCCTGAAATGATCTCTTGACTATTTTTGAAGCCTGCGGCGCCGTAGTTGTGCTTGGCGCTGCCTTGGTTCCCTCAAATCGGCGTGCACTAGCCCTCCTCTCCCCCGGGGTGCCCACGGCCTCGCCGTCGCCTCTCCAGCCCTCTCCTTGGCCCTCCTCTGCGGCGGGTTGCTCGGAGACACCTAACTATGAGTTATGCCTTAAAATGCTTACCGAAGCATGTAGAAGGCACAATAATAGTATATAAAGAATAACATAATCGATAAAATTAGAATTATAAAAGAGCATAAAACCTTCCTTAAGAGGCCAGAGTCTATAAATGCGGAGTCTCTCCTGGAGGCGGTCTCTCATGGGAGGTTAACTCTGTGATATCAATTCATATTTTAACAATGTGGAGCATCAGAAAGGTGGTATCTCACAATAGCAAAATGTTTACACTACATTTGTAATATAACATAAATTCTTTAAATAGATTTTTCCATAGATAATGTTAATTATTGTTTTATAAATATGTAAAATAAGTTTAGAAGATTTATAATATCAGGTATGTTGTACTTTGTAATTAAATAAGTCTTTTCTAGAGATATATCTTTATACAATATAATGCGGCTTATGATTGTAGAACGACATTTGAAAATTATCCCGTTTCTTTTGAACGAAAAATCGAAGTTTATTTCAAGGAGAAATAACGATTATTTCTAACCTTAGGGATGAAATATGAAAGGATAAATTGTGAAGAGTAATGATAAACGGAAAAATAAAAGTGTCCAGGGATGGGAATTCCTCATACTTCATCCCTAAGGTTAGAAATAATCGTTATTTCTCCTTAAAATAAACTTCGATTTTTCGTTCAAAAGAAACACATGCAGAATTTTTCAAATGTCGTTCAACAGATATATCTTTCTCAATAAAATAATGAACAAAATATGGGGTAGTCGACAGCTAGTTAAAAGAAAAAACGAAAGGAATGCCATAGTCATAATCCTCTAATTCAACAGTAATATATGTACCTCACTTTCGTTCCTCCATTATACTGGGAAATTATATCCTCACCAATAAGCTTTCTCAATCTTTGATACAAATTTTGCCGCAAGGATCTTGATCTATAAAGGTCCCCTCTCCCGTCAAAATAGACGTCAAAGCTAAACACAATCTATTGACCGTCGCCGCAAACTAGCGGCCTCAGGTCGGTGACAAAGCCACTTCAGCTTTGTCAAACTGAGAAGCGCCCACCTAGCGACTATGGTTTCAGGCTAATGGCCCGCGTCAGTCCAGGGTGGACTTTATTCCGTGAGATCTATAAGGGATCAAATAAAGTCTTCACAATGGAGTTTTAATGTCTATTTTGACAGGAGAGGTGACCTTTATTTTTATAGACCTCCCATTAGAGTCCACCTAAAACATTGATAAAATGTGACTTTTTTGAAGGTGGTCTCTTATAAGAGATTGTTTCATATCGAGCTATTTCATGGGAACTTTTTCAACATGGGCTTTTTTCTTTCTTTTTCCAAAATAATTGTCACGTTATAAAATGGTTGCCAGGAGAGGTAAGTAGAAACGAACTTTATTTAACATCAAACGGTCTATTATTAAAAGATAAACGAATTTATAAATTATAATTATGTATAAGCGTTCCATCTGTTATGAAAATACTAAACTATTATAGACGCGTATGCTTCTTTTAAGAATTTAACAATTTCTACTGCCCTTACTGCAATGGAAAATTAATGCCTGACTCATTAGTGATGAACCCTCCCAGCGGTTTCGCCAGTTTAATAATAAATTATAATGCCCGATTTTTACAAAGAACTATCAAATTTTAATGATAGGTTATAATCCAGGACCTGTCATTTTATCAGTTGATAAGTACTTTTGTAAGGCTAAATATGAAGGAAATGAGTCAAATATTGGAAATTTTTGAATATTTTTATTTTTTAAAAAGTCAGAACCCCTCCCCCCATAAACAAATATTTAAGTGTTAAACAAAACAAATATATAAAAATAGATATACAGTATTTAAGAGTCCATAGAAGTAATGGGCTCTTCTCCCGTCAAAATAATTTAAGTGAGTTAAATTAAATATATACCAATAGACATTTGGTATATATATATATGAGTATTTGATTACATATTTACATATTTGATTTACATTAGCAATTCATCCCATTCCATATTCTCTTCGAAGTCGGAATCGTCCTCTATGTCCGTGTCCTCTAATATATCCTCATCTATATCTTCAAGCTCAATTTTATCAACATCTTTTTTTGTGGATTCTTTTGAGGACATTTGTTGTTCTTGTGGGCTGATCATATTGTTCTGTTGACCATTCTGCTCCTTGACTTGCTCATTCTCCTGAGATGAAGGACCCAACTGTTCTTTGATGCTGCTGTTCTTCTGTGAATTATCTACAAGCTTCAAGTTAACAACTTCTTTTTGTGCGGATTCCTTTGTGGACATTTGTGTTTCTTTTAGATTGATAATCTTGTTCTGAGGATTATTCTGATACTGGAATTTTTTCCACTTCTGAGGGAATGAATCCATCCGGTTCTTGATGGTATTTGTTTTCTGGGGAACATCTGCGAATTTCACGTGAACAATTTCTTTTTTTGGAAATTTCTCTGTGCGAAATTCTTGCTCTTGTAGTCTGATCCTCTTGTTCTGAGGACCTCTATGATCTTGGACTAGCTTCCTCTTCTGAGGGAATGGACCTAGCCTGTCCTTGATGCTATTTGTCTTATGCGGAGCATCTTCAAGCTTGATATTCATTTTTCGTCCATCCAGAAACTCTCCGTTGTATCTCTGGAGCGCTTTAATTGCTGCGTCCTTGCGGTCAAATACAACTTCAGCAATTCCGAGGGATTTCCCTGAAGCATTGTAATGGATGGTGTAACTAAGGATCTTTCCATACGAGCGGAACAGGTCAAAGATGTCTTGGTTAGTGACCTTGTAGTGAAGATTGGACAGGATTAGTTTGCTTTTGTTGTGCTGTTGTTTGCTCATGTTGTATTGTTGGTTGTTGTTGCCTTTATTGTATTGTTGTTGGCCTTTAAACTGCTGTTGGTTCTTATTGTTCCATTGTCCAGCATACTGTTGTCTTCTGTATTGATCTGGAACTTTTCTAAACCTTTTATTTTGGTGATTCTTGGAGCCACGGTGTTCAGACATGGCATAACGCTCCTGGAGAATAATCTCGTCCAATGACATGTTGATTTTATCCATTTTATGTTTAGATTAATTAAAATTATTATTTTAAACTTATAATTAAACAATACCTGAAGAGAGAAATTGAAGTGTAGTGAAATATAATTCAAATAATGAATATCTTAAAATAATGAATAAAATTAATTATACATTTTATAAAAATTAGTTGTTTTTAAATTAATATAAAAGCGCCCGCTCCTGACAAGAATATTTTCAAAACCAGAATAAAGTTAGATTTAAAAGGTGCTGTTCTTGGTGATTTATATATTTCATAAATTAAAGAAATAAAATTGAGACTTAATTGAATTTTTTTTTTTTTTTTGTGAATATAATTAAAAGGACGAAATTTTGGGTGCAAAATTTTCGAAGTAAATGTATTGGAAATTCTAAAAAAAAAAATGTGAATACATGTTTATATAAAATTATTTTTAAAATATTGACAACACACATATTATATATATACAAATACATTTCTTGTATTTGAAACACAGTATAGTTTATATTAAAAATCAATTTAAAAAAAAAATAGAAAAATGTTCAGGTGTTGATATTTATTTAAGTAACCCAGGTTCCTGGAGCGTACAGAAGTCGCCAACTACCCGATGTTGATATTAAAAACAAAATTGGCATTTTTTGACCGCTTACATAAGCATTTTAGATGGCAGAGCGCCATCTAGTGGAACAAAAATTAACTAAACGTTGATTTAGCTTGTTCCAAAGATATTTGGCCAACCCAATTTCTTGATAAATTAAGAAAGTCAACCATCAACGCGTTTCGGGCAGTTGGCCCTCCAGCGTGGTGCAAACTGTACTTCTACGACCAAAATTTGGTCCCAGAGGCTTCCTAAGATAATAAAACTCATGTGAGTGCTCACGAAATGCCAATTTTGTTTTTATTATATTACACTAGCCGAATGACCCGGTCAACGCCCGGGTTTTACCCGATTGAATGCTTTTATTCAAATACTATTCCTTACAATTATAAATTGGCGCCGTGGATGTCATTCTTGTGAAACGTCCCGCTCCAAACTTTGTGTCTGAGAAGCGATATTTTTATAAAGAGATGATCTGGCTTTGTGTCTTATGCTCGAATGAATGTTTTTCTGTTAGAATTTTGTTCCTGCATACTAAAAAAGAACTGGCTTCACCCGTGGTCTCTGCTTTTTGGAATTTTTCCGGATATAATTTTGTATCTGATAATCAAATATGATACAGCAATATCGTCATCATCATTTTCTGACTAAAAATATATAGTTTTAATGATTGATTTATATATTTTTTAAATAGCCTATCGTCTTTCCCGTATATTTTACCTATGTATGGAAATTTTGGTTTGAATTAGTGAACTACTGCGAATTTGTATACCGGACATACAAACAAACATACAAACATTCATTTATATATATACTAGCGGACGTACCCGGCTTCACCCGGGTTTTACCCGAGTAAAGGTTTGTCTAACGAACATTTGTTAAAACAATTCTCTATAAACTTATAAAAAAAATAATAGATATATTTTGATAATTTGGAACTCGTAAATTTGAATCTCTCGATAAAGTGAACATTTTTTCCCGGTCCCTGTGTGCCGTGTCATCCTGAATTTTGTCTTACCTAATTTTCTACATTACAAAATCATCGTTTTATCTAATGAACATTTTTCCCGGTCCCTTGAAAAATACTCGATAAGTTGAATAAAATCAATATTAATTGGTTCCCTCGGTAATTGGAAGTTAAAGAAATAATATCTTCGCCTTGAATTGTAGCATTATTCTTGTCTCAAATAAATTGCCGTGTCATCCTGAGATAATCTTACTTTTGATAAATAATCTTTAAGATAATAACTTAGTGATAATAAAACTTATAGATAAAAAAAACTTGTTATCATCGTCGCAAATGGTGGCGCTGCTTGCGAGTTAAATCTACAAATCTGCAAATAACTCTAAGGATATTCAAGATATCAAGAAATTATTTTTCAAAAACCTTCCCGGGGATATACCTAATAATACCCCAAATTTTCACGGCGATTGGATGTATGGTTTTTGAATCTATAGAGTACACACAGACAGACATTCAATTTTATATATATAGAGATTATATAATCTAAAATGCAAATATTTTATTTTTAAAAAACATAGATTTTATTTTCATTTATTGACTATTCTACATTTTTTACTGTAGATTTAGAACATACCACTTTGAATATTGTTTTGAATATGTATTTTTTAATTCACGAATATAGGGGATTCATTTTATAAATTCTATATTACTGTGAAAAATATTTAATGTGTAATTCTTTTCAGGTAATTGAAAATAGAAACTACTTGATAAGTAAATAACTGGTTTTCCTTTTTCACGACTGCACCTCCAATTCTTATCATTCCAACATCAAAACATCATAATTATAATCATAATCATGTATATTATAATCTATATAATTCAAAATATTATGATTATTTTATATATAGTAATTAAATAAGAGAACGAATATAATAATTATAGCATTTTAAGAGTGAATTCGCCGCTTTTAAAAATGAAATTGTCACTTTTTAAAATAAGGTATAATGTACTAGCGCCTTGTGATAAAAGTTACTATTTACGGGTTAACACAAAAAGTTGCAAATTACTAGGGCCTAGAGTAATAGTAAATAAACGCACAAAAGCGTACACTCAAGAGTACAACACAAAAAAAAGTTAATAATAACTCACAATTTGTTAAATAAAATAAAATAAAAACAGTACTTATCTTTATTAAATTAAATTTTATTGCCATCTATCGATAAAATTTTACACAAATAAATTTACTGGCAATGCGTTTCTTTTAAATATCATCAAATATTATCTCTACAGACCTTACTGCAATGATATGAGTTATTGAATGAGAGGGCTTGGCTCATCAGTAGTGAACCCTCTCAGCGGTTTCGCCAAATTAATCTCTAGACCGCTCTACTATTGTATTGGATTGGTTTTGTTATATACCCTGCATTTTCTATGGAAGGCAGCTTAGGGGTGTTTAGTGAACTATGGACATAAGCTTATAGGTCTGTAGAGGTACATACATATAATTTCAAGGTATTGCATCGAGCAAAGCTCTTCCGCTCTTCATTCAATAACTCATATCATTGAAGTAAGGTCTGTAGAGATAATATTTGATGATATTTAAAAGAAACGCATTGCCAGTAAATTTATTTGTGTAAAATTTTAACGATAGATGGCAATAAAATTTAATTTACTAATATATATTGGTTATGAAAACATATTTTGCGGAAGAGCTTTGCTCGATGCAATACCTTGAAATTATATGTATGTACCTCTACAGACTTATAAGCTTATGTCCATAGTTCACTAAACACCCCTAAGATGCCTTCCATAGAAAATGCAGGGTATATAACAAAACCAATCCAATACAATAATAGAGCGGTCTAGAGATTAATTTGGCGAAACCGCTGAGAGGGTTCACTACTGATAAGCCAAGCCCTCTCATTCAATAACTCATATCATTGCAGTAAGGTCTGTAGAGATAATATTTGATGATATTTAAAAGAAGCGCATTGCCAGTAAATTTATTTGTGTAAAATTTTATCTTTATTTTTGTGTTAGTAGGGATCGGACCGGGGTTACACAGGTATGCGAGGAGATCACCAGACAGGGATAAAGCACGCAGAGAACACTTTAAGCGTCTCCACACGATAATCCACCACACTCCTCTCAACTCCCCTCGCAATCCCATAGCCCCCTTATATATACAAACATGGCCACATTCGTCCAATGAGAAGGCGGGAGAGATTGGTTCACCATCAAACGATAACAAAATCCTTCCCACTAAAATCTGAGATAAAATTTTTTAAATGTAAATATTTGTCAATATAATTTGACACATGTACTGGCAGACATTACACGTGTACATCCTGAAACAGACCCTACCTGTATCCACTGTTCAGAAGAGCCACAGATGGTTGATCATCTTCTCTTCAGCTGTCCAGCATTTCTAAGACATAGGATGCAAACAGCTGAGGAAACTAACATTAAGTGTTTGTTACCTTAATTTTGACTACTAGTGTATATAGAGCCAAACTAAAAAGAAATCAAATAATGCAAAATAGAAACCATGTCTTTAAGTAAACCTCTAATAAGAGACCACTTTCAGGAAAGACCAGAAATATCTATGTTTATCACATGACGGTACCTATACTAAAATAGGAAATATTGTCTGACCTTAAGGAAGGTGTTCTAATATACTGTGATAAAAACGTAAGCATTACTTTGTTATTTCCATTGCTTGTAGATTTGAATAAGTATTGAAGTAACATAGTGTTGCATCAAGTTGCGATCCGGCGGATTTCTTCAGCTTTGATTTTCTCTTTTGACATCTCCAGTATCTTTCCAGAGCGTGTTTCAACCATTCTACAAAGTTAGATACGTGAATAATTATACAAACTATATTTTAGGTAGCCTCCAGAATCATCATTTTTATTTATCACATAATTCTTTAAAGAGGTAAGTATTCATAATGTGTGTGTTTAAAAAAGAGGAAAGAAGGAAATCGCACTTCAAACTGATGTAACAATATTTATCCTGCCCAGAAGTCATCCTCTACGTGGCGGGCGGGAGAAACAGCACAAGTAAGGGACTGTCCTGTAGGATGAAGTACGGTGTCGTGAGCCGTTACTGTAACCGTGAACAGGGAACTCTGAAATGTGGCTGACTAACGGGACAATTGCCAACAAGAACTAAGAGAGGGTCTGAAATATTACAAATTACAGTAGAATCTCCATGATAGGACACTCCCGCTAGAGGACACCTCTCTACAAAGGAGAGTTTTCATTTGCAAAATTACCATTTTTACTACTAAGTAACTCTCCAGTAAGAAGACACCTCTCTCTAAAGGACACTTAGGCTCTGAAATTAGGTGTTGTCCTTTACAAGGAGGTTCTACTGTACAACATGCCATAGAAAAAAAATATTTTTCCTACTAATGAACTAAAAAGCCTTATAATTCTCAATAAAGTCCTGTTTTTGAGGACTATAGAATCAACAATAGTAAAAGATACAAGTATTTTCATTTCCAGCAAAGAAACATATATTAAATTTAATACCTTTTGCATATATAATAATATCTACCCATGATAATACTCTAGTTCCCCAGCAAGCCCACTTCTCTCCCCCTTGACACATTGTAAATAACATTGCTGTAACTATTGTATATACCCTCTTCTAATTGGAGAAGTTGTATAAGACCAGAGGGTCATAACAGGGACTTTTGTTGTTGTTATTCTTGTATGCACCCTACATTTCTGTGCTTGGAGAATCTGTTGTATATATATTAATTAATTGTTACCACAGCGTGTGTGTAAGTTCACAGGTAAATAGGCGCTAACCGAAACAGAAAAAAGTTCCTTTGTTCAATATTAATTTCTCTTTTATATTTTGTTCTCTCTCTTGTAAATCAATAAATTATAATGTTTGATTAATAATTATTGGAATCAGTTTCATTAATAATTCTAAGCAAAGTCAACAGAATCCGTATAAGACTTTTTTTTTTTTGCTTATCCCTTGTACACGTGGTACAGGCCATGATAATCATGGTGGGTAGTTAGCGACTGCTTTTACTGTAAGCGCACCACATGTCTACACATGTGAAAGCAGTTCGACTTTGCACTTACAAATGTGCCAGAGCCCCGTTTGGTTACTTGCACTCGCTGGTGGGGTTGGACTTTTGCAAGAATCGGGGGGCCATTGGAGCATTTTTTTTTTTAATAAGAAAAAAGTGTCCAATGCGGGGATCGAACCCGGGTCGTAGTGGTCGTAAACCAAACGGTTTAACCAGCCTTCCACCGACTATAAGACTAAATTGTCTTAATAAAACTTTTTGTTGTTGTTGCATATATATTTTGAATTATATCGCGCAAATATTGTTGCAGTGAAGAGAGAGAGTATTGAGTAAAATTAATCATTCCTTCAAGGAAAAGTATCTTTTCAAAACATCTCTATTCTCTAGCTTTCTGACACGGACGTCCTTCTACAGGAGAAAACTTGGAAAATATCTTTTAAGAAACTGGTAATTTATATTATTCTTATTGTACATATTACAAGACACTTCTTTATTTTGTACACAGTTATTTTCTCGTCTTTTTCTCTCTCTTTCCCATTGTTAACATCATATGACTATCTATTCACGACCTAAAATTATTGTATATACAGTCTACTCTGGTTATAACGCCACCCTCGCCTTACGCCGCTTTTTCGTTTTGTCCCAATCGACATCAATGTATTTTTCTCGATACAACGCCACCCTCGCCTTACGCCGCTTTTTCGTTTTGTCCCAATCGACATCAATGTATTTTTCTCGATACAACGCCACCCTCGCCTTACACCGCTTTTTCGTTTTGTCCCAATCGACATCAATGTATTTTTCTCGATACAACGCCACCCTCGCCTTACGCCGCTTTTTCGTTTTGTCCCAATCGACATCAATGTATTTTTCTCGATACAACGCCACCCTCGCCTTACGCCGCTTTTTCGTTTTGTCCCAATCGACATCAATGTATTTTTCTCGATACAACGCCACCCTCGCCTTACGCCGCTTTTTCGTTTTGTCCCAATCGACATCAATGTATTTTTCTCGATACAACGCCACCCTCGCCTTACACCGCTTTTTTGCAAAATCCGGATGGTGGCGTTATAACGAGAGTAGACTGTATATATATATTAGGATATCAAATGTATAAAATTATCTCTTTGAGAAATTAAAAACTCTCCGGTAAGAGGACACCTCTCTCTCTAAAGGACACTTGGATCTGCAATTAGGTGTTTTTCTTTACAGGGGGGTTCTACTTTATATGCAAATTATGAATCCCTCTTCTGTCTACACATATTATAAAATATCTTAATATTTTTTTTTATAATCATAACATATTATTGTCAGGATTTCAAATATATGAAATTATATTTTAGAGAAATATGTAAATAAAGATCTAATCAGTGTGGAAGTATAAGGAAAGGGAAGTTGGCTTGTCAGATTACACCTCTAGTCAACCACATGTCCTGTTTTCTATAAATAGACATTTCGGGAAACAGGGATTCACAACCATCCCGTTGTTCCCTCTGTGGACGCTAGTTTAGCCTACAGAGAATAGTTCAAAGGTTTTGATAGTTAGGGACAGTTATTTCTGAAAAAATAGACACTTTGGCCAGTTAGAGTTTTTTATTTTTCTCAACGTTTCGACAAAAATATTCTGTCTTCGTTAGGAGAAATAAATTTTAACGCCATGCCAAATGATTTATTTTTATTTATTTCTCCTGACGAAGACAGAAGATTTTTGTCGAAACGTTGAGAAAAAAAAAACTCAAACTGGCCGAAGTGTATATTTTTTCACAGAAATATAAATGCCGGCCAGGCAACCTCTATTTTCAAGATAGTTATTTCTAAGGTCGTCTCCACGCCAGTTGCTCCCAGGGTGGTCCTCGGATCTTCTCTTTCCTCTCCGATCTACTCTTCACAGGTTTATGCTACTGGACCCTGCCTCCTATGTGCGTCCTTATCACTTGTTACAATCCACAACTGCCTAGCAAATCACCACATTTGTATAGTAACATATAGTCAATATTATAAAAAGAAAAATAAAATCACCAAGGATAAATATCTTATATTTAATGTTTATGCTTCAAGCTTTCGTGTATTAACAACCCTTCTACAGGAACTAATGAATGAATTTAGATGGATCAACTGGTAATAAACATACATATATAATATTTACATACCTGTTTTCAATATATGTATGTATATAACCAGTAGATCCATCTAGAGTCATTTATTAGATCTTATTCCTGTAGAAGGGTCGTTAATACCCGAAAGCTTGAAACGTAAACATTAAATATAAGATACTCATCTTTGGTGATTTTATTTTATTTTTCTATTAATTGTCGATGGATTTTAAATCAATATATAGTCAATATTCCCTAGAGAGAGATTGTTATTTATCATAATTATAATAAGTGTAAATTCCCAAATGTTTTTAAACTTCAAAATTTGTGGCGATCATGTAATTTTACATAAGACAATAAAGTTTTAAAGAGAATCAGTTAGAGATCCAGGCAAGGCCTAGGTAAAAATTGTCGAGATTACAACAGAAAAATGGGATTTTTTTAACATTATCAGGTAGACCCTTTCCGGGGATCTTCCACAAGTCATTAGTGAGTTTTACGACCAGCCGCTGGATGACCGACATCTCAGATAAGACCTACCTGAACCTTGCCATTGTCGCGTCGCTGGCCTCTCTTAGGTGCTATCCAACTTTCCTCGTCATTTGTGTATTAACCCAGACTCCTGAAACCACGAGGCCCATGACTGCTGTTACTGTGGTACGACATATATATATTCCAAGTACACATTACAGTTTACAAAGGTTATTAGTGTGAGTGCCCTACATATTTACACATGTAGAAAGCATTATTCATATATAAAATCACTGATGATATCCACAAGATTTTTCTAATTGCAATAATTAAAACAGATGAGATATATTCTAAATTTAAACATCTTCTGTAGATTTAGCAACCCACTGAAGACGCTGAGAACTATTTCAGAAAAGAAAAATATAGCAATAGAACTCTATAATTTCTACAGATCAATTGTAAATAGATTCATACACAAATGAGGTAGTGAGGAAAGTTTTAGAACAGATGTGTAAATAAATCCCTTTTCAAACAAAG
>CP092877.1:68188328-68246063 GCA_030710605.1 Cordylochernes scorpioides | reverse complement strand
ATTATTTTTTAAAATAAACTTTCAAATTTATATTTTGTTTTCAAATTTAGCGTCGGAAATTATTGAAAAATATGAAATTCATTTTATATATTAGGGTTTAATGTTATACCAAATTTTATTATTTACAGGTCAAAAATACTTATAAGAATATTTTTTTATCTTAAAATTTGTTTTAAAACTTTCTCTCCAACCCCCCCCCCCCCCCCTTCTATAAAGAATAACATAATCGATAAAATTAGAATTATAAAAGAGCATAAAACCTTCCTTAAGAGGCCAGAGTCTATAAATGCGGAGTCTCATTTGGAAGTGGTCTCTCGTGGGAGGTTAACTCTGTGATATCAATTCATATTTTAACAATGTGGAGCATCAGAAAGGTGGTATCTCACAATAGCAAAATGTTTACACTACATGTGTAATATAATATAAATTCTTTAAATCGATTTTTCCATAGATAATGTTAATTATTATCGTAAAGATAGAGGCTGCCTGGCCGGCATTCATATTATATAAAAAATAGACACTTCGGCCAGTTGGAGTTTTTATTTTCTCAACGTTTCGACAAAAATCTTTTGTCTTCGTCAGGAGAAGTAAATAAAATAAAACATTTGGCAAGGCGTTAAAAATTGTTCTGAGGTTTGCAAGGGCGTTCTCACGTGATTCTTCGAATATATTTTTATTTCCATGATCATAGTCTTTGACGAGTTTAATATTTGTTTTTGACTCGCGCTTTAGATGTTGTGCTAAATTCGAAGAATCACGTGAGAACGCCCTTGCAAACCTCAGAACAATTTTTAACGCCTTGCCAAATGTTTTATTTTATTTACTTCTCCTGACGAAGACAAAAGATTTTTGTCGAAACGTTGAGAAAATAAAAAACTCCAACTGGCCGAAGTGTCTATTTTTTATATAAATATGTTAATTATTGTTTTATAAATATGTAAAATAAGTTTAGAAGATTTATAATATCAGGTATGTTGTACTTTGTAATTAAATAAGTCTTTTCTAGAGATATATCTTTATACAATATAATGCGGCTTATGATTGTAGAACGACATTTGAAAATTATCCCGCATGTGTTTCTTTTGAACGAAAAATCGAAGTTTATTTCAAGGAGAAATAACGATTATTTCTAACCTTAGGGATGAAATATGAAAGGATGAATTGTGAAGAGTAATGATAAACGGAAAAATAAAAGTGTCCAGGGATGGGAATTCCTCATACTTCATCCCTAAGGTTAGAAATAATCGTTATTTCTCCTTAAAATAAACTTCGATTTTTCGTTCAAAAGAAACACATGCAGAATTTTTCAAATGTCGTTCAACAGATATATCTTTCTCAATAAAAATAATAAACAAAATATGGCGTAGTCGACAGCTAGTTAAAAGAAAAAACGAAAGGAATGCCATAGTCATAATTCTCTAATTCAACAGTAATATATGTACCTCACTTTCGTTCCTCCATTATACTGGGAAATGGTATCCTCACCAATAAGCTTTCTCAATCTTTGATACAAATTTTGCCGCAAGGATCTTGATCTATAAAGGTCCCCTCTCCCGTCAAAATAGACGTCAAAGCTAGGACACAATCTATTGACCGTCGCCGCAAACTAGCGGCCTCAGGTCGGTGACAAAGCCACTTCAGCTTTGTCAAACTGAGAAGCGCCCACCTAGCGACTATGGTTTCAGGCTAATGGCCCGCGTCAGTCCAGGGTGGACTTTATTCCATGAGATCTATAAGGGATCAAATAAAGTCTTCACAATGGAGTTTTAATGTCTATTTTGACAGGAGAGGTGACCTTTATTTTTATAGACCTCCCATTAGAGTCCACCTAAAACATTGATAAAATGTGACTTTTTTGAAGGTGGTCTCTTATAAGAGATTGTTTCATATCGAGCTATTTCATGGGAACTTTTTCAACATGGGCTTTTTTTATTTCTTTTTCCAAAATAATTGTCGCGTTATAAAATGGTTGCCAGGAGAGGTAAGAAGAAACGAACTTTATTTAACATCAAACGGTCTATTATTAAAAGATAAACGAATTTATAAATTATAATTATGTATAAGCGTTCCATCTGTTATGAAAATACTAAACTATTATAGACGCGTATGCTTCTTTTAAGAATTTAACAATTTCTACTGCCCTTACTGCAATGGAAAATTAATGCCTGACTCATTAGTGATGAACCCTCCCAGCGGTTTCGCCAGTTTAATAATAAATTATAATGCCCGATTTTTACCAAGAACTATCAAATTTTAATGATAGGTTATAATCCAGGACCTGTCATTTTATTAGTTGATAAGTACTTTTGTAAGGCTAAATATGAAGGAAATGAGTCAAATATTGGAAATTTTTAAATATTTTTATTTTTAAAAAGTCAGAACCCCTCCCCCCATAAACAAGTATTTAAGTATTAAACAAAACAAATATATATATAAAAAATAGATATACAGTATTTAAGAGTCCATAGAAGCAATGGGCGCTTCTCCCGTCAAAATAATTTAAGTATTTAAGTGAGTTAAACTAATATATACCAATAGACATTTGGTATATATATATGAGTATTTGATTACATATTTACATATTTGATTTACTTTAGCAATTCATCCCATTCCATATTCTCTTCGAAGTCGGAATCGTCCTCCATGTCCGTGTCCTCTAATATATCCTCATCTATATCTTCAAGCTCAATTTTATCAACATCTTGTTTTGTGGATTCTTTTGAGGACATTTGTTGTTCTTGTGGGCTGATCATATTGTTCTGTTGACCATTCTGCTCCTTGACTTGCTCATTCTCCTGAGATGAAGGACCCAACTGTTCTTTGATGCTGCTGTTCTTCTGTGAATTATCTACAAGCTTCAAGTTAACATCTTCTTTTTGTGCGGATTCCTTTGTGGACATTTGTGTTTCTTTTAGATTGATAATCTTGTTCTGAGGATTATTCTGATACTGGAATTTTTTCCACTTCTGAGGGAATGAATCCATCCGGTTCTTGATGGTATTTGTTTTCTGGGGAACATCTGCGAATTTCACGTGAACAATTTCTTTTTTTGGAAATTTATCTGTGCGAAATTCTTGCTCTTGTAGTCTGATCCTCTTGTTCTGAGGACCTCTATGATCTTGGACTAGCTTCCTCTTCTGAGGGAATGGACCTAGCCTGTCCTTGATGCTGCTTGTCTTATGCGGAGCATCTTCAAGCTTGATATTCATTTTTCGTCCATCCAGAAACTCTCCGTTGTATCTCTGGAGCGCTTTAATTGCTGCGTCCTTGCGGTCAAATACAACTTCAGCAATTCCGAGGGATTTCCCTGAAGCATTGTAATGGATGGTGTAACTAAGGATCTTTCCATACGAGCGGAACAGGTCAAAGATGTCTTGGTTAGTGACCTTGTAGTGAAGATTGGACAGGATTAGTTTGCCTTTGTTGTGCTGTTGTTTGCTCATGTTGTATTGTTGGTTGTTGTTGCCCTTATTGTATTGTTGTTGGCCTTTAAACTGCTGTTGGTTCTTATTGTTCCATTGTCCAGCATACTGTTGTCTTCTGTATTGATTTGGAACTTTTCTAAACCTTTTATTTTGGTGATTCTTGGAGCCACGGTGTTCAGACATGGCATAACGCTCCTGGAGAATAATCTCGTCCAATGACATGTTGATTTTATCCATTTTATTTTTAGATTAATTAAAATTATTATTTTAAACTTATAATTAAACAATACCTGAAGAGAGAGAGAGAAAGTGAATTGTAGTGAAATATAATTCAAATAATGAATATCTTAAAATAATGAATAAAATTAATTATACATTTTATAAAAATTAGTTGTTTTTTAAATTAATATAAAAGCGCCCGCTCCTGACAAGAATATTTTCAAAACCAGAATAAAGCTAGATTTAAAAGGTGCTGTTCTTGGTGATTTATATATTTCACAAATTAAAGAAATAAAATTGAGACTTAATTGAATTTTTTTTTTTATGAATATAATTAAAAGGACGAAATTTTGGGTGCAAAATTTTCGAAGTAAATGTATTGGAAATTCTAAAAAAAAAATGTGAATACATGTTTATCTAAAATTATTTTTAAAATATTGACAACACACATATTATATATATACAAATACATTTCTTGTATTTGAAACACAGTATAGTTTATATTAAAAATCAATTTAAAAAAAAAAATTTAAAAATGTTCAGGTGTTGATATTAAAAACAAAATTGGCATTTTTGACCGCTTACATAAGCATTTTAGATGGCAGAGCGCCATCTAGTGGAACAAAAATTAACTAAACGTTGATTTAGCTTGTTCCAAAGATATTTGGCCAACCCAATTTCTTGATAAATTAAGAAAGCCAACCATCAACGCGTTTCTGGCTGTTGGCCCTCCAGCGTGGTGCAGACTGTACTTCTACGACCAAAATTTGGTCCCAGAGGCTTCCTGAGATAATAAAACTCATGTGAGTGCTCAGGAAATGCCAATTTTGTTTTTATTATATTACACTAGCCGAATGACCCGGTCAACGCCCGGGTTTTACCCGATTGAATGCTTTTATTCAAATACTATTCCTTACAATTATAAATTGGCGCCGTGGATGTCACTCTTGTGAAACGTCCCGCTCCAAACTTTGTGTCTGAGAAGCGATATTTTTATAAAGAGATGATCTGGCTTTGTGTCTTCTGCTCGAATGAATGTTTTTCTGTTAGAATTTTGTTCCTGCATACTAAAAAAGAACTGGCTTCACCCGTGGTCTCTGCTTTTTGGAATTTTTCCGGATATAATTTTGTATCTGATAATCAAATATGATACAGCAATATCGTCATCATCATTTTCTGACTAAAAATATATACAGTGGTACCTCGACATACGAGCGCCCCAACATACGAGTTTTTCGAGATACGAGCCGACGAGCAAGTGATTTTTTGCTTTGAGTTACGAGCGAAATTCGAGATACGAGTTCGGTTCGGTAGTGTTGAAGATATTAATCTGTGATTTTAAATGGGAATTTTGTATGGGGAAATTTGCTTCGAGATACGAGTAATTCAAGATACGAGCAAGGTTGCGGAACGAATTAAACTCGTATGTCGAGGTACCACTGTATCTTATATTTAATGTTTATGCTTTAAGCTTTCGTGTATTAACAATCCTTCTACAGGAACTAATGAATGAATTTAGATGGATCAACTGGTAATAAACATACATATATAATATTTACATACCTGTTTTCAATATATGTATGTATATAACCAGTAGATCCATCTATATTCATTCATTAGTTCTAATTCCTGTAGAAGGGTTGTTAATACCCAAAAGCTTGAAACGTAAACATTAAATATAAGATACTCATCTTTGGGGATTTTATTTTATTTTTCTATTAATTATCGAAGGATTTTAAGAGTCGATATATAGTCAATATTCCCTAGAGAGAGATTGTTATTTATCAAAATTATAATAAAAGTGTAAAGTCTCAAATGTATATAAACTTTAAGCTTTGTGGCAATCATGTAATCTTACATAAGACAATAAAATTTTCAAGAGAAACAGCTAGAGATCCAGACAGGACCTAGGTAAGAATTGTCGAGATTACAACAGAAAAATGGGATTTTTTTAACATTATCACGTAGACCCTTCCCGAGGATCTTCCATAAGCCATTAGTGAGTTTTGCGACTAGCCGCTGGATTACCGACATCTCAGATAAGACCTACCTGAACCTTGCTATTGTCGCGTCGCTGGCCTCTCTTAGGTGCTATCCAACTTTCCTCGTCATTTGTGTATTAACCCAGACTCCTGAAACCACGAGGCCCATGACTGCTGTTACTGTGGTACGACATATATATAGTACACATGACAGTTTACAAAGGTTATTAGTGTGAGTGCCCTACATATTTACACATGTAGAAAGCATTCTTCATATATAAAATCACTGATGATATCCACAAGATTTTTCTAATTGCAATAATTAAAACAGATGAGATATATTCTAAATTTAAACATCTTCTGTAGATTTAGCAACCCACTGAAGACGCTGAGAACTATTTCAGAAAAGAAAAATATAGCAATAGAACTCTATAATTTCTACAGATCAATTGTAAATAGATTCATACACAAAAGAGGTAGTGAGGAAAGTTTTAGAACAGATGTGTAAATAAATCCCTTTTCAAACAAAGGCTCACGTGCACATGGGAAAAGGGAGAAAAAAAATACTGTATTGTTTTGTTGTTTTATGGCGAATCCATACAGGGCAATGGGCCCTAATAAAAGCTTTTTTGTTGTTGTTGTTGATATTATAAATTAAAAAAAAATAGCTTCCTAAAAACATTCCATTTTTTACTTTACACTATCCCATACAATATGTATAA
Source organism: Cordylochernes scorpioides (assembly GCA_030710605.1). Classification (NCBI taxonomy): domain Eukaryota; kingdom Metazoa; phylum Arthropoda; class Arachnida; order Pseudoscorpiones; family Chernetidae; genus Cordylochernes; species Cordylochernes scorpioides. The sequence continues at coordinate 68,239,715 of CP092877.1, read as the reverse complement.
AACATTTTACATATATACAGCTCGGTTCTTTTATTTGTTTCCAAAGAGTCAGACAAACAAAACAAAATGAAACAAAATATACAAATGTAATGGAACACCGGAACAACAATGGTCTACACAAGGAATAAAGGAAAGAAAAAAAAAGGTGTTGAGAAAGGAAAACAAACCAATATCATTAAAGAAATACAAGAGGAAATGACTAAAAAACGATTATTTTTAAATTAAAAAAAAGTAAATCAATGTTGCAAAATATAATAAGGTGAGTAAAAAGAGAAAGAAACAAAAGAAAGGGTTTATCTAGACAAGAAGATTAATTGCTACGCGGGGGAGGGGGTACAAATTGAATCAGACGATAGACTTCATGTTAACATCCCCCTTCGGCTGCCATTTAAAAAGGGTCGGCGCAGGTGGCCTCAATTTGCATAGATGCCATTAAATAAGACGATCCTGATTTATCGTTTGCTCCATAATGACGCAGACGATCAGTCTTTGGGAATCAATCGTCTGATTCGGCAAAAATGGCGGGCTATTCTGACCAATCGCACGCCTAGGGTCAATTTGCGGTGATGGATGGGAGAATGACACTGCAAACTTGATTGGAGGGTTTCCTTTTTCGTTTGGCTTCACAACCAGCTTCTGCTTCCCGTTGTACCTACCGTCTGCTTTTTCGGCGCGCGCGGGAAAAATGGAACAGTTTCGTCTTTTGGATATCTGTGATGATTCTCGCCCTAGTTCGTAATTACTTTTACTAAATTGTGTTGATAATAAGATATTAAATATTATTATATTAAAATCTGCATCTTAATATTTTTCTAACATAAGATTAAAAATTAACATTTTCCCTCCATAATTCTAATTTTAAAAATTCAAATATTATTTTGCCAATGTGGGATGAAATAAATAATACGCTGTGGTGTCCAAAATTGAGTGCACCAACTCTTAATGATTATTTAAAATACAAATACATTATTTAACAAATTATGAAAAATATGTATAAACAAATAGTTTATTCTATGGGTACTCTTTTTTTTTTTTTTTTTTTAAAGAGACAGAAGCAATTTTTTATACGTGGTTATCTCGTGTGTCTTCAATAAAGATCATTGTGTATCAAATATCTTTCAGAGTTATTGTCTTAATCACAATATACATTATAAAAGGTACAACTTCCTTAAGTTTTGTCCATAAGTGTAAATAAAGAAAAATGTTTATTTTTCTAAATATAAAATAATCTTTTTAGGTAAATAGAAAAATGTGTCCAAGAACATATTTATAAATTAAAAACAAATTGGACATATCCTGACCACTAACATGAGCGAGTTTTAGATGGCAGAGCGCCATCTAGTGGAACAGAAATCAACTAAATTATATGAATGATATGTAAATGTATTGGCCAAATATCAGGGAACAGGTTAAATCAACGTTTTTAGTATTTGATAATTTGTTTTCTATTATAAATTATGTGTGTGTGCTTGTGATAGGTGTGGGTTATATTATATAAATAGTGTTTATGTTTGGCTTTATTAGAATTTAATTTGCATAGCGATTGTTTCTATACATGCATATAATATGCTATGTATGAATAATTGATAATATTATCATATAGTATTATTGTTTGATATAGCATATAGTAATATCTCAACGCTCAAAAGTGTTTTTCTTCCGATCAACTAACTAAATCAAATTTGCATATTTTTAGTTGGGATAGTAGATTGCGTTTATGCAATTTTTATATGAATGGGATATAATACAATTTTGTCTCTGCTGCCTTTATTTCTACAATGTGTTTCCTTGTAAATACAAACTAATATACGTAAATAAAAGAGAACCCGAGGGCAATTGTTCCTTCGAGCGTTTGTCGCCATCTATCGCATCTTTTTATAACTATTTTAACTCGTCTCGAATTAAACACTTCTTTTATGTTTGCCATATATAATTATAAATAAAATTATATTATTAAAATTATTTTATACGGTTATTACTTTATATATTTTAAATATAATTATTTTAAATAACGTTTTTAAAATGTATATTCAAATTGTAGACATATTTTTAATTAAAATATTTCTAAAATACGATTTTACGATATCCTTTATTATAAAAGTCAATAAATATTTTTGTCATCTTTAAAAATTAGCTTTTTTTATAGTAAAGGCAAATGTGCAAGCTTTGAAGCAAATTTGGTCGTCTATCGTCTTAATTTATTTTTAGAATTGTAATTTTATAAACATCACATCCTTAGTTGTTAATATCCTTTTTTCAATGTCTAAGTTACTATAAATATTTCCTCCCTCCACACATATATATACTAGACGAATTACCCCGAGTGCAATTTCCTTCATACTGAAATTATATAAATTATAAATAGTAGAAGTGCCATAGAATAACAATACAGAAGTAACACATAAACCACAGGCAAAAAGTGTGTGTGATGGCAAAAATTATATTATATTAGTGTTTAGGTATTTGATATATATATATATATTGCAAGAGATTAAAAAAACAAAGGCCAGAACAAAAATTAATTTAAAAAATACAAAAGCCATTATTTACATACAGTAACGCTAATTTTGTAATGTTTTTTTTTTTAATTGCATTGTGTGCACTTACCGTAATTAGTAATATAAATTTCTCTCTCAAAAAATACTCAATATTTTTGTAAAAAAAATGTAACACTCGTATAAAAAGATATTTCAAAAAAATTACGCAAGCAACTTGAAAAAAAAAATGCAGAACGCTCATTGGTCGCTTAATTGGCCTGGTGTTGTTACTTCGCTTCGTATTTATTCCGCGTAAAAAAAAAAAGGTTCTTCAAATGAAAAAAAATAAATAGCCAAAAATACTAATCAAAATGTAGCCGATATTTTTCCTCGGGTTTATAAGAAGTGACATGCAAAATTTGGTACCAATTGGTTCAGTAGTTTATCGCGAAACAGACATTGACTTTTATATATAAGAAGATATAGAGAGTCAGTTCATATACATTTTCCACGACATTTGACAATTTTACCGCAAATGTTTCTTTTGAACGAAAAATCGTAATTTATTTTAAGGAGAAATAACGACTATTTCTATCCTTACGGATGAAGTATGAAAGGATGAATTGTGAAGAGTAATGATAAGCGGCAAAAAAAAAAGTGTCCAGGGATCATTACTCTTCACAATTCATCCTTTCATACTTCATCCGTAAGGATAGAAATAGTCGTTATTTCTCCTTACAACAAATTTCGATTTTTCGTTCAAAAGAAACATTTGCGGTAAAATTATCAAACGTCGTTCTACAATCATAAGCCGCATTATATTGTATTATACATTTTCCAGTAGTACTATACTAAGCCGTCATAGAGGTCTGTGACCTACTTGTATGGAAAGTACATCTCTATACATTTAGTATACGCGTTGCTTTGATCTGGCATGTAGGAATCTTAAGAAGTTTGTCCCTAGTACCCATGCATCCTTTTTCTTGCAGCGTGAAAGAGCTGCTTTGTCGTTTTATTGTTTATAGAGACATCGTCTTCTTTGAAAGAAGTCTTGGCTTTGACACGGCGGTGGAATCTTGGAGTCAGTACCTAGGAAAATGTAAGTCACGGCCTTTATGGCCTCAAGGTCTGCTCGGCAAGTCTCAGTTTTGTCTTCTCTGAACTACCCAGCATCTCCATCAAAATATAACATAGAAATTTCGGAAAGACAAACCTCAAGATAGCACAGCAATTTATTTAAGGTATTACACAAATCAATCTTTATTTATTTACTATGTATTTAACCCAGTAGTTTCAAGGAGCCACGTACAGAAGTCACCAACTACCCCGGCTGTCCTTCTGACTTAAGTCTTCTTGGTTTTATTTACAATGTCTGTGGCGAGAGAAAATAACATTTATCTTCTTCTTTCTTATCTTCACTCAATCATATTAGGGTACTGGGTTAAGACTGGGAGCACTACTCAGTAGCAAGCCACTGACTTAGCTCCAAAAGAAATGGCCGCTTCTGACATGAGGAACAGACGCCATGTGCAGCCGTTTCTAACATGGAGTACAAACGCTGCTCATCCCGTATCCCTGGATTAGGAACCTTTACAGGGTATACTATCAGCCGGGCCAGCTGAGCCCAGGTTTTTTCGTGAGCTTGTTACTGCTCCTCCTCCTCCTTTTTAAAATACCAGAGAGGCAATGAGGAAAACTTACAGAGTAGCAAAAAATAAATGTCAAAATTAATAATTTGTTCATAAAATAATAATTATGTTTTTCTATACTCTTATATAAATAGATACCAATTCGAAGTAGACTAAATTATCAAATATGAAATATTATTTATGATAGCCACTATTCCTCTCTGAGGCCAGTTAGTGTGCTCCCAAGATGGCCTTCCAGAACGCCCTGATCATAAAACTGTTAGTTTTCTCTCTGAGTGTCTGGAATCCAAGTTTGTGACTTTCCTCACGAATATATGAAACTCGGGTTCTTCTACCTCTGAATATCTTAAATCCAATCTTCGGATTTTACCCCTGACATAACTCCGCCTTTTCCGGTCCCAAGCCCGGATGAAAAAGGAGGAGGGGAAGCAGTAACAAGCTCACTAAAAAACCTGGGTTCAGCTGGCCCGGCTGATAGTACCCTGTAAGGACTCCTAATCCAAAGATACAGGATGAGCAGCGTTTGTACTCCATGTTAGGAGCAGCTGCACATGGCGTCTGTTCCTCATGTCAGAGGCGGCCATTTCTTTTGGAGCTAAGTTGGCCTGACACTGAGTAGTGCTCCCAGTCTTAATGACAAAGGCAGACGCATTCTACTTCACCCAGTGTGGAGCTAAGAAAGAAGAAGAAGACCTCTGACATTTTTAACTCAGGAAATATTCCTGTTTCTGCTAAGCACTTCAAACAAAGCTTCAGATTTTCCTGTTTTACGCCTGTATATCATGCTTCTCACTAACTACTCTTCTAATGAACTATCCGCTATGATCAAAGAATGACTATCATGAACAAATATCCATCAATATAATCAATCACGTCCACCTATTCCCGATCAGATATTCCTGTTTGGCGCCTGTAAATTATGCTTTTCACCAACTTCCTGTCTAATCACTAAATCCCTCTCAACCCCCTTATTCTCCAGATATAGTTCCTGATGACTTTTTCCTTCATCCTAAATTGAAAATGATCATAAAAGGAAAGAGGTTTGAAACGAAAAAAGAGATAAAATAAAATCGCTGAAGGTCTTGAGAATCCTTACGAAGGACGTTTTTAAGCATTTTTCGCTAGTTGGGAGAAAAGATGATTCATTGATGCAGGAGGATCATACTTTTCTCAAATTATGATTATCATGAATAAATTTTCATCAATTTAATTAATGATTTCCATCTATTCCTGACATTATTTTCTTGAAAAACTGGTCCTTTACCCTTTTTCTCCTAGTCTGCCACAACCGCTATCTCCATGTTGGGTTTGCATATAGCTGACTAAATATGATGACCAAACATTCATTAATTTTCCATATCTACGTGTTTTTCTCCCATATTTTCATTCCTAAAATTGTTCTCTTTGTTTTCTCTCCACTGTTCCTTCTTCATGTTCAATTTATATATACAGGGATAATGATCTAAAAATGGTCTTTAATTAAATATCCTTTTTTTTTTTACTTTCAACCCAAACATTTCTTTGCTACGTCGTCTTATTAGTTGATGAATCAAATAAAATTTCTTCTTTCTCTTTCTTATTTCCACACTGGGTGAAGTAGAATGCGTCTGCCTTTGTCATTAAGACTGATAGCACTACTCAGTGGCAGACCGACATAGCTGCAAAAAAATGGCCACCTCTGACATGAGGAACAGACGCCATGTACAGCCGCTCCTAACATGGAGTACAAACGCTGCTCATCCTGTATCCCTGGATCAGGAGCCCTTACAGGGTACTATCAGCCGGGCCAGCTGACCTCAGGTTTTTTACCAAGCTTGTTACTGCTCCCCCTTCTCCTTTTTATCCGGGCTTGGGACTTGCAAACGAATTTTTAAATAAAATATACACCTATATATATTTTCAGAAAAGTAAAATCCTCTAACAAAACAGAATCTGAGGGTAAGTTTCTTGTTTTATTTTATAGAATAAAACCAAAAAGAAAGTCACAATGTGTGCCAGATGGAGTCATAATAAATCAAAATACTTATCTTTTCATTTTGCGGCGTCTGAGGGAATCGATCAGAAAGAAAAGACAAGAGAAGTGGTCCCGTTAAAATTGGTTCCTCCATCATGACAACGCACACAGCCTATTCTGTACTCGCTTTTTTAGCCGAAAAACAACACCTCTCTCCTAACCCAACCCCCTTATTTTCCATATTTAGCTCCTAATGACTTTTTTTCCTTCATTCTAAGTTGAAAATGATAATGAATTGGAAGAGGTTTGACATGAAAGAATATATAAAAGAAAATTGTTGGACGTCTTGAGAAGCCTTATGGAGGACGCAGCACGTTTCGCTAGTTGGGAGAAAAGATGGAGGCGATGAAGGAGGATCTTACTTTGAAAATATATCAACAAATATTTATAACATTACTTGATAGAATAAAGTTATACACTACCAGTCCCAGGGAACTTAATGATCATACCTTATATTTTATTATTTAATTATGTATTTAATTTTAGTCATATTAATTCTAAATTTGCAAATATATCACACATACTCAAATTATTTATATATTACTAAACATCTGTATCAAAATTTATTTACAGGATTCGGCAGTTATTTTGAGAACACACAATATAGATGCCACACTTTCCTGTGTGTTATTGTAACAAAGTTTTTCTGTTGCATGTAGACATGTCAGAACTACTCTTACACAAGAAATGAAGAGGCATTGTCTCCTTGGTCACAGGAAACACCGATTCAGAAATTGCTGCATTCTTAAAAGTCGCCCTATCATTTGTTTTAAAAGTTTAGAGAGAATTTGGATCTGGGTAAAGGGTGATGTGGCGGAAGTTTCCTAAAGGAAACGACATTGTCGAAGTTCTAACAGTATCAGGACACCAGACTTTATAAGCCATGCCCCAAGCTGCCATTGATGAGGACCCTGGGAAGTTGATGAGGGCACCCGCCAGAGAGTTGCAGGTTGATGAGGCTACCATCCGACGTGTGGTTCATGAGGACCTCCGTTTACAAACCATACGTGATGCTGAGAGGACAGTTCATGTCCTAAAGAACCAAGGGGAACCGCTTGATCAAAGCCAAGCGTCTTCTGAACAAGCTTAAACCTCCCGAGGAGCCAGGAATGATCAGTTTTTCTCAGACGAGAAGAACTTTGTTCTGGACCAGAAGGTAAACTACAAAAATGATCGGTGGCTGTGTAAAAGCCCTGATGAGGTATCTACGGTCATGTATACCAAATTTCCAGCATCATTGATGGTTCTTGGTGTTGTTAGTAGTGAAGGTGATGTCTCCACATTTCTTATTCCAGGTGCCAGAGTCAATGCCGTTACTTACACCGAGGTGTTAGCCACAGTTGTCAAGCCTTGGATCGCTACTGTAACATGTGGGAGGCCGTATGTTTATCAACAAGACTCAGCATCATATCATACAGCCAGAACAACCCAAGAATGGATGGCCGAGAATCTTCACTAACGTTTATCCCCGACAACTTATCAGGATGCACGAGGAATGGATCCTCATACCTTGGACCTCCTGATACTGAGGACCTACAAGATTCCACACTACTGGACAACCTCGGTATAACTGTCGGACCTCCCTCCATAACGTGAGTAACAACATCTCTCACGCCAGACACATGGTCTCAACCACAGTTTTACATTCGAGCATTCAATGTAAACACTTAGTGATCACACTATATAGATGTGCTAGCCAAACAGGTCTGTCTATCCTAATTTGAACAGACTCAATCCAACTTGGAAGTAATTTAACAAGTTTCAAATTGAATGAGTTTATCTCACCATAACATTTATTTCTTTTAAAATTGGATTCCCTATTATATAACATTCTGTGTTTATTTTGTATATGTAAATATACTCTATCAGTTCTGTTATATATCCATGCTTCTTAATATTAAAATTATAATATATATATTAACTAGCGGATGTACCCGGCTTCGCCCGGGTTTTACCCGAGTAAAGGTTTGTCTAACGAACATTTGTTAAAACAATTCTATATAAACTTGTAAAAAAATAATAGATATATTTTGAAAATTTGAAACTCGTAAATTTGAATCTCTCGATAAAGTGAACCTTTTTTCCCGGTCCCTTGAAAAATACTCGATAAGTTGAATAAAATCAATATTAATTGGTTCCCTCGGTAATTGAAAGTTAAAGGAATAGTGTCTTGCCTTGGAATTGTATCATTATTCTTGTCTCAAATAAATTGCCGTGTCATCCTGAATTTTGTCTTTCCTAATTTTCTACATTACAAAAACATGATTTTATCTATTCTCCCAATGTTGTAGATAAATGATAAAACTAACTTTGACTTGTGCGCAATTAATAGGTAGAAAATCTTACTTTTGATAATTAATATTTAAGATAATAAACTTAGTGATAATAAAACTTATAGATAAAAAAACTTGTTATCATCGTCGCAATGGGGGCGCTGCTTTCGAGTTAAATCTACAAATCTGAAAATAACTCTAAGGATATTCAATAAATTATTTTTCAAAAACCTTCCCAGTACTATACTAAATAACTTCCCAAAGTTTCATGGCGTTCCAATGAGTGGTTTGATCAGGCATAAAGGACACATACATTCATTTTTATATATAGATAGATAGATAGAATAGATTAACAAAAAAAATGAATATTATATTTATTTTAATAATACTTTTATTTCAATTTTTTTTCTTTTGAGTATAACAATGGAGAGTAAACAAATTTTTAGTTTGAAAAATAATCTATTTTTCCATTATAAATTGACCATCCATAATTATTTTTCAATGAATATTTATTTTAATGTGTTTCATATAATATATAAATTACATAAAGGAAAAATAATAATTTTCAAATCTTTATTTAGTAAATGGAACAATTTTTTTTTAATCATACTCTATATCATAGTAGTTTGAAGAAGAAAAATTATTTATTATATATCGTGATATTTTAATGAAATTTGACCATGGGAAAGGTCTGATATTGGCAATATAACAATAAATAAAATAAATACAAATAATTCTCTCCGTTGTGTATGATAAAATAAGAAATGAAATAAGCTCTTGGCACAAAATATATAATTAACGAAACAATAAAAATATTGAAGAGCAATAATGAATAAAAAATATGAAAAATTATATTTTATATATATAATCCAATATGTAATGATAACGAGAAAATAATGACGCAAATTTAGAATGAAAAAAGAAGTAAAAATATATTACGGGAATATTACAAACTTTATTATGAATTTAAATATCAATATGTTGATGAATTCAGGTAAGAATTCACATGATCATCATGGCAATCATACCGAAGACAATTAAACCAGATAAATCCAACTCTTGAATCAATCTCAGATGTCAACTCTGGTGTCTACTGATGAGGGCCACATGTCAGCTGGACTGACCAAGCTTCTTGATCACCAAATCTTGATACACCATCAGCCAGCCAGAAGTTGGATAAATATCACGTGATGTGAACTGGCCCAATGATTGGTTGGATTGATAGAAATCAACATGACGCCAGTTGAGCTTCTTTTATACCAACCTTAATATTCTTTAAGAAATCTGTTTCACATATTTCTGCACTAAATTTATCTAACTTTGACCATATGCTGAGATAGCAACTATAATCAAGATAGTAGAAGCTCTAACTCAGCTCTGTTATATTTAAGGAAGGAAAAGCTCCGTTTCTCAGTCAAGTAGATTTATATTGAAACAGAGTACCATTCTGATGACCCAACAACAAAAATAAATTTAAAACAATTTGAAAAGTTTTATTAGAAAGTAGTCTAAGCTAGCTATATGAGTATAACCATAGGAAATTACATATATCGCCAAAAAATAATAATTTGCAAATATTAAACACTCAGAGAGGGGTTCAAATTTAAAGATTGTGTTGGAGGAATATGTTGTCTTTTGGGTTGCTGATTAGAGCTGCTCCGTGAATTGATTGGTTTCAACAAAAATATTAGGAGTTTCTATGTCATAGTTGGAAGCTCTTCTTGTGAGCTTTGAACTTTTCTAATTCAAATTACATCAAAAATCAGATATAATAAAAGCTTACAAACCGCTTGAATACCAAGGATAAAAAAGGGACTCGGTGACAATAGCAATCTGTTGAACACAAAGTCTGAATTCTAGGCTGCTGTGTGTAACAGATGTTCCAGATGGAGAGCCGTGACTTCCCTGTGTTCCAGCTCTACTAACGGCGTTGTTGCAGGATCTAGCTAGTGTTAGACAGTAGCTATTGACAGCGGGGCGGGTTTTAGCGCTTACACTCCTGTGATGATCATAGCAGGGGCTGTGGTCATTTACCATTCCACGTTGGGCGGGAGGACCCACTACTTTAAACCTGTGTCACATAACGTGGATTGGTACTCAACTTCTCCTCCGGCAGCTTGGCTCGCTCCACAGACCCAGGACTAGGTACTGATTACTAGTCTGCTGGTTCTGGTGCAAAACTCCGATGGGAGGCCTCGCGTGTGACGTTAAGTCCGGCTTTCAGCGTTGGCAGTGTCAGCAGTTCTGTCTTCGGTCTCTAGTCCGCTCAATTTTACTTTGTTGTCCAATAGTGAACTCAACGAGTTCATCGAGTTGTCGGAATTGGGAAGTTGGGTTCAGGTGTGTAGAGCAATACATGACGGTGTGTATAGTCTACCTCTAACCCCCCTCTGTGTTATGTATCTAGGTATCACGTGGAGCCCTCACCGTGTCTAGTTAACATTTAGGTAAATGTCTTTCTTTAAGCTCCCTCCTTAGGTCACCGAGTCCCTTCTTTATAACTTGGTCTTCACGCGGTATCAACTATATTTTGGAGTTAAATTAATACACATAAGCCTCCTTATATATATAAAAATGTAGGCATTTCTTACAACTTGGAAATAATTCTGAAATATTTTCGGTCACTTAAGCTAACGTTAAATAACAGAGAAAGTGATCAAGAACTAGCATGGCCGATATGTTCACATCCTCCCTGAGTTGCTTGGACAATGTCAACGACTTGTTACTCGACCTTTTTTGGGTACCGCCCTATTCTTTCAGAAGTTTATTTTTATTGAACGCCATTTTTAGGTTACATCAGACTTGGTTCGAGTCACAAGGCGATCCATCAGGCTTGGTGTCTCTATGTAAAGCATTCGTATGTACAACATTGTATATGTTCAACATATAGGATACGACATATATATAATGTTTTATGCTATGTTGAAGACCACAGCGCTACCTCAGTTCGCGAACATATTCTGTTCTAGAAACATGCTCGTATTTCAAAACGCTCGTAGTGCAAAGCAACATTTCCCATTTCAAATTTTATTTTGCCTTCTCGCAGAAAATTCTGGGTTACTTACTGTATCACTGTTTCTTCTTGTTTATCCGCACAAGATATGAACTATTTTTGATACGTAGGTTTTAGTCAAAATATTTTATTGGACTTCAGATTATTTGGTTGTTGATTTCCAGCGAACATCAAAAACTAAATAGCAGATTGCACAGCGAAACTTGATGATTTCTCGATCTGATTCTAAACAGATAGAAACATGTCGCCACAAGTATGGGATGAAAACGGTTTTGAATGAATATTTATCTTCATATCAGATGGTTTTCGTGGGTAGAATAATTTCTACTGCCCTTACTGCAATGATAAAATAATGGGAGGGCCTGGATCATCAGTGGGGAACTCTCCCATTATTTTATCATTGCAGTAAGGGCAGTAGAAAATTGTTTTATTTCAAAAAGAATCTTACGCGTCAAAAATGGTTTAAAATTCTGATAACAGATGGCGTTCTAATGCATCATATTTATAAATCCAGTCTGCTAAAATGGTTCTATTAATTAGTTTAATTATCTACACCTAATTAATTGCATGTATATTATGTAAATAAGTTTGTGGAATAAATCGACCGGTAGATATACGTACTTTCAAAACCAGTTTGCGTTCTATTTAAAACTGTGCATTTTATTACACCGTGTTGAGATATTCAGAAAGAGTCGGTGAACGAGTGGGTATAACCCTCGACAGCCATGAACCGGGATTGAATCCCGCGTTGGAACCTTTGTTTTAATATTTGAATAACCATATTATTCATTGATGGAAATTTTGCCGGGAGGATATTGATTTAAAGAGACAAGTGTCGCCTCTCCCGTCAAAATAGACGTCAAAACCAGATGTCATCTATTGCTACTTTGCCAGCTAAACACCTCTTTGGCAGATTGTCAAGATTCCATTAGATCCCTTGTGGATCTCATGGAATAAAGTCCGCCTTAGGCTGACGAGGGCCATTAGCCCGAAACCATGGTCTCTAGGTGGACGCTTTTCAGTTTGCCAAAGCTGGTGTTGTGGCTTCGTCACCGACCCGAGGCCGCTAATTTGCGGCGACAGTCAATAGATGGCGTCTGATTTTGACGTCTATTTTGACGGGAGAGGCGACCCTTGTCTCTTTAGACATATTGTAGCGTAGAAATCAAGCCTTGAAATATCCTAAGATGTAAAGTATTTATTGATGACGTCACAGCGACGAGTCGACAATTATTAACAGGTCAGCTCCCCAAAACTATTTACAGCTAGAGAATCTTGAGCAAGCAAGCAAAGAGATATTTTGATAATTATTTTACATAAAAGATTAATATATATTTATATAATCTGTTGAATAGTTTCATTGAATAATTTAATTAATAAATTATTTCTTCGTCACATAGCCTCCTCCTATAAAGAGCATCGACCCGATGCTCAGAAGGAGACTTACATCCTCAGTCTCAAGGCTCGAGAACGGGTGATAGGGCCTGAGATCTCTACGCGGGTCTGTGGTTGTTGTGTTCGTTCAGTGGGGATGTCTTCTTCCTGGAAGTTTGTCGAGTCATCTTCTGGGTCCTCTTCTAGGTGGTCCTCCTGGTCCTCTGGGTTTAAATATGGTTTCATCCTACAAATGTGAACTAAATCTTTTGTTTTACGACGACCTTGCTGGTTTCCGAATGTTTCAACTTCATAGGTCACATCAGATATTTTTCGGGTTACTTTGTATGGGCCGAAGTAATACTTTTTTCTTATTCGGTCATAGGTTTTAGTAAATCCGAGGTGACCAGCCGTGGGTGAATCATGGAAATTTTTCAGTAATTCCTGCCTTAAATGGCGTGGAACCACCAAAAGCCATGGTTTCCCCATTGGATCATAATTTTTTTCTGTAGAGCGTGTTATCGATTTTTACAAAGGAATTATTAGGAGTACTTTGTAATTGGTCAGCGATTTTTCTAATAGCTTGATCATTCATCTGCTCTTCGCTAAAGTTCTGCAAAGTCACTATGCTTGGAATATCTTCCTCCATATCTTCACTGTATTCTAATGGACTTCTTGATAAGCAGTCTGCGTCCTGATGTTTCCTTCCGCTCTTATACACGACAGTGACGTCAAACTCTTGCAGCCGAAGTGCCCATCTTGCTAACCTCCCACATGGGTCTTTGAGGTTGGTCAGCCAGCACAAAGAGTGGTGGTCTGTAACAATAGTGAACGGCTGTCCAAAGACATATGGTCGGAATTTATTGATAGCCCAAATGATGGCAAGGCATTCCCTTTCTGTGGTTGAATAATTTTTTTCTGCCTTATTTAAGGTTCTGGATGCATAAGCAATGGCTCTTTCCTTTCCCTTTTGTATCTGCACTAATACTGCTCCTATTCCGTAGTTGCTTGCGTCAGTGTGTATTTCGGTTGGGGATGAGTAATCAAAATGTCCAAGAGCGGGTTCGGAAATTAACGCTGACTTGAGAGCTTCAAATTCATTTTGCTCTTCCTGGTTCCAATTAAATGCTGAGTCTTTCTTCAAAAGGTCATTCAAGGGTTGGGCTACGTGGGCATAATTGGGTATGAAGCGGCGGTAGTAGGATGAAAGGCCAAGAAAACTTCTAACTTCCTTCAATGACCTTGGCGTAGCGAAGTCGCGGACTGCTCGAATCTTTTCTTGGTCGGGACGAATTCCATTTTCACTCACCTCATGTCCAAGAACCGTGATAGTTTTTGCACCAAACTTGCATTTCTTGGAATTGAGACATAATCCGGCTTTCTTAAGGCAATTTAATACAAGTTGAAGGCGTCTTAGATGTTCTTCAAAGCCATCTGAAAAAACGATGATGTCGTCGAGGTAACACAAGCAAATGGTCCACTTAAGACCCTTCAGAAGATTATCTATCATTCGTTCGAAGGTAGCTGGAGCATTACATAACCCAAATGGCATTACTTTGAACTCGTACAGTCCATCTGGAGTTATAAATGCTGTCTTCTCACGGTCCGATTCTTCTACGTCGATTTGCCAGTACCCTGATTGGAGGTCCATGGAAGAATAAAATCTAGCTCCCCGTAAGCAGTCTAAAGTGTCGTCGATCCTTGGGAGAGGGTAGACATCCTTTTTTGTTATTTTGTTAAGGCGGCGGTAATCGACGCAGAATCTCCAGCTTCCATCCTTTTTTCTTATCAATACTACAGGTGAGGCCCACGGACTTTCAGAGGGCTGAATGATGTCAAGTTTTTCCATCTTGTTTACCTCATCCTGAATAATTTGGCGTTCTCTTGGTGCAACTCGGTAAGGTCTTTGTTTGGTCGGTAGGTGGTCTCCAGTGTTAATTCGGTGTTTAACATTGACGCCCTTGAATTGTTTTCTTTTACTAAATTCGAAAATATCCGTATAGTTTTTTAACAAATTTCTTAATTTTTCTTTTTGAGATTCATCAAGTGAATCATCTATAAAAAATTCCGAGATTTTTGGGTCTTCAGAATGTTCCGCCTCTGTTTCAACTTGGTTACAATCAGCTAGAGTACATAATTGACTATCTTCGATGACAGCACTATCGGCTACATGCATCCCCTGTGGGATTAGTTTCGGATATGGACTCCAATTCACCACCCAAAGTTTACCTCGGTTATTGGTAAGTGAAATGACAGAGGAGGGAGCCGTTAGTTCTCTTTCCAGCAATAGCTCTTTTCGACATTCTGCCACCACAATTGCGTCATTAGGAATGTCACGACTTGCTACTTCTATTAACTGAATAGAGGCGGGTTCGATTCTATATTCCAATTCCGAGTAGAGAGGTGAGCTGTTCTTAGGGGTATCCTCAAAAAGACATTTTTCTAAGAAGAGTGTGTCGTCAGCTGAATCAATTATCGCCCTAGATAACTTCAAAAAGTTCCAACCAAGAATAACTTCGTGACTACAGTCTTCCATAACGACAAATTCAAAGCTTTCCTGTAGTCCATTCAAGTCCAGTTTCAGTGTGCAGCGTCCTTTTGGCCTTACAATTTTACCGTTGGCTACTCGTAATGTGACGTCAGTTTCGGCAAACATTATTTTTCTTAGTTTGAGTCTGAACCTCTCAGAAATGACAGAATATGAGGCTCCTGAGTCGACGAGGGCACGCGTCATTTTTCCTTCTATTTTAATGTCTATGTAATTTTCTTTTAATTCTAATGTGGTCGATAAGGGAGGATTTATAAATTTTGCGGCCTTACCTCCAAAATAGGACGCATCTTCTAGTTTTCCTGACGGGAACGGCGAGGCGACTGGCTGGGTCTTCTATCAGGAGACGAATATTGTCCTTTTCGGCCAGTGTAAGGAGAGGGGCTTCGGTAGCGGCGTCTATTTTCTCTTGGCAGGTCGTCGTTGGGCTCTTGGCTGCTCCGAGAATTATAGAATGTTCTAGGCTCTAGCCTATCTCTCTGTTTGTAATTCCAAGTTTGTTCTCCTTCATATTCTCTCCTCCTGTCACGGCAGTAGCGCACGACGTGGCCAGGGCGTCCGCAGTGGAAACAGATTGGCTTACCTTCCGTGGTTCGCCATTCGTTGGTATCGCGTCTTCCGTTTACTTGTTTTGGCTGCTGCGGTCTTATCGTTTGGGCCACATATCTATTATTATAAAACTCTCGGGGTCTTTCCTTCTGTGGGGAACTTCTCCTAGGCTTTGAGATTGGCGCCAGGGTTCTTCCAATCTCCTCCTTTACCATATCTTCGATGGTAGAAATTTTTGGTTCCTCTCGAGTAGAGCCTAATGCCCGCTGTACCTCCTCACAAACAATTTGCCTGATCATAGATGACAGATCTGCCCTGTCATCATGATCACTGAGAGATGCCACATTTGGTAGTCGCTCGTATTTGGTTGGGGTCACTCGCTTACAGTGTAGGCTTTCAATCCGGCGACATTCGGTGACGAATTGCTCAGTGTTATGCACATCCCTTGGGAGAAGTGCCTGGTAGAGCTCCTCAGCTATCCCTTTCATCAGATGGGATATTTTATCTTCCTCATTCATTTGTGGATCTACCTCTTTGCAAAGGCGCAGGACGTCTTGGATGTAATATTCGGTGCTTTCTCCTTTTAATTGTGCGCGAGTTTTGAGTATTTTCTCAGCTCGCAGTCTTGAGCTTTCATTTTTTCCAAATACATTTTCTAATTGTGACATGAACTCCGTCCATGTCTGGATGCTTTCCTCGTTGTTTTCATACCATTTGAGAGCAGTGCCAGTTAGATAGAAATAAACGTTAGCGAGACAAAGGGTTTCATCCCATTGGTTGTGCTTCGCCACACGTTCATACCCTTTTAACCAGCTACGGGGATCTTCAACAACCTCACCAGAGAACATTGAGGGGTTTCTAGGTAGATGTTGGACAAAAAATGAACCTACCTGAGTAGTTGCTTCTTTCTTGATGTTCATGGTTTTTTCTTCTTGCTCAACCGAGTCAATTTTCCGTTTTTTCTGAATGGGTATCGATCCAGCTTCTTCACCAGTTGTAGCGTAGAAATCAAGCCTTTAAATATCCTAAGATGTAAAAGTATTTATTGATGACGTCACAGCGACGAGTCGACAATTATTAACAGGTCAGCTCCCCAAAACTATTTACAGCTAGAGAATCTTGAGCAAGCAAGCAAAGAGATATTTTGATAATTATTTTACATAAAAGATTAATATATATTTATATAATCTGTTGAATAGTTTCATTGAATAATTTAATTAATAAATTATTTCTTCGTCACAATATTATTCATTGCTGCAAATATCATAAACTAGGTTGCTCTTTTTGAGCGGTACCTAATAAATTGATTTTGGAACAAGAAGTTTATATATTCCAGCTAAGACATAAGTTCACATTCTATGCCAGTTTATAATGGCGGTAAACACACAGAAGGTATGCAAAGAGGGAAGCATGGATGAAACCGTGGGACAGCCATGCCGTTTCCATTACATGCACGGCGCTTGGCCTGATGGAACGCCTCCGCTTGGGCGTCGTACCGAAACACTCACGGGATCTTGGACTCTGGGCAACGGTCATCGACATGCCCTTCTTCGTGACCACTCCTTTGAAGGCCCATGAGGTGAACATAGCTCTCCAGCTGGTCTTGCACATCTTACCTCTTCCAGGGTCGGCCCAGCTAGTCTTCTCCGTCTGCAGCTCCAGAGATCCGTCGCTCATCCACCCAACTATTGGTCCTACAGTAACGTTCTCCATCATTAAGCGGCCACTAGACCTACAGTCCTGGGTCTCTGTGTCGGACCTTGAGGAGCATGTGCCATCTTCTTGTCTGTAAAGTTGGCGGTCTACGTCGCCGATAGAGAGATGCGTGGTGTTCTGCGTCAGACGAAAGTTGGAGCGGTCGTTATACGTATATATAGACTTGTCACTAACGTATTCGAGGATATTTATACCGTAATCAATTAACATTAGCTCCTGTCACATATATATATACAGTTAAACCTGTCTATAGCGCCCCCTCTAAATAGCGCCTTCCTCTCTATAGCGCCCGATTTTAAATACGTAGTACGATGCTATTTACATTAAAAGTGACCGGTCTATAGCACCCCCTCTCTATAGCACCCTATTTTGGTGAGTCCCAAGAAGGGGCGCTATAGACAGGTTTAACGGTATATATATAAACCAAATGTCTAAATTTATTTGAATGCGCGTGCGCTTTTAAAAATAACGGCAACATTATTTTAAAATCCGCTGAAACAATGTTTGTAAAGTTTTATAAAAATATAATGACAATACAAACCTTGCTGACCGCCCGTTTAACTAACCATTCTTCTTTGGTTTTCCAAGTCAAACTAAATTACTATTATAATATATTGGTACACAAAAACAATGATTTATTTTACATTAGAGTATCACTTAGATCATTGGTAAGGAAATATTTTGATAAATACCTAGATCAAGGAGAGACAAAGAGAGATATTTATAACCCAGGGAGCACAGAACACCAACTACCCGGGGAGTCCAGCTCACTAGTATGGACTAGTGTTGAGCGCTTTTACTTGCGTCCTGTTTCGATTGCTGAGTTGAACCAGTTGAAGTTCCATGCTGAGGTTGAGTCTGGAAGTCTGGCCATAGATTTAGGATTGAGGTGGTCAGTTCGAGCAGGATAGTTGTTTATATCCTATGTCTTAGGAATGCTGGACAGCTGAAGAGAAGATGATCGACTGTCTGTGGCTCTTCTGAACAGTGAAGGAAGACAATTCACTCGTTTTATTGACATCTAGTCAATTTACAAATACGTTAGTTAGATTATCCATCGCCGGTTGTTACAAGTTTCCAAAATTTCTATCCGACAATCGTTTAAGTTCTTACATCTGTTAGCTGTTCCTATCTATATATATAAAATTGAATGTCTGTGTGTGTGTCTGTGTGTGTGTGTCCTCTATGGATTCAAAAACCATACATCCAATCGCCGTGTAATTTTGGGATATTATTAGGTGTATCTCCGGAAAGGTTACGAAAAATAATTTCTTGAATATCTTTAATATCCTTAGAGTTATTTGCAGATTTGTAGCTTTAACTCGCAAGCAACGCCATCTTGCAACGGAGATCTGCCCCCCCCCCCCCCCCACCCCCACCGTCCGGCCGCCGGCCAGTTGGTTGGACATTCCAAGTTCCCACCGACCAATCAGAGGGATCAAGAGCCCCCTCCCCCCCCCCCCCCCCCCCGTCCGGGCCGCCGGCCAATCACAATCAGAGTGATCAAGAGGTCCTGGCGCGCGGGGGGCGGGTGACTTCCGGGAACTACGTCCATCTTCAAATAAACGACCATGATTTTATTCAACTTATCGAGTATTTTTCAAGGGACCGGGAAAATATGTTCACTAGATAAAACGATGATTTTGTAATGTAGAAAATTAGGAAAGACAAAATTCAGGATGACACGGCACACAGGGACCGGGAAAAAATAATCACTTTATCGAGAGATTCACGACCATGACTTTATTCAACTTATCGAGTATTTTTCAAGGGACCGGGAAAATATGTTCACTAGATAAAACGATGATTTTGTAATGTAGAAAATTATGAAAGACAAAATTCAGGATGACACGGCACACAGGGACCGGGAAAAAATGTTCACTTTATCGAGAGATTCAAATTTACGAGTTTCAAATTATTAAAATATATATTTTTTTTTATACGTTTATAGAGAATTGTTTTACCAAATGTTCGTTAGACAAACCTTTACTCGTGTAAAACCTCGGGCGAAGCCGGGTACGTCCGCTAGTATTTTAATAATTGAACATAATACACTATTTAATGCATGTAACAATAACATGCCATTGTATCTTAATATTCATTGTATCGATATATATAAAGTCCTACTTTTGTGACAATGGGGAAATTCAGTTTCTCACTAAAAGTTATTGTTCTGGGTGGTATTTTGTCGCGTTAGCTCTTTGAGATATGAGTTCATTTCTTGAAGTTATCAATCCAGTCTTGCTCCCAGTCTTAATGACAAAGGCATTCTACTTCACCCAGTCATGATGGTTGTCAAACAGACACCATCAAGGGTCACAACTTGATACTCTAATATGATTGAGTGGAGATAAGAAAGAAGAAGAGTTATCAATCCAAGAGTTTGTTCTTATATTTCTCATGTGGGCTCAATTCTGAGCATCACTGTAGACAACTCCAGTTAGCCAAATACCAGGTTGAATGAAACCAGTGCTGACGTACAGGTCAAGGGTAATCGGCGCATGGGACATCGTCAGCTCAGCCCCTATCTAAGTCGTCTGCTATGATCACTGATGTACTGACAAAAAGTTACTATTACGCGGGTTAACACACAAAAATGGAATAGACTGGGGCCTACAGTAAGAGTGACTTAAACACACAAAAAGGTACACTCAAAAGTACAACACCAACAACAAAAAGGGGGAGAAATAAAAAATAAAAAAACACGATTTGTTAAATAAAATAAAAACAGTACTTATCTTTTATTCGCAGCGTTGATAAGGAGCGGACCGGGATTTCACAGGTATGCGAGGAGGTAACCAGAAAAGTTCACAGAGAACGCTTTAAGCGTCTCCACTCGAACACCACTCCACGACTCCTCGCATTCCGTTTCAACCCTCTTTTATGTACAAACATGGCCACATTCGTCCAATGAGAAGGCGTGGGAGATCAGTTCACTCAACAAATAAACAACAAAATTCTTTCCATTAAAACCTGAGATATGATAAGAGTGCAAATATTTGTCAATATAATTTGACAAAAGGTATCCTTCCAAAGAAAAAAAAAAACTAACCAATCTCCCAAACATTCCCATTGTCCCGTAAGGAAAACCTCCCGCTGTTCGGGAGGGAAAAAGCTCACGGGAGCCATGTTATAAAGATACAAAAAAAAACTAAAGCGAGGAGAAGAAGACATCCGGGTCGTTCCATAAAGGTGCCTTCCATCTTGTTCCTCCCAACAGAAACTTAAAAAGCCTCAGCAGTTCTGTCTTCGGTCTCTAGTCCGCTCAATTTTACTTTGTTGTCCAATAGTGAACTCAACGAGTTCATCGAGTTGTCGGAATTGGGAAGTTGGGTTCAGGTGTGTAGAGTAATACATGACGGTGTGAGATAGTATAGTCTACCTCTAACCCCCTCTGTGTTATGTATCTAGATATCACGTGGAGCCGTGTCTAGTTAACATTTAGGTAAATGTCTTTCTTTAAGCTTCCTCCTTAGGTCACCGAGTCCCTTCTTTATAACTTGGTTTTCACGCGGTATCAACTATATTTTGGGAGTTAAATTAATACACATAAGCCTCCTTATATATATGTAGTATATTTTGAGGTAGATAGATCACAACCTTCTTCTGATATTTATCATAACCCCATCTCTATATAAAAATATGTATCAATCTTGTAACAATGGAAGTGACAAATAAAACAAAGAGGTAGACGACGACAAAGGCCAGACGAACAGGTGTTTATGATAATGAGTTCAATTACCCTGTCAACAGGTGGCCAGACGTGATAAACAACCCGGCGCCTGACAGGTGGCGTGATTATGGGAGCCAATCAGGACTCTCCGCCATATGCGGGCAGCCAATATAAAAGAGCCCAGAAATGGGACAAAGTTAGTTGTTCAGTTAGTTGTTTCCAGAGCGACGCCGTCATACGGTCGGGTCTCTCACCCCTATCCGCGATGTAGGCATCCGTGACGCCCGTGGTTCGACTGCCTTCGTCCGTGGTCTACCTCTACCTTCTTGGAGTTACCATCTAGACCTGCCTCTGTCTCTTGCTGTCCCAGTGCGGGAATCCCATCACACACCCACGACCACGACTGCCCAGTACATTCCAGATCGGGTTTACTACATATATATAAAATGTAGGCATTTCTTACAACTTGGAAAAATTTCTAAAATATTTTTTTGGTCACTTAAGCTAGCGTAAAATAACAGAAAAAGTGATCAAGAACTAGCATGGCCGATATGTTCACATCCTCCCTGAGTTGCTTGGACAATGTCAACGACTTGTTATTTAACCTTTCTTGGGTACCGCCCTGTTCTTTCAGAGGTTTATTTTTATTGAACGCCATTTTAAGTTACATCAGGCTTGGTTTGAGTCAAAAGGCCTTCCATCAGGCTTAGTGTTTCAATGTAGAACATTCCTATGTATAACATTGTATATATACAACATATAGAATACGACATATATATATATATATGTTATATAAAAATATTATTCTATTTAAAAAATTATATTTCATAGATCCAAATACTCTATTAAATCGACCGCCAGATGTCATGCTTCCCCTATAAAATCTCGTTGTTGTTCTTTTGCGCGTTGTTTCCCGATTTATTTGTTTGTCGTTCTTGCCATGAACCCTGCCAAGAAAAAGAAGAAGAATGCCAAGAGGCTCATAGTGAACCTCGACGACATGGAGAGGGAGGACGAAATGGTGATCCAACGCAACCATGACATCCTGCATGCCATTGGCCATCCCGCCCTAATGACTCTGCATGAGGAACTCGTCCATTTCATCGCCAGGCGGTCTGAACTGATCAAGGCCCTCACTGCTGAAGTACAGAACCTCTCAGGCACCCTCCATTCCTTCGCGGAGCTGGACGAAGTTAAGGAGGCTAACAGGCCCCAGACTGCCTGCCACAGCACCCAAACCTGCCCTGCTCCTTCCTGCAAGGAAACCAGCTCCCAGACTGACTCCATCAAACCCGCCACTCCTGCTCCTGCTGCCATCCCTGCCAAGAAGCCTGCCTCCACCTTGCCTGCCCCTGCTCCAACCAAAAGGAAGCAGCCTGAGGCTCCCAACCCGCCTGCAAAAAGGACAAACCTGAAAGGTCCTACGAAACCTGCGCCTTCCCGCGTCTCCAAGCCTGCGGCCGCCCAAGTGATCCTCCATGGAGAAAAATCGGCGGCCCACACAGTGGTCATCTCTGATGACCCTCAGGCTGACCCAAGGAAGATGCTTAAAGCTGTCCGCGCTGCACACACTCTCCCCCAAGGCGTTTGGGCCTCCCTGCGCACCAAGGGGAAGCTGGTCCTCCACTCCAGTAATCCTGAGACCATCCCTGAGGTGTCTACCTCCCTGGCCAGCAAGTAAATGGAATGAAGGTCCGCCAGCAGAAGGAGATCCTGCCACGAATCTGCCTCTTCAAAGTGGATGAGGAAACATCCAACTCCACAATTGAGGAGACCTTCCTGGGAACCGCAGCTGTTAGTAAACTTCCTGGGGGCAAAGTGGTGCGCGTGGCGCACCGTTCGGCACCCAGAAACGGAACCTGAACCGCCTTCATCGAGGTGGACATCAAGACCTTTAGAGCCCTGGGCGTTCGCGGAAGAATCGTGGTGGATGGAGTAATCCTCAACTTCGAGGAGTCCATCCGCGCCCGCGTATGCTTCCGCTGTTATGGCTTCGGCCACAACTCTGCCCAATGCACCAGAGCTTCTAAGTGCTTCCACTGCGGTGAAGACGGCCATGAAGGCCGCGCCTGCCCTTCCATTGCTGACCAGCGCACCTCCAAATGTGCCAACTGCTGCTCAAAGGGCCTTCCAGACAAGCACGAAGCGAGAGCCTCAAGCTGCCCCATCCTGAAGTCTAGGGCCCTCAAGTTCTAGGATTCAAGGACCTTCTGCCTCCTATTTCCATCTGCCACTTCTACTGGATTCCTGACCAATTCAAGACTCCTGCCCCGCTGCACCCTGGCACGTTCCCCTGAACGTTTCCACCACCCCTGCGAGATATCTCCAGCCGCCAGATCCTAGGATCCCTGGCCACCTGACATCGCGTCTGCTGCCTTGACGTTTTAGATACAGTGTGCCCGGAAAAGTCTCCACTGAGACTTGTGCGGGCGATGGCAAGAATATTCCCGTGGTTCTTTTCCGCTGGCCGGCTCAAAACTTTTGTACATTATGTAAATAATTTTTTGTTTTCCTTATTCTACTCGCCTTAAGCCAGGCAGCACTTTTATCAAATTATGTCTTTTTATATATTTCTTTAACTCAATTAAATTACTGATCAAAACTATTTTTATTATCATACTTTCAATATTTAACCACGACTGCATTAACATAGTATGATCCTCAAGATATTCCAAAATTCAAGCAGATAATCTCTTTTCTTTATATAATTCTTTATATATATATATACTAGCGGATGTGTACCCGGCTTCGCCCGGGTTTTATCCGAGTGAAAGTTTGCCTAACGAATATTATATATTATGAAGTATAATAAACAATGTTAAAGATTAGTTTTAATTATTAATCAAGATTGTGTGTGAATATGTGAGAAAGATGTAATATCGTTGTTGTTTTCTTGGTCGACTGTTTTACATATGGTGTTATCTTAAAATTGCTTGTTTTGAATATTTTTTTAGATTGAGTTGAATGAATTGCTGAATTTTTTTTTTTTTGTATTTATAAATAAATAAAATTAACTCTGTTGATTTTTTTTGTATTTAATCGATAACAGCGAAGTTACGCATGTTAAAGTTAGGAAAAATATTTTGATGTTAAGCAAAACCTGCTCCACCTCGTTTTACATAAATGTTGAAAATTTGGTCGAAATTGATGCATTGTAACGAAAGTTTTTAGCGAACACCACTTATGAAATTGCATTTTATTAATATAGATAATGTTCTATGCTATGTTGAATACTACAGTGCTACCTCAATTTGCGAGCATATTCTGTTCTAAAACATGCTCGTAATCCAAAACGCTTGTAGTGTAAAGCAGCATTTCCCATTTCAAATTTTCCTTTGCCTTCTCGCAGAAAATTCTGGGCTACTGTATCACTATTTCTTCTTGTTTATTCGCACATTCTTCTAGAAGAAGTGGACGTTGCTTTGATTAACTTGCGACTCATTTTGCTGCATCTAATTCCCTTAATTCATTTTCTTCTTCAATATTGTGTGAATCGCTGAAGTTGACTTATTGTAAAATCTCGCTATATCTACCATCGGTATGTGATGCTCATTTACTTCTACCGCAAAATAATTCTTTTTAAAAGCTTTCATTTAACTTGCTTTCAAGTCTGTCCCTCCGTCTGTTTGTCTGTCATGCCTGTCCACAAAAATTGTGAACAATTTTTAACACACAGAGCCCCAAGAAGTCTGAAATTTTGTATACTTGCTCAAACCTGATGGCGATGCAAGTTGACAGAAATTTCAGACTTCTGGGTTGGAAGGTTAGTTGGAAATATACTCATTTCCTTTCAAATTTTGTGATCATTTTTAAACATAATTACATATTACCTCAAAGTTTGAAATTTGGCACACCCCGTTAAAATCTGATAACATTACAAATTGACGATAACGACTATAATATTCTTCTTGGTAATATTTAGACGAAAAGACGAAATAAAAGAAGAAGAGTTTCTTTTAATAGAAATATATCAAAGCAAGCTTTCGGGCAAAAAACCCTTCTACAGGCGTGATTACAGCATCAAACTTGGCACTATAATGCAGGTACAATGGCTAAAAAGAATATATACATATAACTATTTACATATTTGCGGAATAAATTATGAAAATGAGTATTTGCATTAGTTATGGCTATTTTATAATTAGAGAGATATTAAGTAAATAAATAAAAATTTGACAAAATTTCAGATCTCTGGGTGGTTATAACTAGAATAATTTCTATATATTTCCTTTGATCTTTTGTGATCAAATTTTAATATACTTCCAGACCACATATGAAAGTCTTAAATTTTGTACACTCACTAAATCCAACTAAAAATGTATAGTATATCATACTTCTAAGTGGCAGTGATGTGATATGTAATAGACATATATGCATATGTTTCTATTATAGGGGGAAGATTAATAGTGAAAGTTATTTTATAATTTATAAGAATTTTCACTTTATATGTTTAGATATCTTTAAGTGAAAGATACGAAATTTTATGCTACTATAATTATTTTATTATTTCACCATTCTTGCACACATTATAAACAAAGTCTTTAATAAATGATGATGATAAACGTTCGATTTCTTTCGAATCAAAACAGAGTAAAGTAATAGTATAATATGTCACTGATATAGTATCTTTAAACAAAACAGAACATCATATATACATATATTACAAGTATAAAATGGGAGCAGCCATTTGTGGCGTAGTTGAGCGACAGGAATTCCATAAAAATAAATCGGTAGCAAGAATTATTTGATACTTTGCGGCTTTCTTGATGCGCTCTTTCAAATCGAGCGCCTGTATTAACTGCCCCGCCTGTCCTGTCCTCAGGACGGCACTGTATAAAAGAACCTTAATTAGTTAATGATTAGACATCAACTACATCTTTTAAACTCCGTTTCAATGTCGCTCAGTTCAAGGAAAACAATAAATCTTAAAATCATTGTGATTTTTTTTTTATTTGAAAAGGTTAACAAAGAGTTATTGTGTGTGAAATGTTAGAAATTAAGAGTTTAAATGGTTTCAGCTGATATCTAATCTTATTTATAAATAAGAAAATTTGAACTATTTCTGATACGTAGGTTTTAGTCAAAATATTTTATTGGACTTCTGATAGGCTTAGCAAAATACGATGTTTCTATTTAAAGATTCCAAGTTGTTTTGTACTCACTTATTTTGTAGTTACGAGGACATCCCCCACTTGATATATATTAATATATTTATTTATATATATATATTTAAGGAACGACTTGTTCCAATACAAATGTTGTAAAAACAAGCGAGCGAAAAAATCAAAACAGAAAAGTCTGAAGCGTAGTGAGTGACGTCAGTATTGATGATGATAAAGTCTGCGTAACAACTTCAGATTATTTGGTTGTTGATTTCCAGCGAACATCAAAAACTAAATAGCAGAGTGCCAGCGAAACTTGATGATTTCTCGATCTAATCCTAAACAGATAGAAACATGTCGCCACAAGTATGGGATGATAACGGTTTTGAATGAATACTTATCTTCATATCAGATGGTTTTCGTGGGTAATTTTCTACTGCCCTTACTGCAAAGATAAATAATGGGAGGGCCTGGCTCATCAGTGGTGAACCCTCCCATTATTTTATCATTGCAATAAGGGCAGTAAAAAATTGTTTTATTTCAAAAGAATCATACGCGTCAAAAATAGTTAAAATTTCTGATAACAGAGATGGCGCGCATCATATTTATAAATCCAGTCTGCTAAAAATGGTTCTATTAATTAGTTTAATTATCTACACCTAATTAATTACATGTATATTATGTAAATAAGTATCAAGTTTGTGTAATAAATCGACCGGTAGATAAACGTACTGTTGCGTTGTTGGTTGACAAAGAATAACTTCCGTGGGTACAAAGGATCTTTAGGACTTTATTTAAGCCTAATCGATAAAGTAATTACAGAAAAGTGCAAAAATAAAACACCAATAATGAAAACAGCAGTTACACACCCACCAACTGCAGCACAGTGAGGGAAAGCAGAAGCAGAACAGGAGACAGAAGTTCGTAGAACCTTCCAGAATCTTCCAGGAAGCACACCGGCGTCGGCGGTAAGCAGCAGTCCGACTTCTTGAGACAGCAGCTTGCTTGGAGTACACCACGTAGCTTCGTTCTTCTACCCTTTTTCTTATCTTTCTTCTTCCGCCCTGGCATGAGTTTCTCATCCCTATATATCCCGGAGTAGATCTTTCCAGAACGGTCACGGTTGGTCAGCCAATCAGAAAGCCGCCAGCACCGAGCGTTGCGCAATAGCTGTAGATTGGCCAATCAGTTGTCTTCCGCTTTTTCTACATTTTCTACTAGAACATTCTCTCTCCATCTGGAATGTGTTTTTATTTCTACGCAACAGTACTTTCAAAACCAGTTTGCGTTCTATTTGAAACTGCACATTTTAATACACCGTGTTGAGATATTCAGAAAGAGTCGGTGAACGAGTGGGTATAACCCTCGATCCTCGACAGCCATGAACAGGGATAGAATCCCGCATTATAACCTTTGTTTTAATATGTGAATAACCATATTATTCATTGATGGAAATTTTGCCGGGAGATATTGATTTAAAGAGACATGGGTCGCCTCTCCCGTCAAAATAGATGTCAAAACCAGATGTCATCTATTGCCACTTTGCCAGCTAAACACCTCTTTGGCAGATTGTCAAGATTCCATTAGATCCCTTGTGGATCTCATGAAATAAAGTCCGCCCTAGGCTGACGAGGGACATTAGCCCGAAACCATGGTCTCTAGGTGGACGCTTTTCAGTTTGCCAAAGCTGGTGTTGTGTCTTTGTCACCGACCCGAGGCCGCTAGTTTGCGGCGACAGTCAATACATGGCGTCTGGTTTTAACGTCTATTTTGACGGGAGAGGCGACCCTTGTCTCTTTAGACATATTATTCATTGCTGCAAATATCATAAACTAGGTTGCTCTTTTTAAGCAGTACCTAATAAATTGATTTTGGAACAAGAAGTTTATATATTCCAGCTAAGACATAAGTTCACATTCTACGCCAGTTTATAATGGCGGAAAATACATAGAACGTATGCAAAGAGGGAAGCCTGGATGAAACCGTGGGACGGCCATGCCGTTTCCATTACATGCACGGCGCTTGGCTTGATGGAACGCCTCCGCTTGGGCATCGTACCGAGGTATTCATGGTATCTTTTTACTCGTATATACATGTGACAGAGACGTTAGTGTTAATTGATAATGATGTAAATACCCTCGAATACGTTAGTGACAAGTCTATATATACGTATAACGACCGCTCCAACTTTCGTCTGACAATCGTCAGCGCAGAACACCATGCATTTCTCTATCGACAACATAGGCCGCCAACTTTACCGACGAGAAGATGGCGCATGGTCCTCAAAGTCCAACATGAAGGTCCAGGACTGTAGATCTGGTATCTCGGACTCTGGGCGACGGTCATCGACATGCCTTTCTCCATGGCCATTCTTTTGAAGGCCCATGAGGTGAACATAGCTCTCCAGCTGGTCTTGCACATCTTGCCTCTTCCAGGGTCGGCCCAACTAGTCTTCTCCGTCTGCAGCTCCAGAGATCCGTCGCTCATCCACCCAACTATTGGTCCTACAGTAACGTTCTCCATCATCAAGCGGCCACCAGACCTAGTCTTGGACCTTCTTGTTATACCTCGTGGACCATGTGCCATCTTCTTGTCTGTAAAGTTGGCGGTCTACGTCGTCGATAGACGTATTCGAGGATATTAACACCGTAATCAATTAACATTAGCTCCTGTCACATATATATACAGTTAAACCTGTCTATAGCGTCCCCTCTAAATAGCGCCTTCCCCTCTATAGCGCCCGATTTTAAATAAGTAGTACAATGCGATTTACATTAAAAGTGACCTGTCTATAGCACCCTATTTTGGTGAGTCCCAGAGGGGGCGCTATAGACAGGTTTAACTGTATATAATAATTTTTATTATAACATATATATATAAACCAAATGTCTAAATTTGTTTGAATGCACGTGCGCTTTTAAAAATAACGGCAACATTATTTTAAAATCCGCTGAAACAATGTTTGTAAAGTTTTATAAAAATATAATGACGATACAAACCTTGCTGACCGCCCGTTTAACTAACCATTCTTCTTTGGTTTTCCAAGTCAAACTAAATTACTATTATAATATATCGGTACATGAAAACAATGATTTATTTACATTAGAGTATCACTTAGATCATTGGTAAGGAAATATTTTGATAAATACCTAGATCAAGGAGAGACAAAGAGAGATATTTATAACCCAGGGAGCACAGAACACCAACTACCCGGGGAGTCCAGCTCACTAGTATGGACTAGTGTTGAGAGCTTTTACTCGCGTCCTGTTTCGATTGCTGAGTTGAACCAGTTGAAGTTCCATGCTGAGGTTGAGTCTGGAAGTCTGGCCATAGATTTAGGATTGAGGTGGTCAGTTCGAGCAGGATAGTTGTTTATATCCTATGTCTTAGGAATGCTGGACAGCTGAAGAGAAGATGATCGACTGTCTGTGGCTCTTCTGAACAGTGAAGGAAGACAATTTACTCGTTTTATTGACATCTAGTCAATTTACAAATACGTTAGTTAGATTATCCATTGCCGGTTGTTACAAGTTTCCAAAATTTCTATCCTACAATCATTTAAGTTCATACATCTGTTAGCTGTTCCTATATTTTAATAATTGAACCATAATACACTATTTAATAAATGTAACAATAACATGCCATTGTATCTTAATATTCATTGTATTGATATAAAGTCCTACATTTGGAATAATTGGGGAAATTCAGTTTCTCACTAAATGTTATTGTTCTGGGCGGTATTTTGTCGCGTTAGCTCTTTGAGAGATGAGTTCATTTCTTGAGGTTATCAATCCAGTCTTTCTCCCAGTCTTAATGACAAAGGCAGACGTATTCTACTTCACCCAGTCATGATGGTTGTCAAACAGACACCATCAAGGGTCACAACTTGATACCCTAATATGATTGAGTGGAGATAATAAAGAAGAAGAGTTATCAATCCAAGTTTGTTCTTATATATTTCTCATGTGGGCTCAATTCTGGGAATCACTGTAGACAACTCCAGTTAGCCAAATACCAGGTTGAATGAACCCACTGCAAACCCACAGGTGAAGGGTGGTCGTCGCATGGGACATCGTCAGCTCAGCCCCTATCTAAGTCGTCTGCTATGATCACTGATGTACCAGTTAAGTCGTTGTAGTGATGAATATTGCTGCCATGTGCGAGTTGATCAACTCATTTTATCTTTTAATTCTTTTAACAAAACAAACCAGCCATTTTTACGACCTTCAAAAGCTTTGCCAAGAAACCAGTTTAAATGAAAGAGGTTATTTTTGTAATAGAGGCATTTATAGCTGTCTAGATCTGAAGAGAATGACGTTAATTCTTGAAGGAAAAGAAAAGAAAAATAGAGATGCAGAAACATCTTGTACAATAGGTGATGACAATTTGACCAAGATACTAGGTCATCATTTGCACTTAAGAAGATATTCATGGTTTATTGATAGAGTTTCGTGGAGTTGGAACTATTGATAACTGAGACTAGAGATAATTGGGACTGCTGATAACTGAGACTAGAGGGAATTGGGACTGCTGATAACTGAGATTAGAGATAATTGGGACTACAGGTAAGACTAATGATAATTAAGACTGCTGATAACTGTGACTAGAGATAATTAAGACTGCTGATAACTGTGACAAGAGATAATTGGGACTGCTGATAACTGAGACTAGAGATAATTGGGACTGCTGTTAACTGAAACTAGAGATAATTGGGACTGTGCTGATAACTGAGACTAGAGATAATTGGGACTCCTGATAACTGAGACTAGAGATAATTGGGACTGCTGATAACTGAAACTAGAGATAATTGGGACTGCTGATAACTGAGACTAGAGATAATTGGGACTGCTGTTAACTGAAACTAGAGATAATTGGGACTGTTTTGTTAACTGAGACTAGAGATAATTGGGACTCCTGATAACTGAGACTAGAGATAATTGGGACTGCTGATAACTGTGACTAGAGATAATTGGGACTGCTGATAACTGAAACTAGAGATAATTGGGACTGCTGATAACTGTGACAAGAGATAATTGGGACTGCTGATAACTGTGACTAGAGATAATTGGGACTGCTGATAACTGAAACTAGAGATAATTGGGACTGCTGATAACTGTGACAAGAGATAATTGGGACTGCTGATAACTGTGACTAGAGATAATTGGGACTGCTGATAACTGAGACTAGAGATAATTGGGACTGCTGTTAACTGAAACTAGAGATAATTGGGACTGTGCTGATAACTGAGACTAGAGATAATTGGGACTCCTGATAACTGAGACTAGAGATAATTGGGACTGCTGATAACTGAAACTAGAGATAATTGGGACTGCTGATAACTGAGACTAGAGATAATTGGGACTGCTGTTAACTGAAACTAGAGATAATTGGGACTGTTTTGATAACTGAGACTAGAGATAATTGGGACTCCTGATAACTGAGACTAGAGATAATTGGGACTGCTGATAACTGTGACTAGAGATAATTGGGACTGCTGATAACTGAAACTAGAGATAATTGGGACTGCTGATAACTGTGACAAGAGATAATTGGGACTGCTGATAACTGTGACTAGAGATAATTGGGACTGCTGATAACTGTGACTAGAGATAATTGGGACTGCTGTTAACTGAAACTAGAGATAATTGGGACTGTGCTGATAACTGAGACTAGAGATAATTGGGACTCCTGATAACTGAGACTAGAGATAATTGGGACTGCTGATAACTGAAACTAGAGATAATTGGGACTGCTGATAACTGTGACAAGAGATAATTGGGACTGCTGATAACTGTGACTAGAGATAATTGGGAATGCTGATAACTGAGGCTAGAGATAATTGGGACTGCTGATAACTGAGACTAGAGATAATTGGGACTGCTGATAACTGAGACTAGAGATAATTGGGACTCCTGATAACTGAGACTAGAGATAATTGGGACTCCTGATAACTGAGACTAGAGATAATATTGGGACTCCTGAAAACTGAGACTAGAGATAATTGGGACTCTTGATAACTGAGACTAGAGATAATTGGGACTACAGGTGAGACTACTGATAATTAAGACTGTTGATAATTGGGACTACTTTTGCCTTTCTAAACAAGTTCCAAATAAAGAAAGTCAAGTGTAGAGATAAAGGTATCAAGACCAGGTATGCAAATTGTTGTCTAACTGGAGTACCTATGGGCTCCAAGTACTTGGACGATGTAAACAACGCTGATATCAAAACATCAAATATGATTAATTATTATTTTTTTTAATTTACTAGATTTCCATTAGATGGTTAGGATAGGATTATTTTGTTTTTTATTATCAACACCTGACCTTTTTTATATTATTTTTTCGGGGTCGGTGGAAGGATGGTCTAAAACCATTGGTTTTCGACTGCTACGACCTGGATTTGATTCCGGCATTGGGAACTTTTTTCTGATTAAAAAAAAAATGCTCCAATGGCCCCCAATTCTTG
Organism: Cordylochernes scorpioides; assembly: GCA_030710605.1. Lineage (NCBI taxonomy): Eukaryota > Metazoa > Arthropoda > Arachnida > Pseudoscorpiones > Chernetidae > Cordylochernes > Cordylochernes scorpioides. The sequence continues at coordinate 68,206,859 of CP092877.1, read as the reverse complement.
CAGAAGTCCAACACCCCACCAGTGAGTGCAAGTAACCAAACAGGTTTCTGGCACATTTGTAAGTGCAAAAGTCAAACTGCTTTTCACATGTGTAGACATACACTGCCTGACATTGAAAATGGAACACCAAGAAATAGTGGCCAGAAAGTGATGAAACTCGGCAGACAGAGAGAGACAGGGACGAACAATAAGTGATCTTTATTTCAAAATGATAGTCATAATACAGAGCGAGAACGGCGTCGGCTTAGTAGCAAGTAGGACCACCGCGGACGGCGATGCATGCAGCAACACGTCTAGGTAGAGAGTCAATCAGAGTACGGATGGCGTCCTGAGGGATGGCTTTCCATTCCCTCTCAACCATTTGCCACAGTTCGTCTTCTGAACGCGGCTGTGGCAAGGCATGCAAACGGCGTCCAATGATGTCCCAGACGTGCTCGATTGGTGAGAGATCAGGAGAGTACGGTGGCCAGGGAAGCATCTGTACATCTTGCAGAGCTTGTTGGCTAATGCGAGCAGTGTGCGGTCGGGCGTTATCCTGCTGATAAAGGGCATTGGGTACCCCCTGAAGGTAGGGGAGTGTCACCGGTCGCAGCACATCATCAACGTATCGTTGAGCCGTCATAGTGCCCTGAATACGAAGTAAAGGTGACCTGGAATCATACGCGATTGCGCCCCAAACCATGATTCCACGTTGTCGCACGGTGGGGCATTCCACAATTGCTGCCGGATTGGACCTTTCTCCACGTCGACGCCACACGCGTACACGGCGACTATCACTGGACAAGCAGAAACGCGACTCATCTGAGAACACGACCCTGTGCCATTCCGTCATCCACGTCGATCTAGCCCGGCACCATTCCAAACGTTGGCGCCTATTCGGTGGGGTCAATGGCAGTCTTCTTAGCGGACGGCATGAGTGCAAGCCATTAGCAACTAATCGACGGGAAATGGTTCTGGTCGAGATGAAATGATCTAGGGTGTCTTGCACATGTTGCAGGATGGCGGTACAAGTGGCTTGTGGGGCCGCCACTGCTTGTCGAAGGATACGCCGATCCACACGTGCTGACGTCACTCTGGTTGCACCGGCATTCCTATAAATTGCCACATTTCCTTGTTCCAACCATCTTCTCCACAGTCGGTGCACCGTGGACGCACCAAGGTGTGTATCAGCTGCGATTTGACGTATGGACCAACCTGCCCTTTTCAGTCCGATCACCATGCCCCTCGTAAAAGCGTCTGTCTGCTTGAACTGCCTCCGTTTACGATGACCTGGCATTCTCTGTTATTACACGTGTCTTTTGACACAAGAACAAAATTTATACAATGATTTTCCTTGAAGAAATAACGACACGAATACTGTCCTTTCTGCAAGTTCCTTCCCTTATATCTTACTCCATGTGCGCACGAGAGCTGCGCATTTTACATCATTTGCATAACTCGGTTAGGCGCGTCTACCCTGAAATTTGCATAATTTTCTGGCCACTATTTCTTGGTGTTCCATTTTCAATGTCACACAGTGTATGTTGCACTTACAGTAAAAGCAGTCACCTACTTCTACCCACCATGATTATCATGGCCTCTACCCATGTGTGTACTAGGGATAAGCAAAAAAAAAAGTTTTTTTTCACATGATTAATTATATACTTGAATTACTTACTTTGTTACCTTTGGAACAATAAATTAAAAAATAGTCCCACATACATGTGATATCTTGGGACCTCTGGGACCAGTGTTACCTGATGCTAGACGAACCTCGATGTCAACTCTACCGTGCAGTCGTGGTGGAAGGCGACACAGCTGGGCCAAAGGTGAAATAAACAAACAGAGATTCCACTAAGAAGCGTCTGACGTCAAGAAGGAATGGGATGAGCGGAGAGAGAGATCTTTAGAGCAAGTGTTACCTTGGTGGGATCCAAGCGCAGACTGCCTATCCTAGGTTCTTGATTTAACACCAAGACCTATCTTCTTTCCCATTGGTCGAAAGGTGTCACGTGGCCGTTTTCTATTGGCTGACCTACTTAGGTGTTACTTTCTAATTGGTCCATGCTGATTTCTTTGTCGGAAGACATGTCCGGCCTTGCCCAGGAAATACTGGTCGTTAAGCTCAACTTTTATGATTTCCGCGATCATAAAATTGGCTGTAATTTTATTAATAGTGGTGCTGACTTTAAGCCTCTTTGCTAGGCCTGACTTCTACTCTCACCTAAGCCTGATTAGTTTTAACCTTAATTTTCTCCTGTTAGTCTCCATTCCTTCTATCTGTACAGTTGCTATACTTTATTAGATTCTTACGCGGTACAGATTGATGTTAGTTGAGGCTTTCTATTTGCAGTACATAAGAAGTTATATACAGTCATGGGGTGGAGCATGTGGTAGTAGATATCTAGACTATTTACAACAATTCCATGGTCTTAAATCATCACAGATGGCCCCGGATGTGAGAGGGTTCATATGGAGGGATTTAAGAGAGCGGAATAGGAAGACTGTTATTAAGGAAGTAATTTTTAAAAATTAATTGAAATGAGTTGGTATATAACATGGGGTTAATTTCTGTATATCCATAAGAGATAATAAAGCATAAACAACTAATACTAAACATACAAGTAAAACAAAAATAGGAATAAAAGAATTAATAGAGAGCATATAATGATTATAGGTAAAAATATAAATGATTTGATGGGAAAATCATGATCTCTTCGTGATGGGCGTTAGAAAGGGTTGAGGGGTTAATTATTACTAGGTTGAGGCAATGTCACTTTGACTCAAGTCCCAAACCATTTAATGTGCACGGCGCGGAGAACCTAGGCCATGTTTCACATGTAAATTTAAGGACCTAATAAAGTTACAGTACCACAATCGAATAGTAAGATAAGGGTGATTGTTATGGGTTTTAATAATTAGTCGTTAAGACGTACGCATGCAGGATAAATGAGGGCGAAGATCAGTGACCAGAAATCAAAGTTTTAATTGGAGTCGTCAGGGGCTTAGCGAGAAAAAGAGTAAAATAAAAAATAAAAAAGATGTGCCAGCGTGTGGCATGAGAGTGCCCTGGAATATATAAAAATACAATTTGCACGTATCCAAGCCAGAAGTTGGGATAGGTAAATCTGGGGGACGGTGTGTCAATATTGTTAATTACAAAATCAAAGTAGGTCAAGTCTAGCCTGCGAAGGAGTTAAAAGTTCCTGCGTAAAAGGAATGTTAGTATTTATTAAGAAGTAACCTTTAAAGTGGTTGTTTAAGAGGTTATTGGAGATTTTGCCCTGTTTTTAGATCATGATTTTTAGTTTGATTATAAAATAATATATCATTGAGATATGAAGTTGCGAAATTAAGGCTTTGCATATAGCGTTAAAGGATTTGAAAAATCGAAGATAGAATTGCGAAGTTAAATGCAAAGTAATCTTTTAAAAAAAAGTAAAAATAGTGATGACATGATACAAAGATTAACACACTACAGCAGTATATAAGGGGTAATAGAAAGTGAAAATATTAAATGAAAAAATAAGCAGTAATATACTCGATAGCATTGACATGGTAGCGGATGATGAAACAATGTAAAAAACATCTAATTTATAAAGTGAGAGAAAATATAAAATGATAAATGCAAATTAGTGATATAAACATGAAATATAAACTTGAGATTATTAGATGTGAAAGATAAAATATAAAGTTGATTATAGAATAGAGTCATAAAGTAAAAGTAAATGTTTTGGTAAAGAAAAATAAAATAAAACGACAATAATCTAAGCTGATTGGTTGACGTAAAAAAAAAACTTATAAGAGCTAGATATTGATTAGATAAAGGATATTTTTTAAAAAATGTTCATCGAGAAAGAAGAGCAAGTAAGATTATACATAGAAATTATATATCGTGAAAGAATGGAAAGTTGTAGGTCAAATGTATGTTCCTGTTTTTTAGGATGGGTAGAGAGAGCTTTAAATTGTCCTCGATCGCGATATCTTTGGTTTTGTTGGCATGAGTTGATCTAACTTATCGAATTTGTTTTATGTTTGACGCGACTCGTGGATCACATTGTTTCCAACTGTGAAACTTACTGAGTCCTAATCTTGTCGATTTTTTGTTCCCTGCGTAAAAGGAATGTTAGTAAATGTAGAATGGACGTATTATACAAGTTATTTGTAGCTAAATGGGATATCGGCGTAGAAATTGGTTAGGGAATAGAACGGTATATAGTAAAACAATGCACTAATATTTAATTTAATAGCTGGCGAAAGTTCATTAGAGAACACGGGGTGGCGACGGGCCGTAACAAGATGTCGGCTGTTTGTTTGTCCATCTCCAGCGGAAGAGGGGGGGAGCGAAGCTATTTTTAATGCGATTCCGGATTTAGGTCAGGGGGCCTCTTTGCGGGGCTGCTTGCTTCTTCCAACTTATTGGATTTGTTAATTCGAACTACGTTCGGAGATATTATTTCTAAAATTGTAAACGCAAAAGCGTTTTGATTTGTCACGTTTGGTGACAAGCGTTATGGGACTGACATAGGGAGATACAGAGGTTGTAATTATCCTGTGTTCAAGCATTTGTTCGATTTGTGTTTGTATTTCGAAAATCCGGTTATTGTATCTATTGATATTAAATCGAATGGTTTTTGGCGGACTTAGTAAAAATGTTATTTAGTGATATCGGGTTAGAATTGAATGAAATTGCGACTATCTACGTGGACACGCTTTGAGGTTAAATGTGTCACAGGCGTGATGAAGGCGTCTTTGGCCTGAAAAGTGAAAGAGTTTTGTGGTGTAGCTCTGTGACACGAAGCGAAAAAATTGTAAATGAAAAGGTGTCACGTGAAGTCTTTGTTTGGTACAAAATCTAACCTGTTTTACTAAGAATAACAAATTTACTAAAGTCATGGGTGCTGGTTGTACGAACATATCGATAATTTTTATATTGTTAGTGGATATGACACGTTTAATGTGAGAAAAAAAAAAAGATTGTGTGTGTTTAGTAGGGCGACGTTATGGAGCTTGTGTGGCTCGAAATTGGATTTGGGTGTTAAGTCGCGCACTAAAAATTTGTTGCCAATTAGAAAAAGTGATGTGAGAGGGTGTTGTTTATTTTGTTGAGAGTGATTTGTCGATATTTAAATATGCATGTAAAAGGAAGGAGTGTAGTTATGTGGGAATTTAACGATTGGAATAGTTTTGGAAGGCTGTGACTTAATTTTGCTACTGGCGAGGTAGTTGATGGGATTTTTAATTTTAACTTGTTTTGGGAAAGAGAGAGATAAGTTGTTTTTGTTGTCGGCGAAATCGGGTGCAAATTGATGCAGCACCTTGCATAAATTATAGGGACTGTGACCTAGGTTACTTGTGTCCAAAGATATGAAAGAAAAGGACATAGGGGCGTTGAAAATGGGGTTAGGAACATTATAATGAGGCCACATAAGAGTGTTGGAGTTCACCACGTGTGAGCAACCCGTTACAGGAGGGGAAAATTTAATAAATGGGACAGTGGTATTAACCTGTCCATGGGACACGTGTTGCTTGCACAAGGTGAATTGGTACAAGGTAGTTGGTAGAAGTACATTATCTTGATACAGGAGTAGCTGAGGACAGTTTATAATTAGTAGAAATCTTTTTATGGATTTAAGGAATAAAATGCCAAAAGGCAAAGGTGTATCGATGATATGGAATTTTAAATTCTGCGTTATATTACCTATTTTTAAGATCAAAAAGATATAATCTATGGTGAAAATATTGTTAGCTATGGCGTTAATAGTTAAGTTAAATGGATGGACAGGTATTTTTCTTTTACAAACTGATTTCTATTATTTTAACAGTATTCTGCCTAATTATAGCGATAGATGCTCCTGTATCAAGTAGTAGAGGTAGGTTTACATTATTGGACAGTTCAGCTCGAATTGTTCAACAATAATTATGTATGGAGGAACCTACTGTTGTGCTGTCTTGTATGTCGGAACAGTCCTGGTCTTGTGCCATGGTTGGAGGTTCCTTGGGACAGTTAAGAGTTCACTGCTTGCGCTGGGCTCGTGGTTTAGAGATGGTCGGGGGAGCAGGTAACATACGCTCGCGTGTTGGTAACTCGGAGGGGTGCTTGCAGGAGGTTTGGTGGCTTTCTCAGTCTTGTAGAGTATTGTAGTTGGGCCCGATATGCTTGGGCGTCGTAGTTGGTGAAGAAGCTCTGCGCCTCGTACGAACCATTGTAGCGCGGTAGCTCCACATCTCGCGATAGTCCGGTCACGGCAGAAAACTGATGTAGCGTCCTGGTCAAACTCCCCAGGACATCTGACACCGGCGGCGGGGGCGTGGCGTCCTCGTGGCTGGGAGGAACTTCCTGCGTCCTACCGAGGGTGGTTTCTTTCTTTGGAAAAGTGGTGTTTTCGCCACTTTCGGAGTCGGGATCGGACTCCATTGGTTCCTTTGGATCCTCCTCTCTTCCCTGTTCCATCTTTCTGTACAGACAGTGGTCTATTTGCTTACTTGTACCTTGGCGTCCACTATCCTGTCGACTCTTCGGACGGGGGAGTCTGTGATATCTTGGGACCTCTGGGACCAGTGTTACCTGATGCTAGACGAACCTCGATGTCAACTCTACCGTGCAGTCGTGGTGGAAGGCGACACAGCTGGGCCAAAGGTGAAATAAACAGAGATTCCACTAAGAAGCGTCTGACGTCAAGAAGGAATGGGATGAGCGGAGAGAGAGATCTTTAGAGCAAGTGTTACCTTGGTGGGATCCAAGCGCAGACTGCCTATCCTAGGTTCTTGATTTAACACCAAGACCTATCTTCTTTCCCATTGGTCGAAAGGTGTCACGTGGCCGTTTTCTATTGGCTGACCTACTTAGGTGTTACTTTCTAATTGGTCCGTGCTGATTTCTTTGTCGGAAGACATGTCCGGCCTTGCCCAGGAAATACTGGTCGTTAAGCTCAACTTTTATGATTTCCGCGATCATAAAATTGGCTGTAATTTTATTAATAGTGGTGCTGACTTTAAGCCTCTTTGCTAGGCCTGACTTCTACTCTCACCTAAGCCTGATTAGTTTTAACCTTAATTTCCTCCTGTTAGTCTCCATTCCTTCTATCTGTACAGTTTCTATACTTTATTAGATTCTTACGCGGTACAGATTGATGTTAGTTGAGGCTTTCTATTTGCAGTACATAAGAAGTTATATACAGTCATGGGGTGGAGCATGTGGTAGTAGATATCTAGACTATTTACAACAATTCCATGGTCTTAAATCATCACATACATCCATCTTTTTTTTTCACCATTGACCCCTGTTTCATGGCAACATGTTAAATACAACATGCCAGTTATCTTTAGCCCCTCGATCGGAATACACTGTGACATAATTGTTTTTTACATGTCCTGGATCAGCTACAGACTGTCCTACAACCATCCAAAAATACCCAGAACTCAACAACCTTCCTAGACCAGACCACGAGCCCAGCATTGGACTGGGCCTTGGTGACCATAGCCCACCAGGATAGAACACTGCACCAAATAAACCCACTGAGCCTTACACCCATCTTCCCTTTTTTTTATCCATAACCTTAGAGTTTGATAAAAGGCCCAGCACAATTAAAATGCTAACAAAGGTAATATAATAAGAGGAATCACCAGTATAAACACAAAGTAAAATGTTATTGTAAATGTTATTCAAGACTTGTCTTAAGATGGCAACAACGCTGTTACTGAAATGTCACTCTATTTATTTATTTGGATTTTGTCTTTTTACTTTGTGTTTATAATCTATAATCCAAATTGTGTGCCTTATCGAATCACCAGTATAAAAGCTAACAACGTGGAATTTATTTATTAAAGATTAACTCCGCCTTTGCCGATCCCAAGCCCGGATGAAAAAGGAGGAGGAGGAGCAGTAACAAGCTCACTAAAAAACCTGGACTCAGCTGGCCCGGCTGATAGTACCCTGTAAGGGCTCCTAATCCAGGGATACAGGATGAGCAGCGTTTGTACTCCATGTTAGGAGCGGCTGCACATGGCGTCTGTTCCTCATCTCAGAGGTGGCCATTTCTTCTAGAGCTAAGTCGGCCTGCGACTGAGTAGTGCTCTCAGTCATAATGACAAAGGCAGATGTATTCTACTTTACCCAGTCATGAATGATTGAGTGGTGATAAGAAAGAAGAAGATTTATTAAAGATATATAAACTTGGGGAGCTTGTTGAAAAATAATGTTCTTCAACTGACTGTAATACAGATGGAAATTTTGCCGGGAGGACATTGATCTAAAGAGACAAGGGTCGCCTTTCCCATCAAAATAGATGTCAAAATGATAATAAAACATAATAGATGGCGTCTGGTTTTGACATCTATTTTGACGGGAGAGGTGACCCTTGTCTCTTTAGACTGTAATACATTGTATTCATATTACAGCCTGTTGAAAGACATTATTGGCCGAAAGCTTATATCACTTTAATAAAGAAATTTGTTGCTCTCTTCGCTTTTATATCTTCTTCAGCAAAGGTGTAGATCAGGGGTCAACAACCTTTTGAGTCAGAAGAGTCAAAAATTACAATTTAAAAAAATTTCAAAGTTTTTTAAAGAGCCACAAAATGTTTTTCTTGCCAACAATAAATAGTACTCGCATAAATAAAGTTTTTATTTGTGCCAGTACTATACGCAGCTTCACCTCCAAAGAGCAGCATGTGGCTCACAAGCCGCAAGTTGCAGATCCCTGCTGTAGACTAAATTAAGGTAGTTTGGTTAGCTTTCCTTGATTAATCAAGAATGGGTATTTGGCCAATTCTGGAATTTTTTCACATTGTGTCACCGTCTCACGCAATTCTGGCCTTAACTACCCGTTTCATGATTTTTCAGGATACCTAAATGGCCAGTTTTTTTGGTCGTTGAGGTACAGCTTGCACCACACTGATGAGGGCCAACAGCCCGAAACGTGTCCGTAGTTAGCTTTTCTTGATTAATCAAGAATGGGTATTTGGCCAATTCTGGAATAATTAAAAATCAACGAGAATAGTTGATATTTATTCCGATAGATGGTGCAAGCCATCAGTAACTTTCAGTTGCACGATAAGGAGATGCCTTTTTCATAAATTAAAGTAGTCACCAAAAAAGGTTGCTAGAGAAAAGATAAGTACATAGCTGAGACTGTGATATCTCTTGTTCTTATCAGGAATTGATAATGAATCAGTCCATATAGATAATGAAAGATGACTTGACAAAAATGGCTACACACAATATGGTGACCTATGCTATATCTCTACTTTGTTGATAATTTATGAAATCTTAATTTTTTCCTCTAGGATGTGAGGTTTGTGCAATGATCAAAGAACTGAAATGGAAAATAAACTCTTTTGACATCTGGTAGGATAAACAAGTCCTCAGGAACAAATGGACATATAATGGGATAGAGAAAGTTTGGAGAAGATTTACTGCAGAGTATATAGCTACTTTCTTCTTCCTTCTTATCTCCACTCAACAATCATATACGAGGTATGTTCAAAAAAAAATCGCGACTTTTGTGTTTTTTCAAAATTATTTATTTATTCATGAATACCTATTTTGTCCCCTTCAAAGTAATCCCCATGATATATTATACACTTGTGCCAACGGTTTTTCCAATCTTCGAAGCACTTCAAAAAATCATTTTTTTTTAATCTTTTTCAGCTCCTCCTTCGATGCCGTCTTTATCTCGTCAAGCGTAGCGTAACGTCGTCCTTTCATGGGCCTCTTCAGTTTAGGGAACAAGAAAAAGTCACAGGGGGCCAGATCTGGGGAATACGGTGGCTGCGGCATCATTAGTGTGTTGTTTTTGGCCAAAAAGTCGCGCACAAGCAACGATGTGTGAGCAGGGGCGTTATCGTGGTGCAAAAGCCAATTTTTGTTCTTCCACAAATCCGGGCGTTTCTGGCGGATTGCTTCGTGCAAATTGCGCATAACTTGAAGGTAATATTCCTTATTGACCGTTCTACCCTGTGGCAAGAACTCATGATGCACCACGCCCCTGCAATCGAAGAAAACTGTCAGCAAAACTTTCACATTCGACCGAACTTGGCGCACTTTTTTCGGTCTTGGTTCGTGCGGCAGCTTCCATTGAGATGATTGAGCTTTGGTTTCCACGTCATAACCAAAAACCCACGCTTCGTCACCAGTTATGACCCTCTGGAGAAAATTTGGGTCGTTGCGGACAGAGTCCAACATCTCATTAGCAATGTTCATGCGATGCTGTTTTTGGTCACAATTGAGCAATTTTGGTACGAATTTTGCAGCGACCCGTCTCATGCCCAAATCATTGATAAAAATCGAATGGCACGAGCCAATCGATATGTTCAGGTCCTCAGCAACTTCTCTAATGGTGATTCGACGATTGGCCAATATCATTTTCTTCACTTCATTAATTTTTTCGTCTGTTGTTGAAGTGCTCGGGCGTCCGGCATGCTTTTCGTCGTTCACATCTTCTCGGCCTTCTGAGAACATTTTGTACCACCGATAAACGTTGCTTCGGTCCAAGGTAGCTTCTTCGTATGCCACAGTCAACATTCGGAATGCATCCGCGCACTTAATTTCGATTTTCACACAAAATTTGATACAGGTTCTTTGATCCATTTTTTTTTAATAGGTAAAAATCGAAGACGATCCAAAACACCTGCAAGCAAAGCAGCTGTCAACAATTAAGTGAACATTCAAAATGGCCGAGCTTGTCAGCATAAGTGAGAGACATGAGTACCAACATAAAGCCACAAAAAGATGGAAATTCGAATATACGTAACCCGCGAAAATTCAAAATTCGCGATACTTTTGAACACACCTCGTAAGGGTATTAAGCCTGTGGAGTATAGCTACTTTCTAAATGAAGTAATCTATAGGAAGTTTGCAGTATTTGTACTCTAAGGATCCTTGGGAGATAGTGCTATGGTACAATTTGGATTATATATAAAATATATACTTTAGATGCACTAAACAGGACCTTTGGGAGAGGCTGCTGCTTATCATAAAGCCACTCGAGAATCATGGGCTCATGACATTCATGAAAACGATTATAGATTATAGCTACAAGAAAATAAGACCTAATATAAATAAATTAATCGTGTGTGATGTTTTGGAAACAGTGTTGTTACCATCTTCAGACAAAAGAAGCCCTTCAGCACTTTTGTCTGAAAATGGTAACAACGCTGTTATGCAAAAGTCACACTATTAATTTATTAGGATTAGGTCTTATTTTCTTGTAGTCATGGAATTCATGTAATCTTTACACAAGGGGATAAGAAACAACAACACATAAAGTAACAAGATCACATTCAAATGAATCAATAATGTGTGATATTTCAGTAACAATGAAAATGTCACCATAATTTATTCATTCGAATGATGTCTTGTTACCTAATGTTTGGAAGATTGTCTATTAACTATACTTGAAGGATCCATCTTGAAGAATGGAAAGAGAGGGTAGACCAAGGGAGAGGATCGGCTTGACTCTTCTTCTCCTTTCTTATCTCCACTCAATCATATTAGGGTATCAAGCAAGAAACTCTGCCTTTGCCGGTCCCAAGCCCGGATGAAAAAGGAGGAGGGGGAGCAGTAACAAGCTCACTAAAAAACCTGGGTTCAGCTGGCCCGGCTGATAGTACCCTGTAAGGGCTCCTAATCCAGGGATACAGGATGAGCAGCGTTTGTACTCCATGTTAGGAGCAGCTGCACATGGCGTCTGTTCCTCATGTCAGAGGCGGCCATTTCTTTTGGAGCTAAGTTGGCCTGCCACTGAGTAGTGCTTCCAGTCTTAATGACAAAGGCAGATGCATTCTACTTCACCCAATCACGATGGCTGTCAACAGACCCCATCAAAAGTTACAAGCTTGATACCCAAATATGATTGAGTGGAGATAAGAAAGAAGAAAAGGGTATCAAGCTTGTAGAGCTTGAGACTTTTGATGGTGTCTTCTGGGGATGAGTAGAGCTCATCAATGGATGCGCCAATCTAATCAAAATGACAACCATCATGACTGGGTGAAGTAGAATGTGTCTGCCTTTGTCATTAAGACTGGAAGCACTACTCAGTGGCAGGAAGACTTAGCTCCAAAAGAAATGGCCGCCTCTGACATGAGGAACAGATGCCATGTGCAGCCGCTCCTAACATGGAGTACAAACGCTGCTTGGCTTGATAATGTCAGAGAATAGTCTGGAATTAAAATATAGTAAAAGACTTGCAAAACAAAAAGGAAAGCTATCTCTATACAATGATGATGAATATTCAGATAACTTTGTGATAATATTTCCACATGGAAAATTAGGGAAGACCAACTTCGGGATAAGACAACAATTTATTTCAGGCAAGAACAAACTATGAATGGTAAACAAAAGATAAGCTACAAGGGAAATTTACAGAGTAGAAAAATATAAACATAAAAATAACCACTCTGTTAATAAAAATAATAAAATTAATAAATACTTTGTTACAATATTGTTGCTATCATCAAACTGATATACTTAGATTGTTTTTATGACATTGAAGCTTAAAGAGATTAAAATTCAATTTAACTCTTTCTTTCCAATACTTGCTAAGCTACAGACTGTGAAAGTCTTCTCACCAATGATAAGGCCTACACTTAGGATTATAAACACAAGGTAATATAACAAAATCAATTTATATCAATAAATCAATAGATTTGGTCTTGTGTTAATATTCTCTTCTAACAAGGATATATTGGACATGTGTAGGACCAGGAGGCTGTTGTTGGGTGCTGTGCTGCCTGGAGTATAGGAGCTTCATCTATTTTTCTTCTGGTGGTGAATCTGTATAAGACCGGTGGTCTTAATAAAGCTTTGTGTATATTATCATAATAGAATAAAGCTCATTATGTTAAATTCATCAACAAGGATATACATAGTGTTGCTAAAACACATCTAATTTAATCCTCAGATGCCATCTTCAATACAAAGTGTAGTGCACCATTTCACACTGTTTTCTGAGAAACACTCTTCATACTTTCCAATTCCAGACCTTTCTATTAGATCCATCTTTCAATGATAAATTTTATTTTTAATTATTCCAGAATTGGCCAAATACCCATTCTTGATTAAACAAGAAAAGCTAACCACGGACGCGTTTCGGGCTGTTGGCCCTCATCAGATGCATGATAAAGCACAATTTGGATTATAGATACAAGAAAATAAGACCTAATCCAAATAAATTAATCGTGTATGACATTTTGGTAACAGTGTTGTTACCATCTTCAGCCAAAAGAATAAATGAGAAAAAAATATCACAGCATGTTCTTAAATATAATATAAAAAAACATGCTGTGATATTTTTCTGTGAAATTTTAAAGAATAAAATTATTTTGTCTGATGATGGTAACAACGCTGTTACTGAAACGTCACACACTATTAATTTATTTGGTCTTATTATCTGGTAGCTGTCTATTTTTCTCCTTGGTCAAGCTCTCCTTTGATTCCTTAAGTTGTATTCCTCCACAGCAGTGTTGGGCATTAAAAAAATATTTTTCAATTAAATTGAAGTGCAATTAACAATTAATCAATTGTTAATTGTGAAAATTACAATTAACAATTAATCAATTGTTAATCTTTAATAAATCATTTTAATTAATATTTGCCCAACACTGCTCCACAGTAAGGTCAAAAAATGTATCAACCTCTCCTTTGATTCCTTAGGTGCATCCCTCCACAGATGTATTCCTCCATAGATGTTCTCCTGATGACCCTAGGAGTACATATCCTGCAAACTTCAAAAAAAAAATTACATTACTTCATTTAGACACAAGTAGTTTATATCAGTGTTGACAAAATGTAATCATGATATTACTGTATTATAGAAACACAATGTAGATCCAGAATTAATATGTGTATTATATTATACATACTATTTATTAATTTAATTTATTGTATTTGTTATATGTTTTATTATATATTGTGTTTCTAATCTGCACAATTTGGATTATAGATTATAATAAAAGAAAATAAGACCTAATCCATGGATTAGGTCTTATTTTTTTCTATAATTGTTGTATTTGTTATACATTTTATTATACATGTATATTGTTTCTAATCTATAATACAAATTGTATCTTTTAAATTTACTTGTAATTATAGAAAATGCAGTCATGATTACATTTTACCCAACACTTATACACAGTAAAATCCCTCTAATAAGGTCTTCAACAGACTGGAAGTTTGCTGTCTTTGGAACCCTAATAGTAGGGTCACCTTGAAAGAGGTGATTTTTATATGGTTACAAGAAGAAGAAAGAAAAAAAAAGAGTTGGATTGGCAAACTTTGTCCTTAATAAAACAGTTGTGTACCAGAGTGGTTTTGGTAAATTAAGTGGTTTTCCCTAAGTTTGGCAGGCAAAACCTGAAGAGATTTATTATGACAAAGGAGGTAACCTGACCTCAACCTGTAATAGGAGAGCCCCACAAGAAAAAGGACATCCAAGATGTATCCAATTCCAGAAAAAAAAAGCTCAAAACTTTGCAGACACCAAAAAAATGCCCAAGATCCACATGTAAACATACAGTAGAACCTATATGTAAAGAACAACACCTAGTTGCAGAGTCAAAATGTCGTTTTAGAGAGAAGTATCTTCTTACCAGAGAGTAACTAATTGGGAAAAATGGTGATTTGGGGGAAAAGAAAGCTGTCCTTTGTATAGAGGCATTTGCTAGCATGCATGTCCCTTCATGGAGGTCCTACTGTAAAAGAACATGTAAACATTTTTTAAATTCATTTACCAAAGTGTATGATTTTTGAGCCCAAGAATGAGAAAAAAAATCGCAGATTTTTTTTTAAATAGTTACTGTTATCAAGTGTGTAAACAAGATAGAAGATAAGAAAAAAATGGTTTTCTTAGAATTGAAACAAAAAAAAACATCTATATATATATAAAAATCAATGTTTGTATGTATGTCCGGTATACAAATTCGCAGTAGTTCACTAAATCAAACCAAAATTTCCATACATAGGTAAAAAAAATACGGGAAAGACAATAGGCTATTTAAAAATATATATAAATCAATTATTAAAACTATATATTCAAATTATTCAACTTAGCTCACGAACAGCGCCCTCTATCAAAGATTAGATTAAATTATGCTGATGCAAACAAATAGATAATGCTAATAACAAACAATTATTTAAAAAAATCTTATCTAAATATATATCACTCGGGTAGATATGCACACGGGTCAATCCCGGGGCGAAGCCCGGGTCACCCGTCTAGTTTTTATATATAATTAAAAGCATTCCTAACAAAAGGATTCAAAAGCGCGACATTTTTTCTTCGCAGTAAGGACAGTAGAAGTTTGTTTTATGTTTAAAAGAAACATTCGCGCTTTTGAATCCTTTTGTTCTATATGTATAGATGGCGCGTTATTGCTTTGTGTTAAAAGCATATCTGTAATTATAATTGACTCTGTTGATAATGATGTTATATGACTCCAAGTTTGTTTATTCAAAATGTAATGTCAACAAAGGTTGGGGTTACGACAACTGAACTATTGGCAAATAAATATTTATATTCAATCCAATATATGTTTTTTATTATCTAAATGGTTGACACTGTTGATAAGAATGAAAATAGTTTTTTATTATTATTTTTTTGCTTATCCCTAGAATATATGGTACAGGCCATGATAATCATGGTGGGTAGAAGTTGGCGACTGCTTTTTACTATAAGTATACTACATGTCTACACATATGAAAAGCAGTTCGACTTTGCACTTACAAATATGCCAGAGCCCCGTTTAGTTACTTGCACTCGCTGGTGGAGTTGAACTTTTTCAAGAATCGGGGGGCCATTGGAGCATTTTTTTCAAATCAGAAAAAAGTGCCCTAATGTGGGAATCAAACCCGGGTTGTAGTGGTTGAAAACCAATGGTTTAGACCATCCTTCCACCGACCCCCTATGAAAATAGTAGATGAAGATGCACATGTATATAATTTACTTTTTATTAGGTCCAGTTACTTACCTTGAGAACCCCAGTTGATAACAACATGTTTTATCACATGACGACATCACTATGCAAATAAAGATAACCACAGTTATCTATCACAAGAAATATGGCGGATATGTCAATTTTGGGAATCTATAGCAAAGATTGGAAACAAGCAGAGTACTTCCAAAAATATCAATAAATGAGTTTAATACAAAGTAATAACGCACCATCTATATACATGTCTATAGCGCCCCTCTTGGGACTCACCAATATAGGGTGCTATAGAGAGATCACTTTTAATGTAAATCGCATCATACTACGTATTTAAAATCGGCCGCTATAGAGAGGGAGGCGCTATTTAGAGGGGAGGCTTTAGACAGGTTTAACTGTATACACTTATGGACAAAACTTAAGGAAGTTATATATTTCAGCATGTATATCGGGATTCAGACAATAACTCTGAAAGATATTACAGACAGGTTTAACTGTATATAAAATGAAAGGATTTAAGCATGAATGTTTCTTTTATACACAATACAAACCTCTACTGTCCTTACTGCGATGAAAAATATATGAAACAGTCTGGGGGATTAAATTAGCAAAACCACTAGGAGGGTTTACCACTGATGAGCCAAGCCCTCCTAATATATTTTTCATCGCAGTAAGGACAGTAGAAGTTTGTATTGTGTATAAAAGAAACATTCGTGCTCAAACGATTTCATTTTATATATAGAGTTTAATGGATACCAATTCTTACATAGTTCATTCCCATCAATCAATACAGACAACTACCACTCTGGCATCTTGCATGTGCAAAGTAAAACTACATTTTTATAAATGCTGTTTTTACAACTTATCTCAAACTACCTGTCATGATTATCATGGCTTGCACCATGTTTTCCAAATTAGAAACTAATTTACACGTGGGGGGTCAGTGGAAGGCTGGTATAAACCGTTGGTTTTTCGACCACTATGACCCGCGTTCGATTCACGCATTGGGCACTTTTTTTTATTTAAAAAAAAAAATGCTCCAATGTTCCCCTATTCTTGCAAAAGTCCCAACTCCACCAACGAGTGCAAGTAATCAAACGGGGCTCTGGCACATTTATTTGTAAGTGCAAAGTCAAACTGCTTTTCATATGTGTAGACATGTGGTGCACTTACAGTAAAAGCAGTCGTCTACTTCTACCCACCATGATTATCATGGCCTGTACCATGTGTACTAGGGATAAGCAAAAAAAAACTTTGTTGAAATAAATCCATACTTACTGAAATTATCAGTTGAGAATCCTCCAAGTAGTTTCGCCAGTTAACTGCTCAATTTTGTACTTGACCATTTTTCTTATATAGCCAGTGCTAAAAGTACTGGAGGAGAAATGCCATTTGGTCTCTGTCCCAATGAATGAAAAACCCTTATTTTTACTTCCCAGTGTACAAATAGGGGTTCTCCATTCATTGGGATTAGGATTTGTACTTCCCAGTGTACTGTATTGACTCATCCATTGATGAACTCTACTCTTCCCCGGCAGACACCATCAAAAGTCTCAAGCTTTACAAGCTTGATACCTTAGTGTGATTGGGTGGAGATAAGAAAGAAGAAGACTTCCCAGTAGTGAGTACAACTCCAGTAGAGGACAGACAAAATCCTAATGGGATGGTTAACACAAAAGGGACCAAATTAAAGCTAAAATAAGCTTTGGACTTCATTCTTGTAATAAAGAAGGACATCTACTTGTCCTTGGGGGGGAAGAAATCTCCCCAAAAGGTGGAAGAGCCAAATTTATATAGTCAACAGCATAGACAGAAGGTACTGGCAAACCACTTCTGTATTATGCACTGCTGAGAAACCTATATGGGCCAAATATCTAATTATTCATATAGTTGCGAGTCACCAACAGATAAAATTGGAGAATATTTGTCCATATAGTCATCAAAGGTCAAAACACAACAAACAAAAGAGGAATATTCTTGGTGAAGACATTTAGCGAACAATATGAGGCCAGAATTTAAAATATTGAGCATTGTTCTCTAGGTGAAAAATAACAAATGAAAGGCCTTTTTGGCATCAATAATTACATGAAATAAATATCTGTACTCAAACTTAACAAACTTCGTTCTTGAAAATAAACAAATCAAGAAAGAAACAGTTATTATAATAAAAGAAAACAAGACCTAATCCAAATAATTTATTAGTGTGTGACGTTTCGGCAACATCTGATGATGGTGACAATGTTGTTGCCGAAACGTCACACACTAATAAATTATTTGGATTAGGTCTTGTTTTCTTTTATTATAATCTATAATCCAAATTGTGCTTTATCAAACAGTTATTAGTTTTGTATAGAAAAAAAAATAAAAATTCCATGCCGAGAATCGAACCCCGGGCTTCCCTGTTCTCCCATGTGGTCTAGTGGCTAGGATACCTGGCTCTCACCCAAGAGGCCCGGGTTCGATTCCCGGTGGGGGAATTTTTTTTAGTTTTGTATAGGTTTTAAAATAGATGGGAGATGTGCTCATTGCATTTAATTAATCACACATACCAAGTGTCATAGCAGGGTTTCCAGGTAGACACTTTTCAGTTGTCACTTTGTCACCAACCTGAGGCCACTAGTTTGCGGTG
>CP092877.1:68054382-68188228 GCA_030710605.1 Cordylochernes scorpioides | reverse complement strand
ATATTTTTTATATAATCCAATATGTAATGATAACGAGAAAATACTGGCGCAAATTTAGAATGAAAAAAAAAGAAGTAAAAAATATATTACGGGAATATTACAACATTTATTATGAATTTAAATACCAATATGTTGAAGAATGCAGGTAAGAATTCACCCTGACAATCATACCGAAGACATTAAACCAAATAAATCCAACTCTTGTATCAATCTCAGATGTCAACTCTGGTGTCTACTGATGAGGGCCACAATGTCAGCTGGACAGACCAAGCTTCTTGATCACCAAATCTTGATACACCATCAGCCAACCAGAAGTTGGATAAATATCACGTGATGTGAACTGGCCCAATGATTGGTTGGATTGATAGAAATCAACATGACGCCAATTGAACTTCTTTTATACCAATATTAATATTCTTTAAGAAATCTGTTTCACATATTTACGCACTAAATTTATCTAACTTGGACCATCACATATGCTGAGATAGCAACTATAATCAAGATAGTAGAAGCTCAGCTCTGTTATATTTAAGGAAAGAAAAGCTCCGTTTCTCAGTCAAGTAGATTTATATTGAAACAGAGTACCATTCTGATGACCCAACAACAAAAATAAATTAAAAACAATTTTTAAAAGTTTTATTAGAAAGTAGTCTAAGCTCTCTCTAGATATATGAGCATAACCATAGTAAATTACATATATGTCCAAAAAAATAGTTTGCAAATATTAAGCACTCAGAGAGAGGTTTAAATTTAAAGATTGTGTTGGAGGAATCTGTTGTCTTTTGGATTGCTGATTAGAGCTGCTCCGTGAATTGATTGGTTTCAACAAAAATGTTAGGAGTTTCTATGTCATAGTTGGAAGCTCTTCTTGTGAGCTTTGAACTTTTCTAAGTCAAATTACATCAAAAATCAGATATAATAAAAAAGCTTACAAACCGCTTGAATACCAAGGATAAAAAAGCGACTCGGTGACAATAGCAATCTGTTGACCATAAAGTCTGAATTCTAGGCTGCTGTGTGTAACAGATGTTCCAGATGGAGAGCCGTGACTTCCCTGTGTTCCAGCTCTACTAACGGCGTTGTTGCAGGATCTAGCTAGTGTTAGACAGTAGCTATTGACAGCGGGGCGGGTTTTAGCGCTTACACTCCAGTGATGATCACAGCAGGGGCTGTGGTCATTTACCATTCCACGTTGGGCGGGAGGACCCACTACTTTAACCCTGTGTCACATAACGTGGATTGGTACTCAACTTCTCCTCCGGCAGCTTGGCTCGCTCCACAGACCCAGGACTAGGTACTGATTACTAGTCTGCTGGTTCTGGTGCAAAACTCCGATGGGAGGCCTCGCGTGTGACGTTAAGTCCGGCTTTCAGCGTTGGCAGTGTCAGCAGTTCTGTTTTCGGTCTCTAGTCCGCTCAATTTTACTTTGTTGTCCAATAGTGAACTCAACGAGTTCATCGAGTTGTCGGAATTGGGAAGTTGGGTTCAGGTGTGTAGAGCAATACATGACGGTGTGTATAGTCTACCTCTAACCCCCTCTGTGTTATGTATCTAGATATCACGTGGAGCCCTCACCGTGTCTAGTTAACATTTAGGTAAATGTCTTTCTTTAAGCTCTCTTTTTAGGTCACCGAGTCCATTCTTTATAACTTGGTTTTCACGCGGTATGCACTATATTTTGGAGTTAAATTAATACATATAATCCTCCTTATATATATATAAAATGTAGGCATTTCTTACAACTTGGAAAAAATTATAAAATATTTTTCGGTCACTTAAGCTAACGTTAAATAACAGAGAAAGTGATCAAGAACTAGCATGGCCGATATGTTCACATCCTCCCTGAGTTACTTGGACAATGTCAACGACTTGTAATTCGACCTTTCTTGGGTACTGTCCTGTTCTTTCAGAGGTTTATTTTTATTGAACGCCATTTTTAAGATACATCAGGCTTGGTTTGAGTCAAAAGGCGATCCATCAGGCTTAGTGTTTCAATGTAGAACATTCCTATGTACAACATTGTATATGTACAACATTGTATATGTATAACATTGTATATGTACAACATATAGAATACGACATATATATGTAGTATATTTTAAGGTAGATAGAGCACAATCTTCTTCTAATGTTTATTATAACCCCATATCTGTATATAAAAATATGTATCGACCTTGTATAATAATAGAAATGACAAATAAAACAAAAGGAGTAGAGGTAGTACAGAGGACAAAGGCCAGACGTGATAAACAACCCAGACTAACAGGTGTTTATGCTAATGAGTTCATTCCCCCGTCAGCAGGTGGCCGACACGTGGCCAGACATCATTAATAATCAACGCTTGACAGGTGGCGTGTTTTCTGGGGGCCAATCAAAACGCGCCACCACATGCCAGAGTCTGAGTATATAAGGAGCCCAGAAATGGGACAAAAGAGAGTTGAGTAGTTGTAGTTTTAGTTGTTTCAGAGCGACGCCGTTATACGGTCAGTCAGACTTCTCACCCCTATCCGCGATGTAGACTTAGGGCATCCGTGACGTCCATGGTCCGACTACCTTCGTCCGTGGTCTACCTCTACTTCTTGGAGTTTACCATCTAGACCTGCCTCTGTCTCTTGCTGTCCCAGTGCGGGAATCCCATCACTCACCCACTACCACGACTGCCCAGCACATTCCACTTCGGGATTACCACAGAACCCGTTAAAGTCGACAGGATAACTGAGGACAGCAGCAAGCAGAGGATGACGGAGGTCGAAGACGAACACGTCGCGGATGCCCTCACCAACATGCAGCCCCACTACGAAGACCTAGTAAGCCGCCTAACAGACGCCATTCGGGGACTAGCCGTGCCTCGTGCGGAGGAAGCCCTCATCTCTCCTTTCGATGGATCCCACGCAACAAGCAGCCTTCTTCCCTACAACCATCCCCAGAGATCAACTCCAGCCAGCATCAGCCATTTCAAGGTACTTTAAACTTTGTTTCTGCCATTTACCCCCATAAATTTTATACTTGTATTTTCACTTTAAGCATTTTAAAATCAATTATAACCTTTCTTATAACATTTTTATCCAAATTTTAAAACTTTCACACTCTCATTTATCATTTTTACTTTATTTTAATCAAATTATAAATTTTAATTCATCATTTTCAATTTTATTATTAAAAATATTCAATCACCCATTTTTGCCAATTTACTAATCTTACATGCCTTTCTTAAATTCACCTAAAATGGCATTATCCAAATATGCAACTTTCAATATTACATAAAAAATCATATTATATTTTAATTACTCGAATCATATTTCTAAACTTATTTGTGTGGTTTTTTTTTTTTTTAATATCTTATTTTATAGAAAAACTCAAATTTCTTAATCAAATACTCCAAACTTTGCAAAAATCATTGTTATGTTCACTATGTACACGCCCCATTCAAATTATAAGTCACTATCATGCCATTGCCCTTTTACAGGATAATATTCCGCATTAATTAACCCTTCAATCGATACCTTATTTATGGTCATAGTATTAATAATTAAATTTATTACGCTCTTTATTTTACTTAACCTATTGCTATTTCAATTGATATTTCTCAATATTTAAAAGTTTTTTAAAAACTAGTCCTAGATTTGTATTTTTATAAATATCAATTTTAAATAATCTCATCTCATAATGTGCCTTCCATTTTTCCCACAATTACAAATACAACTATAAATGTAGTATGCGAAAACTAAATATCTTTCCATAAAATTTCCATACCCCATTGCATTTCATTCCTGCCTGTGTTAAATTGTTAATTACGGAACTTACCGAATTTTGTACCCATGCCATAACCCTTTATCTTAAAATATTACGTAAATTCATCATTTTATAATTTTTCTAAACCTAATCACCGCTAATAATCTCCAATCTAAAGAATTGCCTGAGCGTCTTAACACGACACTCACCGGGAAACTAAGGTTATTTTCACCTAGAGCATCCCAGAACCTCGTGGACGAAGTTAATCAAGATAGTTACTAATAAATATAAAGATACGCCCCATACTATAACATCCCAAAATTGAAAATTCCCAGAGTTATGTAATGATATAGGTCCCAGTATAATAGAAAGTAGAGAAATATCAGTACCACGTACAAATGACAGGCACGACAAAGAGAAAACGACAATTAATTCCAATCTTCATCCAAATGACAAACAAACTCAAGGTCGCACTGATCTCCCCCCTAATTGTTTCTTTTTTCTACTTCGTCTTCCCTTACCTACATCTAAAGGGTTGGAATGACCTTGTACTCACCATTAGCAGATAGACCTTCTTACTTCAACACTCTTACCTGTCAATCAATCAATTATAGGCCTTCCATACTTCTCTCGTCTCTTGATCATTTTCCATTGGCCTTCTATGCCTTCGTTCTAACCACCCCTCGTCCATCGCAGAGTTCCTGTTTGCCGACTTTTTTTTAAAATTACACCTAGGTCGTCGTCCCAGCATTCTTTATTTCATTCTTTTTTCCTCAAACCCGGGTTCAATCAATCAATGGCAACAGTCGAGCCCTGTTTTCACAATCTACCTCCACCCTCTAACCTCTTCAACGGTTCCTGAGACTCCTGCTCGTCAACCTTTTTTATTTTTTTTTAATGATTCATCGACCTGGTACACTCTTCCTCCCCATGTTAACTCCACACGGAGAGCTTGGGTAACCAGCAAGATTTTTTTTTTCTCTAACGCTCGACCCAGACCATACAGCACGATGCGCCCACTCATTTTTCGTTTAATTTTATTTTTCATCTTATCGAGCTCAATCACCGACAGCAGTGCAGCTTTTGAGACACCATCTCTTTTTAACCTCTCTCAGAAAAGATTTCTTCCCCATATTCTCCCATAACTACCTCTCCTTCGATCTTCACGCCTTTTGCCCATCTGATCTAATGCTACTTACAGAGCATCTTGAGATTGCTGAACCCTGAAAACAATACTTCGCTTCTAAGCTCGTATTGCAGGGCAGGACTCCTGGGATGTCCTTTGCAGAAACCAATTCAGACCTTCTTCCTTTATTTCTCAAACCTTTTGCTTAAGTCAATTTTCTTTTATATTTTAATTTCACTTTTATTACCTCTACTTCTCCTCTTTCCTGTATTACATCCCTGAAACTGTGTTGTAAATATTCAAGACACCTTAAGTATCAAAAAACTGTAAATAGTGTACCAACTTTCCCAAATATTTACTTTCGCTATTGTGTGTGTTTACTTTAAATTTATCCTTCCTATGTACTCCTCTTATATATTTTGTAGTTTTATAATATTATATCAATGTGTCACCACTACTCCCCTTTATCCTTATTTTATTCTAGTAACTAATTTGTGCCCCAAATTATTTCCCATTTAATAGATTTGCTAGCTTTTCTCTCAGTTATTTGTAAATAGACTTACAGTTTTATTAGTTTTGTGGTGTTGGACTTTGTTTTTTTAACTTACCAATGTAGATAAAACATTTCACTATTAATCGATAATATAATTTTGTTTATTAATCAACATTAATGCCATCAAATACCAATCAACCCTTTATATATTATTACCATTAATATTTTTATTTTCCTTTTTTTTCATCATGTTTAGACTTAGAATTTTACAACTTCGACTATTTTAGGCACCATTTTAAAAAACCTACACCTAACAATATTTATAATATTTCTTTAACAGATGAAACATTTATCATTTTATTTTTCTTAATAGATTTTCAAAATGTTATTTTTGACGCTTCCCTTACAACCTCTAACTCTATCCCATGAACCTTTCCTCCCAACTTTTTACACCCATCAAGAGATTATTGTTCGTCAGCCATTTTCTTTTTTTTTTATTATTGATTAAACTAACTAGAAGACCCTTCCTCGCTGTACATTTCCCAACAGTGAGCTCAGGAGACCCAGTTAGTTTTTTATATTTTTTTCTCTCATCGTCCGGCTCATCATTTTTTCATTTTTCAACTTTTTCTTTTCACCACACAAGCCGGACACAATCAAAATTGACAGCAATAATTCTCTTACACCCACCTCTCCTTTTCCGCATCCTTCAAACCTCCAACCTTCCAAGGGATTTCAGTTGGCCGAACATTTTTGTTTTTTTTTTCCTTGATTAATCCGACTGGAACAACCCTTCCTCACTATACCATTCCCAATAATGAGTTAAGGATATCCAGCGCGATATTTTTATTTTTTTTTTCTCATCGCCCGACGCATCATATCAATTCATCATATTTTCAACTTTTCACTTTTT
The DNA here is from genome assembly GCA_030710605.1 of Cordylochernes scorpioides. Lineage (NCBI taxonomy): Eukaryota > Metazoa > Arthropoda > Arachnida > Pseudoscorpiones > Chernetidae > Cordylochernes > Cordylochernes scorpioides. The sequence continues at coordinate 68,181,964 of CP092877.1, read as the reverse complement.
CTCTCATCATTCAACCAGGCATAATCATTATGGACAACAGGGATCCCTCTTACCTCTACCTCTCTCCTTTACCTCCATCAATCTTCCCACCTCTTTCCGCTGTCTGAGCTAATGATGCAGACGGAGTGTCTTAGGCCTTCTGTTAATGAAAACAATGCCTCACTTAAACAAGTTCGCATTGCATTGCAGGATGCTTGGGATACTACTTTTGCAGAAACATGCTCAGATAACCCCTTTCCCCTTTTCAACCTTAGCGTCACATTATACGTTCAGTTAATAAACTAACTTAATTTTTTTTTCCTCTCATCTTTTATGCAATAAGATATTATTTTCCTTGTACGATTCATTTTAACATATTTAACATTTTGTATTATATACTTTCCCTTAATCTTTTATCATTCATTTTGTACGTTTTCATTGATACACCACCATTACAACATCTTTCTCTTTTTAACTTGTAGCTTAATAATAATTTTAACTAATTTGTATACAAATTATTTCTTTTATTTTTTATAATAGGTTTGTTAGGTTATCATTCATTACATGTCATTCCCCCAACCAAACCTTCATCACCGGGGACACATTCTGTAGTATATTTTAAGGTAGATAGAGCACAATCTTCTTCTAATGTTTATTATAACCCCATATCTGTATATAAAAATATGTATCGACCTTGTATAATAATAGAAATGACAAATAAAACAAAAGGAGTAGAGGTAGTACAGAGGACAAAGGCCAGACGTGATAAACAACCCAGACTAACAGGTGTTTATGCTAATGAGTTCATTCCCCCGTCAGCAGGTGGCCGACACGTGGCCAGACATCATTAATAATCAACGCTTGACAGGTGGCGTGTTTTCTGGGGGCCAATCAAAACGCGCCACCACATGCCAGAGTCTGAGTATATAAGGAGCCCAGAAATGGGACAAAAGAGAGTTGAGTAGTTGTAGTTTTAGTTGTTTCAGAGCGACGCCGTTATACGGTCAGTCAGACTTCTCACCCCTATCCGCGATGTAGACTTAGGGCATCCGTGACGTCCATGGTCCGACTACCTTCGTCCGTGGTCTACCTCTACTTCTTGGAGTTTACCATCTAGACCTGCCTCTGTCTCTTGCTGTCCCAGTGCGGGAATCCCATCACTCACCCACTACCACGACTGCCCAGCACATTCCACTTCGGGATTACCACATATATATATAATGTTCTATGCTATGTTGAATACTACAGTGCTACCTCAGTTTGCGAACATATTCTGTTCTAGAAACATGCTCGTAATCCAAAACGCTTGTAGTGTAAAGCAACATTTCCCATTTCAAATTTTCCTTTGCCTTCTCGCAGAAAATTCTGGGTTACTGTATCACTATTTCTTATTGTTTATTCGCACAATAAACAATTTTCTACTTCTTCTAGAAGACGTGGACGTTGCTTTGATAGTCTTGCGACTCATTTTGTTGCAGCCAACTACCTTAATTCATTTTCTTCTTCAATATTGTGTGAATCACTGAAGTTGACTTATTGTAAAATCTCGCTATATCTGCCACTCGTATGCCACGCTCATTTACCTCTCTACTGCAAATTAATTCTATTTAAAAGCTTTCATTTAACTTGCTTTCATGTCTGTCCCTCCGTCTGTTTGTCTGTCATGCCTGTCCACAAAAATTGTGAAAAAATTTTAACACACAGAGCACCAAGAAGTCTGAAATTTTGTATACTTGCTCAAACCTGATGGCGATGCAAGTTGACAAAAATTTCAGACTTCTGGGTTGGAAGGTTAGTTGGGAATGGACTAATTTCCTTTCAAATTTTGTGATCATTTTAAAACATAATTACATATTACCTCAAAGTTTGAAATTTGGCACACCCGTTAAAATCTGATAACATTACAAATTGACGATAACGACTATAATATTCTTCTTGGTAATATTTAGACGAAAAGACGAAATAAAAGAAGAAGAGTTTCTTTTAATAGAAATATATCAAAGCAAGCTTTCGGGCAAAAAAACCCTTCTACAGGCGTGATTACAGCATCAAACTTGGCACTATAATGCAGGTACAATGGCTAAAAAGAATATATACATATAACTATTGACATATTTGCGGAATAAATTATGAAAATGAGTATTTGCATTAGTTATGACTATTTTATAATTAGAGAGATATTAAGTAAATAAATAAATAAATAAAAATTGACAAAATATCAGATCTCTGGGTGGTCACATGAATGGAATAATTTCTATATATTTCCTTTGATCTTTTGTGATCAAATTTTAATATACTTCCAGACCACACATGAAAGTCTTAAATTTTGTACACTCACTTAATCCAACTAAAAATATAAGTGTATAGTATATCTGTTACACAAACTTTGACTTTAATCATCATCGATGCCACGTCACTATTACACTACTTCCAACTTCTACCTTCAAACTGGCTGTTATGTTTATCGCTAGCTTGCTTTAACAATATCTGTAATGGAACAAGTCGTTCCTTAAATAAATATATATTTGTTTTTATCTAAAGGGATGTCCTCGTAACTACTAATTACGTGAGTACCAAACAACTAGAAATCCTTAAGAATAAACATCGTATTTTTGCTAAGCCTATATTAATTTGGTAGCAGAGCGTGGTTTGGGCGCGCGAATTGGACTAACCGCCAATTGATCCATTTAAATCAAAAAGAAATTAAATAATTGGACTAACCGCCAATTTAGAAAGAAAAAATTGAATAAAAATGGATACACATAACTTAGCAAAAATCGAACAGTTAACAGAAAATAACTATACAACGTGGTCCATGAAAATGGAAGCAATTCTAGATTCAAAAGATCTCTTCGAGGACGTAATTGTTAATGACGAGCCAGATTTTACAATTAATAAAATAGAATATGATATTTGGAAGAAAAAGAATCGGGAAGCATACAGCTTAATAATATTGTCACTTTCGGATGACTTAACAATCATCTTTCGAGGCGATAAAAGGGCCAAAATAATTTGGTACGACATAAAGAAAAGGTTTGAAGGATCTCTAGAAAATAAAAGGATAGACCTAATGTTGGATCTAGCCAGACTAAAATTGAACCCAAATGAAAATGTTAACATGTATATTGTACGAGCACAGAAACTGGCACAAGAGATCACCCAGCTAGGAAAGACAGTAACAGAAAGAGAACTTGTACGATACATTGTTGAAGGACTCACACCTAACTTTGACACGATCGCAGCAGCACTGTCAATAAACAGAGAAATCTCCTTACCAGACTTGAGACAAACTCTACTGGATTTCGAGAAGAAAAGACAGGACAGAAGCAAAAATCATGAAAATGCTTTCAGATCATCAGGCAACCAACTCAAAGAAAAGTCATGCTTCATTTGCAAAAGAAAAGGACATTTCAAGAAAGACTGTTGGTTCAACCCTGACAACAAAGGAATTCAAAAGAATACAACAAAAAAAATAACATGGCCAGTACAAGGAACTACCATAAAGGACCAAAACAAAACAAAGACACGGCCAGATCAGCAATACAAGAACGAACGGAGGAACCATCCCAACGAAGAAACTCCACTTCAGAATACGCACTACATGTAATCACAAGGGAGGAACGCCCGACGACTCAGGACGTGTGGATAATTGATTCTGCGTGCACAAGCCACATGACTTCCCATGGTGAATGGATCGAGCACAAGACGGAGGAGAGAAGAAGCATACAAGTGGCGGAAGAAGGAAGACACATCGAATCTGCCTCATCAGGATCAATCCAAGCTACTGTACAAGGTAAGGACAAACTTAACAACGCTGTAACCCTGCATAATGTCCTCCATGTACCACACCTGAAAGGAAATCTAATGTCCATTCCAAGCGTAGTAAGAAGAGGGAACTCTGTTCTTTTGAATTCTGAAGGAGCATACATATACTCTTCTGATGACAAACTAATAGGAACAGGCAACTTTGATGGTAACATGTACACATTGAACCTATCACGTTCATCTGAAGCAACTCATATCCCAAATGAACATTGCTTGATTTCAAAGGACAATTCTAGGACTGCATGGCACAGAAGGTTAGGACATCCTAGTGACAACAAATTAGACCTGATTTTGAAGAACAATCTTCTAAAAGGCTTGAACTCTATAAATGGTACCCTTGATCAATGTGATGCTTGCTCCTTGGGAAAAATGACCAAAGTACCCTATGTTCACACAGATAGCAATCAAGAAAGCTACCCCTTTGAAGCCATTTATGTCGATCTCTGTGGTCCAATGAGAATAAACTCCTTGGGCGGAAGTAAATATTTCTTGACCATCGTAGATGGATTTTCTAGGAGAATATTTGTAGAATTTCTCAAAGATAAACTCTCAGCAGCAGAAGTTTTGAAGAAGTTTATTGTAAAGAGAGAAAACGAGCTAAACTCAAAACTAAAACGACTTAGAACAGATAACGGAACAGAATTTATCAATAAAAACCTTGAAACCTTCATAGAATCCAAAGGAATTAAACATGAACTACACCGTACACCCCAAGAAGCAATGGGAGAGTTGAAAGAGCTAACAGAACACTATTAGACAAAGGCCGAACACTTCTGGCAGACTCCCAATTACCCCTACACTTCTGGGCAGAAGCTGTGAATACAGCTGCATATCTGTACAATCTAACTCCCACAACCAATGACCCAGACACTACCCCTATGGAAAAATGGAAAGGTAAAAAGCCATCCGTCTCTCACATCATGAGATTTGGTTGTGAAGTCTTCTATAAACTCGAGAATCATCAAAGACACAAACTAGAAGCTAAATCTAAGAGAGGAATATTTGTAGGCTATTCAAGATGCAGAAGAGCTTATCGAGTATTTGATATCACAGCGAGAGTCGTTCTTGAAACCGCAGACATTCACTTCAGAGAGAACAATAATGTCAACTCGGAAGAAAAACAAAGTGATAATAATACGGACACTGACACATATTTCTTCATTCAGGAGGATGAACAACTGGACAATCATGTTCTATCAGATGTTGATATTGAAGAGCCAGCACCAGATACCATGATCAACAGACAGACAGAGTCAAGTGGATCAGACAGACCACAAAGAACTCGAACAATACCTAAAAGATTCGATGACTACGTTCTGGCTACTACGAATGAAACCATTCCGAAAGACTATGATGAAGCCATCGCATGCGAAGACAAGAAACATTGGGAGAACGCAATGCTTGAGGAAATACAGAACATGTACTCGCATCAAGTATGGGAACTGGTACCTAGACCTGTAAACGCTAAAGTTGTCAAAAGTAAATGGGTGTTCAAAATATCTAAAGACCAAGAAAACAAAACTTACAAAGCTAGACGTGTTGCAATGGGATACAACCAAATCCCAGGAAGAGATTACAACGAAAGTTTCAGCCCTGTAATTAAAAATGCCACCCTCAGGACTATTTTGTCAATGGCAGCAACAAAAGATTCAGTCATTAAACTATTTGATGTGAAAGCAGCCTATCTAAATGGAAACATTGAAAACACAATATTCATGGAACAACCTGCTGGATTTGTCCAAGACAGAAACAAAGTTTGTAAACTCAACAAAAGTATTTACGGTCTACCTCAATCCGGAAGATCGTGGTATGAGAAATTCAGTCAAGTACTTCATGACTGTGGACTGGAAAAACTTAAATCTGATCCTTGCCTATTTAAATGGAAGAATGAAGACAAATACTTCTATGTAGGGATATATGTTGATGATTTTATCACTGTCTCAGATTCTGAAGATACCTCAAACAGATTCATCAATAAATTGAGACATCACCTGGAAATAAAGGATGTAACATGTAAAGGCATGTTTTTGGGAATCAAGATCATACAAGACAAGGAGGGAATTTCGCTACAGCAAAGCCACTATATACAACAAATATTACAGAAATATGGAATGGAAAATTGTAAGGAAGTTCCAACACCAGGTTCCAAAGAAATCAATTTGGACAATCATATTGAAGATGACAATTGTGATCAGCACACTTACCAAGAAGCCCTCGGAATGCTAATGTTTCTAGCTGTTAACACCAGACCCGACATCGCTTACATCACTAGCAAACTTTCACAGTACTCCAGACAACCAAAACAGATGCACTGGACAGCAATCAAAAGAGTGATGAGATACCTTCGAGGAACAATTGACCTAGGAGTGAAATTTGAAAGAGGGAAGACTGGAATCCTGAAGTCCTACACCGATGCCAGCTGGTCGACCACTCATGACGGAAAATCCTACGGCGGATATGTATTGAAGCTCGGCGAAGCAACTATAGACTGGAAAAGTAGTAAACAACCACTCGTTGCCCTCTCCACAATGGAAGCGGAAATGATAGCTGCTTGTGAAAGCTGCTGTCAAATCAAGTGGATAATAAACCTGTTACGAGAGCTGGAAGAATGGAATTTCATGGAAAAACCAACTGCGATCTATACAGACAGTCAGTCATTGATCAACTGGATCTCCAGCCCTAAACAAAGCAGTCGCTGTAGACATATCAACAGAAAGTACCACTTCTTAAGAGACTGTTATGAATCCAGAGACATCTGCCTTCTGTACAAGCCATCCCAGGACCTGGAGGCGGATATCTTCACAAAGGACCTATCCCGAGACCAGATGAAGAAACACCTGGAGAGCCTCAGCATCGTGGGAATAAAGCCAAAGTAAGGAGGGAATTGTTACACAAACTTTGACTTTAATCATCATCGATGCCACGTCACTATTACACTACTTCCAACTTCTACCTTCAAACTGGCTGTTATGTTTATCGCTAGCTTGCTTTAACAATATCTGTAATGGAACAAGTCGTTCCTTAAATAAATATATATTTGTTTTTATCTAAAGGGATGTCCTCGTAACTACTAATTACGTGAGTACCAAACAACTAGAAATCCTTAAGAATAAACATCGTATTTTTGCTAAGCCTATATTAATATCATACTTCTAAGTGGCAGTGATGTGATCTGTAATAGACATATGATATGTTTCTATTATAGGGTGAAGATTAATAGTGAAAGTTATTTTATAAGAAATTGCACTTTATATATTTAGATATTAACACAAAGCAATAACGCGCCATCTATATATATAAAATAAAAGGATTTAAAAGCGCGAATGTTTCCCCTATACACAAAACGAACTTCTACTGTCCTTACTGCGATGAAAAAATATATTGGGAGGGCTTGGCTCATCAGTGGTGAACCCTCCCAGCGGTTTCGCCAATTTAATCCACCAGACCGCTTCTCAGAGCTCTAATACTGTATTGGATCATTCTGCTTTTATATGCTACACTGAAGGATGGAATCTTAGAAATGGTTTTCAAGTGAACTATGGACATAAGCTTATAGGACATTAGAATTACATTCAAATATTTGCTTCGAGCAATGCTCTTCAGCAAACTATAAAGACAAGGCCAGTTAGGCATAAATTAACACAAAGCAATAACGCGCCATCTATATACAGTATTAGAGCTCTGAGAAGCGGTCTGGTGGATTAAATTGGCGAAACCGCTGGGAGGGTTCACCACTGATGAGCCAAGCCCTCCCAATATATTTTTTCATCGCAGTAAGGACAGTAGAAGTTCGTTTTGTGTATAGGGGAAACATTCGCGCTTTTAAATCCTTTTATTTTATATATATAGATGGCGCGTTATTGCTTTGTGTTAATTTATGCCTAACTGGCCTTGTCTTTATAGTTTGCTGAAGAGCATTGCTCGAAGCAAATATTTGAATGTAATTCTAATGTCCTATAAGCTTATGTCCATAGTTCACTTGAAAACCATTTCTAAGATTCCATCCTTCAGTGTAGCATATAAAAGCAGAATGATCCAATACAGTATTAGAGCTCTGAGAAGCGGTCTGGTGGATTAAATTGGCGAAACCGCTGGGAGGGTTCACCACTGATGAGCCAAGCCCTCCCAATATATTTTTTCATCGCAGTAAGGACAGTAGAAGTTCGTTTTGTGTATAGGGGAAACATTCGCGCTTTTAAATCCTTTTATTTTATATATATAGATGGCGCGTTATTGCTTTGTGTTAATTTATGCCTAACTGGCCTTGTCTTTATAGTTTGCTGAAGAGCATTGCTCGAAGCAAATATTTGAATGTAATTCTAATGTCCTATAAGCTTATGTCCATAGTTCACTTGAAAACCATTTCTAAGATTCCATCCTTCAGTGTAGCATATAAAAGCAGAATGATCCAATACAGTATTAGAGCTCTGAGAAGCGGTCTGGTGGATTAAATTGGCGAAACCGCTGGGAGGGTTCACCACTGATGAGCCAAGCCCTCCCAATATATTTTTTCATCGCAGTAAGGACAGTAGAAGTTCGTTTTGTGTATAGGGGAAACATTCGCGCTTTTAAATCCTTTTATTTTATATATATAGATGGCGCGTTATTGCTTTGTGTTAATTTATGCCTAACTGGCCTTGTCTTTATAGTTTGCTGAAGAGCATTGCTCGAAGCAAATATTTGAATGTAATTCTAATGTCCTATAAGCTTATGTCCATAGTTCACTTGAAAACCATTTCTAAGATTCCATCCTTCAGTGTAGCATATAAAAGCAGAATGATCCAATACAGTATTAGAGCTCTGAGAAGCGGTCTGGTGGATTAAATTGGCGAAACCGCTGGGAGGGTTCACCACTGATGAGCCAAGCCCTCCCAATATATTTTTTCATCGCAGTAAGGACAGTAGAAGTTCGTTTTGTGTATAGGGGAAACATTCGCGCTTTTAAATCCTTTTATTTTATATATTTAGATATCTTTAAAAGAAAAAGAAAATATACGAAATTTTATGCTACTGTAATTATTTTATTGTTTCACCATTCTTGCACACATACACATTATAAACAAAGTCTTTAATAATGATGATGATAAACGTTCGATTTCTTTCTAATCAAAACAGAGTAAAGTAATAATATAATATGTCACTGATATAGTATCTTTAAACAAAACAGATCAACATATATACATATATTACAATTATAAAATGGGAGCAGCCATTTGTGGCGTAGTTGAGCGACAGGAATTCCATAAAAAATAAATCGGTAGCAAGAATTATTTGATACTTTGCGGCTTTCTTGATGCGCTCTTTCATATCGAGCGCCTGGATTAACTGTCCCACCTGTCCTGTCCTCAGGACGGCAGTGTATAAAAGAACCTTAATTAGTTAATGATTAGACATTAACTACATCTTTTAAACTCCGTTTCAGTGACCCTCTGTCGCTCAGTTCAAGGAAAACAATAAATCTTTAAAACATCGTGAAATTGGTTTTATTTGAAAAGGTTAACAAAGAGTCATTGTGTGTGAAATGTTAGAAATGAAGAGTTTAAATGGTTTCAGCTGATATCTAATCTTATTTATAAATAAGAAAATTTGAACTATTTTTGAAACGTAGATTTTAGTCAAAATATTTTATTGGACTTCTGATAGGCTTAGCAAAATACGATGTTTCTATTTAAAGATTCCAAGTTGTTTTGTACTCACTTATTTTGTAGTTACGAGGACATTCCATTTGATATATATTAATATATTTATTTATTTTTAAGGAACGACTTGTTCCAATACAAATGTTGTAAAAACAAGCGAGCGAAAAAATCAAAACAGAAAAGTCTGAAGCGTAGTGAGTGACGTCAGCATCGATGATGATAAAGTCTGCGTAACAACTTCAGATTATTTGGTTGTTGATTTCCAGCGAACATCAAAAACTAAATAGCAGAGTGCCAGCGAAACTTGATGATTTCTCGATCTGATTCTAAACAGATAGAAACATGTCGCCACAAGTATGGGATGATAACGGTTTTGAATGAATACTTATCTTCATATCAGATGGTTTTCGTGGGTAATTTTCTACTGCCCTGTTGTATATATATTAATTAATTGTTACCACAGAGTGTGTGTAAGCTCACAGGTAAATAGGCGCTAACCAAAAAAAAAGTTCCTTTGTTTAATATTAGTTTCCCTTTTATATTTTGTTCTCTCTCTTGTAAATCAATAAATATAATGTTTGATTAATAATTATTGGAATCAGTTTCATTAATAATTCTAAGCAAAGTCAACATGCCCTTACTGCAATGATAAAATAATGGGAGGGCCTGGCTCATCAGTGGTGAACTCTCCCATTATTTTATCATTGCAGTAAGGGCAGTAAAAAATTGTTTTATTTCAAAAGAATCCTACGCGTCAAAAATAGTTAAAATTTCTGATAACAGATGGCGCGCATCATATTTATAAATTCAGTCTGCTAAAATGGTTCTATTAATTAGTTTAATTATCTACACCTAATTAATTGCATGTATATTATGTAAATAAGTAGCAAGGTTGTGGAATAAATCGACCGGTAGATATACGTACTTTCAAAACCAGTTTGCGTTCTATTTAAAACTGCGTATTTTAATACACCGTGTTGAGATATTCAGAAAGAGTCGGTGGACGAGTGGGTATAACCCTCGATTCCCGACAGCCATGAACCGGGATTGAATCCCGCGTTGGAACCTTTGTTTTAATATGTGAATAACCATATTGTAACATTGTATTTATTAATTTTATTTATGTAACATATTATTTATTAATTTTTATTATTTTTTTATTAACAGAGTGGTCATTTTTATGTTTATATCTGGCGACTCTGTAAATTTCCCTCGTGGCTTATCTTTTGTTTACAATTCATAGTTTGCCCTTGCCTGAAATAAATTTTGTTTCCTCCTGAAGTTTTTGTCTTCCCTAATTTTCCACGTGGCAATATTATTCATTGATGGAAATTTTTCTGGGAGGATATTGATTTAAAGAGACAAGGGTCGCCTCTCCCGTCAAAATAGACGTCAAAACCAGATGTCATCTATTGCCACTTTGCCAGCTAAACACCTCTTTGGCAGATTGTCAAGATTCCATTAGATCCCTTGTGGATCTCATGGAATAAAGTCCGCCCTAGACTGACGAGGGTCATTAGCCCGAAACCATGGTCTCTAGGTGGACGCTTATCAGTTTGCCAAAGCTGGTGTTGTGGCTTTGTCACCGACCCGAGGCCGCTAGTTTGCAGCGACAGTCAATAGATGGCGTCTGGTTTTGACGTCTATTTTGACGGGAGAGGCGACCCTTGTCTCTTTAGATATATTATTCATTGCTGCAAATATCATAAACTAGGTTGATCTTTTTAAGCAGTACCTAATAAATTGATTTTGGAACAAGAAGTTTATATATTCCAGCTAAGACATAAGTTCACATTCTATGCCAGTTTATAATGGCTGAAAACACACAGAACGTATGCAAAGAGGGAAGCCTGGATGAAACCGTGGGACGGCCATGCCGTTTCCATTACATGCACGGCGCTTGGCTTGATGGAACGCCTCCGCTTGGGCATCGTACCGAGGTACTCGCGGTATCTTTTTATATATATACATGTGACAGAGACGTTAATGTTAATTGATAATGGTGTAAATACCCTCGAATTCGTTAGTGACAAGTCTATATATACGTATAACGACCGCTCCAACTTTCGTCTGACAATCGCCAGCGCAGAACACCGCGCATTTCTCTATCGATGACATAGGCCGCCAACTTTACCGACGAGAAGATGGCATATGGTCCTCAAAGTCCAACATGAAGGTCCAGGACTGTAGATCTGGTATCTCGGACTCTGGGCGACGGTCATCGACATGCCCTTCTTCGTGACCATTCCTTTGAAGGCCCATGAGGTGAACATAGTTCTCCAGCTGGTCTTGCACATCTTGCCTCTTCCAGGGTCGGCCCAGCTAGTCTTCTCCGTCTGCAACTCCAGCGATCCGTCACCCATCCACCCAACTATTGGTCCTACAGTAACGTTCTCCATCATCAAGCGGCCACCAGACCTACAGTCCTGGAACTTCTTGTTGGACCTCGTGGACCATGTGCCATCTTCTTGTCTGTAAAGTTGGCGGTCTACGGCGTCGATAGAGAAATTCACGGTGTTCTGCGTCAGAAGAAAGTTGGAACGGTCGTTATACGTATATATAGACTTGTCACTAACGTATTCGAGGATATTTACACCGTAATCAATTAACATTAGCTCCTGTCACATATATATATATACAGTTAAACCTGTCTATAGCGCCCCCTCTAAATAGCGCCTCCTTCTTTATAGCGCCCGATTTTAAATACGTAGTACGATGCGATTTACATTAAAAGTGACCTGTCTATAGCACCCCCTCTCTATAGCACCCTATTTTGGTGAATCCCAAGAGGGGGCGCTATAGTTTACTTGAAAACCATTTCTAAGATTCCATCCTTCAGTGTAGCATATAAAAGCAGAATGATCCAATACAGTATTAGAGCTCTGAGAAGCGGTCTGGTGGATTAAATTGGCGAAACCGCTGGGAGGGTTCACCACTGATGAGCCAAGCCCTCCCAATATATTTTTTCATCGCAGTAAGGACAGTAGAAGTTCGTTTTATGTATAAAAGAAACATTCGCGCTTTTAAGTCCTTTTATTTTATATGTATATATATAAACCAAATGTCTAAATTTGTTTGAATGCGCGTGCGCTTTTAAAAATAACGGCAACATTGTTTCGATATCTGCTGAAACAATGTTTGTAAAGTTTTATAAAAATATAATGACAATACAAGCCTTGTTGACAGCCCGTTTAACTAACCATTCTTCTTTGGTTTTCCAAGTCAACCTAAATTACTATTATAACATATATTGGTACATGAAAACAATGATTTATTTACATTAGAGTATCACTTAGATCATTGGTTAGAAGATATTTTGATAAATACCTAGATCTCAGGGAGAGACAAAGAGAGAGAGATATTTATAACCCAGGTTTCTGGAGCACAAAACGCCAACTACCTGGGGAGTCCAGCTCACTAGTATGGACTAGTGTTGAGCGATTTTACTCGCGTCCTGTTTTGATTGCTGAGTTGAACCAGTTGAAGTTCCATGCTGAGGTTGAGTCTGGAAGTTTGGCCATAGATGTAGGATTGAGGTGGGTCAGTCCAAACAGAATAGCTGTTTGTATCCTATGTCTTAGGAATGCTGGACAGCTGAAGAGAAGATGATCAACTGTCTGTGGTTTTCTGAACAGTGGACAAAGACAATTTACTCGTTTTATTGAAATCTAGTCAATTTATAAATACGATAATTAGATTATCCATCGCCGGTTGTTTCAAGTTTCCAAAATTTCTGTCCAACAATCATTTAAGTTCATACACCTGTTAGCTGTTCTCATATTTTAATAATTGAACCATAATACACTATTTAACACATGGCATGGCACATAACAATGGCACATAATAACATGGCATTGTGTCTTAATATGCATTGTATCGATATATATAAAGTCCTACATTTGGGACAATTGGGAGAGTTTAGTTTCTCACTAAATGTTATTGTTCTGGGCGGTATTTTGTCGCGTTAGCTCTTTGAGAGATGAGTTCATTTCTTGAGGTTATCAATCCAGTCTTGCTCCCAGTCTTAATGACAAAGGCAGACGTATTCTACTTCACCCAGTCATGATGGTTGTCAAACAGACACCATCAAGGGTCACAACTTGATACCCTAATATTATTGAGTGGAGATAATAAAGAAGAAGAGTTATCAATCCAAGTTTGTTCTTATATTTCTCATCTGAGTTCAATTCTGGGAATCACTGTAGACAACTCCAGTTAGCCAAATACCAGGTTGAATGAAGCCACTGCAAACGCACAGGTGAAGGGTGGTCGACGTATGGGACATCATCAGCTCAGCCCCTATCTAAGTCGTCTGCTATGATCACTGATGTACCAGTTAAGTCAGGTCGCTGTAGTGATGAATATTGCTGCCATGTGCGAGTTGATCAACTCATTTTATCTTTTAATTCTTTTAACAAAACAAACCAGCCATTTTTACGACCTTCAAAAGCTTTGCCAAGAAACCAGTTTAAATGAAAGAGGTTATTTTTGTAATAGAGGCATTTATAGCTGTCTAGATCTGAAGAGAATGACGTTAATTCTTGAAGGAAAATAAAATAAAAATAGAGGTGCAGAAACATCTTGTATAATAGGTGATGACCATTTGACCAAGATACAAGGTCATCATTTCCAAGAAGATATTCATGGTTTATTGATAGTTTCGTGGAGTTGGGACTATTGATAACTGAGATTAGAGATAATTGGGACTACAGGTAAGACTACTGATAATTAAGACTGCTGATAACTGTGACTAGAGATAATTAAGACTGCTGATAACTGAGACTAGAGATAATTGGGACTGCTGATAACTGAGACTAGAGATAATTGGGACTCTTGATAACTGAGATTAGAGATAATATTGGGACTCTTGATAACTGAGACTAGAGATAATTGGGACTACAGGTGAGACTACTGATAATTAAGACTGCTGATAATTGGGACTACTTTTGCCTTTCTAAACAAGTTCCAAATAAAGAAAGTCAAGTGTAGAGATAGAGGTATCAAGACCAGGTATGCAAATTGTTGTCTAACTGGAGTACTTATGGGTTCCAAGTACTTGGACGATGTAAACAAGGCTGAGATCAAAACATCAAATATGATTAATTATTTTTTTTTAATCTACTAGATTTCCATTAGATGGTAAGGATAGGATTATTTTGTTTTTTATTATCAACACCTGACCTTTTTTATATATTTTTATATTATTTTTTCGGGGGGTCGGTGGAAGGATGGTCTAAACCATTGGTTTTCGACTGCTACGACCTGGATTTGATTCCTGCATTGGGAAATTTTTTCTGATTAAAAAAAAAAATGCTCCAATGGCCCCCGATTCTTGCAGAAGTCCAACACCCCACCAGTGAGTGCAAGTTACCAAACAGGGCTCTGACACATTTGTAAGTACAAAGTCGAACTGCTTTTCACAAGTGTAGACATGTGGTGCGCTTACAGTAAAATAAGTCAATAAAATATATAAGATATATAAAATATAATAAGAACAAAGCAGTGAGACAAAGGAAATAACGATATAGACAGAAGAAAAAGAAAAAGAAATAAGGAAAAAAAAAATAAGAAAGAGAAAGAGGGAAGCAAGAAAAACAACACAAAAAGAGTAGCAGTAAGAAAGTGAGGAGTGAGTGTCACTTGGCCTTCTTCTGAGATATGGACTTGTGGAAACCATAAAACGCCGTAGCAATATACTTATTCTGGGTCCTATTGTCAATTATTGATGGAAGTGAAGCACAGAGTTGCCCAGTTTTGAGCATAAGGGTTCTTCTTTCAGAGCAGAGCAATCAAAAATATAGTGAGTGATTTCATTTAGTTTTGAATTACAGAAGGTACAAATCGGGTCCTCACCGCAGAGGATATAATTAAATCAATACTGTAGATCAGGAATCAACAACCTTTTGAGTCAGAAAAGTCAAAAATTACAATTTACAAAATTTCAAGGTTTTTAAAGAGCCACAAAATGTTTTTCTTGCCAACAATAAATAGTACTCTAATAAATAAAAGTTTTTATTTGTGTGAGTACTACAGGCAGCTTCACATCCAAAGAGCCGTAGGTTGCAGGCCCCTGCTGTAGACTAAATTAAGGTAATTTGGTTAGCTTTTCTTGATTAATCAAGAATGGGTATTTGGCCAATTCTAGAATTTTTTTCACATTGTGTCACTGTCTCACGCAATTCTGGCCTTAACTACCTGTGTCATGATTTTTCAGGATGCCTGAATGACCAGTGTTTTTGGTCGTTGAGGTACAGCTTGCACCACGCTGATGAGGGCCAACAGCCCGAAACGTGTCCGTGGTTAGCTTTTCTTGATTAATCAAGAATGGGTATTTAGCCAATTCTAAAATGTTTTCACATTGTGTCACTGTCTCACGCAATTCTGCCCTTAACTACCTGTTTCATGATTTTTCAGGATACCTGAATGACCAGTTTTTTTTTTTGGTCGTTGGGGTACAGCTTGCACCACGCTGATGAGGGCCAACAGCCCGAAACGTGTCCGTGGTTAGCTTTTCTTAATTAATCAAGAATGGGTATTTGGCCAATTCTGGAATAATTAAAAATCAACGAGAATAGTTGATATTTATTCCGATAGATGGCGCAAGCCATCAGCAACTTTCAGTTGCACCATAAGGAGATGCCTTTTTCATAAATTAAAGTAGTAACAAAAAAATGTTGCTAGAGAAAAGATAAGTACATAGCTGAGACAGTGATATCTCTTGTTCTTATCAGGAATTGATAATGAATCAGTTCATATAGATAATGAAAGATGACTTGTCAAAAATGGCTACACACAATATGGTAACCTGTGCTATATCTCTACAACACTGTTGTTAATTATAGGGTGTCTCACTTTTTCCTGTATGGATATGAAGCTTGTACAATGATCAAAGAACTGAAATGGAAAATAAATTATTTCAACATCTGGTAGGCTAAACAAGTCATCAGGAACAAATGGACATACAGTTAAACCTGTCTATAGTGCCCCCTCTAAATAGCGCCTTCCTCTCTATAGCGCCCGATTTTAAATACGTAGTACGATGCGATTTACATTAAAAGTGACCTGTCTATAGCACCCTCTCTATAGCAGCCTATTTTGGTAAGTCCAAAGAGGGGGCGCTATAGACAGGTTTAACTGTATAATGGGATAGAAAAAGTTTGGAGAAGTTTACTACAGAGTATATAGCTACTTTCTTCTTCTTTCTTATCTCCACTCAACAATCATATGAGAGTATCAAGCCTGTGGAGTAGAGCTACCTTCTAAATGAAGTACTCAATAGGAAGTTTGCAGTACTTGTACTCTTTGGTACAATTTGGATTATAGGGAATATATATGAAATATTAACAAAAAGCAATAGCGCGCCATCTATATATATATAATGAAAGGATTTAAAAGCACGAATGTTTCTTTTATACACAAAACAAACTTCTACTGTCCTCACTGTGATGAAAAAATATATTGGGAGGGCTTGGCTCATCAGTGGTGAACCCTCCCAGTGGTTTCACCAATTTAATCCACCAGACCACTTCTCAGAGCTCTAATACTGTATTGGACGATTCTGCTTATATACACAGCACTGAAGGGTGGAATCTCATAAATGGTTTTCAAGAAAACTATGGACATAAGCTTATAGGACAGTAGAATTACATACAAATATTTGCATCAAGCAATGCTCTTCCGCAAACAATAAAGACAAGGCCAGTTAGACATAAATTAACACAAAGCAACAACACGCCATCTATATATATAAAATGAAAGGATTTAAAGCACGAATGTTTCTTTTATACATAATACAAACTTCTACTTCTATATTTGAATTATATGCGCTAAACAGGACCTTTGGGAGAGGCTGCTGCTTATCATAAAGCCACTCGAGAATCATGGGCTCATGAGATTCATGAAAACAATTATAGATTATAGCTACAAGAAAATAAGACCTAATATAAATAAATTAATAGTGTGTGATGTTTTGGAAACAGCGTTGTTACCATCTTCAGACAAAAGAAGCACTTCAGCACTTTTGTCTGAAAATGGTAACAACGCTGTTATGCAAAAGTCACACTATTAATTTATTAGGATTAGGTCTTATTTTCTTGTAGTCATGGAATTCATGTAATCTTTACACAAGGGGATAAGAAACAACAACACATAAGTTGATAAGGCACAATTTGGATTATAGATTACAAACACAAGGTAATAAGACCAAATCTATTTAACAGCACATAAGGTAACAAGATCACATTCAAATGAAGCAATGATATGTAATATTTCAGTAACAATGAAAATGTCACCATAATTTAATCATTCAGAGATGTAGTCTTGTTACCTAATGTTTGGAATATTTTCTATTAACTATACTGACAGGATCCATATTGAAGAATGGAAAGAGAGGGTAGACCAAGGATCGGCTTGATTCTTCTTCTTTCTTATCTCCACTCAATCATAATCATATTAGAGTATCGAGCTTATAGATCTTGTTGGTGTCTAGTGGGGATGAGTAAAGCTCATCAATGGATGAGGCAATCTAGTCAAAATGACAACTATCATGACTGGGTGAAGTAGAATGTGTCTGCCTTTGTCATTAAGACTGGAAGCACTACTCAGTGGCAGGCCAACTTGGCTCCAAAAGAAATGGCCACTTCTGACATAAGGAACAGATGCCATGTGCAGCCGCTCCTAACATGGAGTACAAACACTGCTCAGCTTGATAATGTCATAGTCTGGAATTAAAATATAACAAGAGACTTGCAAAACAAAAAGGAAAGCTAGCACTGCACAATGATTTTTCTATGGTTAACAACAACAAAAAAAAAAGTTGTACCAAAGTGGTTTTGGTAATTCAAGTGGTTTCCCTTAAGTTTGGCAGGCAAAACCTGAAAAGATTTATTATGACAAAGGAGGTAACCTGACCTCAACCTGTAATGGGAGAGCCCCAACAAGGGAAAGAACATCCAAGATGTATCCAATTCCAGAAAAAAAATTCAACACTTAGCAGACACCAAAAAAATGTCCAAGATCCACATGAAAACACAGTAGAACAAACTCTCTGTAAAGAACAGCACCTAGTTGCAGAGTCAAAATGT
This sequence comes from Cordylochernes scorpioides, assembly GCA_030710605.1. Taxonomy (NCBI): domain Eukaryota; kingdom Metazoa; phylum Arthropoda; class Arachnida; order Pseudoscorpiones; family Chernetidae; genus Cordylochernes; species Cordylochernes scorpioides. The sequence continues at coordinate 68,163,438 of CP092877.1, read as the reverse complement.
CGTTTTAGGGAGAAGTATCTTCTTACCAGAGAGTATTTTAGAGCAGCTAATTGGGAAAAAAATGGTGATTTGGGGGAAAAGAAAGCTGTCCTTTGTATAGAGGCATTTGCTAGCGGGAGTGTCCAATCATGGAGGTCCTACTGTAAAAGAACATGTAAACATTTTTTTAAAATTCATTTACCAAAGTGTATGATTTTGAGCCCAAGAATGAGAAAAATATCACGGAATTTTTTTTAAATAGTCACCGTTATCAAGTGTGTAAACAAGATAAGAGATAAGAAAAAAATGGTTTTCTTAGAATTGAAACAAAAAAAAACATCTATATATATAAAAATCAATGTTTGTATGTTTGTTTGTTTGTATGTCCGGTATACAAATTTGCAGTAGTTCACTAAATCAAACCAAAATTTCCATAAATAGGTAAAAAAATACGGGGAAGACGATAGGCTATTTAAAAATATATATAAATCAATTATTAAAACTATATATTCAAATTATTCTACTTAGCTCACGAACAGCGCCCTCTATCAAAGATTAGATTAAATTATGCTGATGCAAACAAATAGATAAAGCTAATAACAAACAATTATTTTAAAAAAATCTTATCTAAATATATATCACTCGGGTAGATATGCACACGGGTCAATCCCGGGGCGAAGCCCGGGTCACCCGTCTAGTTTTTATATATAATTAAAAGCATATCTGTAATTATAATCGACTCTGTTGATAATGATGTTATATGACTCCAAGTTTGTTTATTCAAAATGTAATGTCTTGACAAAGGTTGGGGTTCAGACAACTGGACTATTGGCAAATAAATATTTATATTCAATCCAATATATGTTTTTTATTATCTAAATGGTTGACACTGTTGATAAGAATGAACATAGTTTTTATTATTTTTTTTGCTTATCCCTAGTACACATGGTACAGGCCATGATAATCATTGTGGATAGAAGTTGGTGACTGCTTTTACTGTAAGTATACCACATGTCTACACATATGAAAAGCAGTTCGACTTTGCACTTACAAATATGCCAGAGCTCCGTTTAGTTACTTGCACTCGCTGGTGGGGTTGGAATTTTGGAAGAATCGGGGGCTATTGGAGCATTTTTTTTAAATCAGAAAAAAGTGCCCTAATGCAGGAATCAAACCCAGGTTGTAGTGGTTGAAAACCAATGGTTTAGACCATCCTTCCACCGACCCCCCTATGAAATAGAATATGAAGATAGTAAATCCACATGTATATAATTTACTTTTTATTAGGTCCAGTTACTTACCTTGAGAACCACAGTTGATAAGAACATGTTTTTATCACATGACAACATCACTATGCAAATAAAGATAACCACAGTTATCTATCACAAGAAATATGGCGGATATGTCAATTTTGGGAATCTATAACAAAAGATGAAAACCAGCCGAGTACTTCTAAAAATATCAATAAGTTTAATACAAAGCAATAACGCGCCATCTATAGCGCCCCTCTTGGGACTCACTAAAATAGGGTGCTATAGAGAGGTCACTTTCAATGTAAATCGCATCGTACTACATATTTAAAATCGGCCGCTATAGAGAGGAAGGCGCTATTTAGAGGGGGTGCTTTAGACAGGTTTAACTGTATACACTTATGGACAAAACTTAAGGAAGTTATACATTTCAGCATGTATTTCGGGATTCAGACAATAACTCTGAAAGATATTACAGACAGAAACACAAGGTAATAAGACCAAATCCAAATAAATAAATAAATAGTGTGTGACGTTTCGGTAACAGCGTTGTTACCATCTTCAGACAAAAGTACTGAACGTTACCGAAACGTCACACGCTATTTATTTATTTGGATTTGGTCTTATTACCTTGTGTTTATAATCTATAATCCAAATTGTGCCTTATCAATATTACAGACAGGTTTAACTGTATATAAAATGAAAGGATTTAAGCATGAATGTTTCTTTTATACACAATGCCAACTTCTACTGTCTTTACTGCGATGAAAAATATATGAAGCAGTCTGGTGGATTAAATTGGAGAAACCACTGGGAGGGTTTACCACTGATGAGCCAAGCCTTCCCAATATATTTTTCATCGCAGTAAGGACAGTAGAAGTTTGTATTGTGTATAAAAGAAACATTTTTTTTTTTTTTTTGTGCTTAAACGATTTCATTTTATATAAAAAGTTTAATGGACACCAATTCTTACAAAGTTCATTCCCATCAATGAATACAGACAACTACCACTCTAGCATCTTGCATGTGCAAAGTAAAACTACATTTTTTATAAATGCTGTTTTTACAACTTATCTCAAACTACCTGTCATGATTTTCATGGCTTGCACCATGTTTTCCAAATTAGAAACTCTTTTACACATGGGGGGTCAGTGGAAGGCTGGTATAAACCGTTGGTTTTCGACCACTACGACCCGTGTTCGATTCACGCATTGGGCACTTTTTTTCTGATAAAAAAAAAATGCTCCAATGTTCCCCTATTCTTGCAAAAGTCCCAACTCCACCAACGAGTGCAAGTAACCAAACGGGGCTCTGGCATATTTATTTGTAAGTGCAAAGTCAAACTGCTTTTCACGTGTGTAGACATGTGGTGCACTTACAGTAAAAGCAGTTGCCTACTTCTACCCACCATGATTATCATGGCCTGTACCATGTGTACTAGGGATAAGCAAAAAAAAAACTTTGTTGAAATAAATCTATACTTACTGAAATTATCAGTTGAGAATCCTCCAAGTAGTTTCGCCAGTTAACTGCTCAATTTTGTACTTGACCATTTTTCTTATATAGCCAGTGCTAAAAGTACTGGAGGGTTTTAAGAAATGCCATTTGGTCTCTGTCCCAATGAATGGAAAACCCCTATTTGTACTTCCCAGTGTACAAATAGGGGTATTCCATTCATTGGGATTGATATTGGGATTTGTACTTCCCAGTGTACTGTATCGACTTATCCATTGATGAGCTCTATTCTTCCCTGGCAGACACCATCAAAAGTCTCAAGCTTTACAAGCTTGATACCTTAGTGTGATTGGGTGGAGGTAAGAAAGAAGAAGAAGACTTCCCAGTAGTGAGTACAACTCCAGTAGAGGGCAGGTAACATCCTAATGGGATGGTTAACACAAAAAAAGGACCAAATTAAAGCTAAATAAGCTTTGGACTTCATTCTTGTAATAAAGAAGGACATCTACTTGTCCTTGGGGGGAAAGAAATCTCCCCAAAAGGTGGAAGAGCCAAATTTATATAGTTAACAGCATAGACAGAAGGTACTGGCAAACCACTTCTGTATTATGCACTGCTGAGAAAACTATATGGGCCAAATATCTAATTATTCATATAGTTGCGAGTCACCAACAGATAAAATTGGAGAACATTTGTCCATATAGTCATCAAAGGTCAAAACACAACAAACAAAAGAGGAATATTCTTGGTGAAGACATTTAGCGAACAATATGAGGCCAGAATTTAAAATATTGAGCATTGTTCTTCAGTTGAAAAATAACAAATGAAAGGCCTTTTTGGCATCAATAGTTACATGAAATAAATAACTGTACTCAAACTTAACAAACTTCGTTCTTGAAAATAAACAAATCAAGAAAGAAACAGTTATTATAATAAAAGAAAACAAGACCTAATCCAAATAATTTATTAGTGTGTGACGTTTCGGCAACATCTGATGATGGTGACAATGTTGTTGCCGAAACGTCACACACTAATAAATTATTTGGATTAGGTCTTGTTTTCTTTTATTATAATCTATAATCCAAATTGTGCTTTATCAAACAGTTATTAGTTTTGTATAGAAAAAAAAATAAAAATTCCATGCCGAGAATCAAACCCGGGCCTCCCTGTTCTCCCATGTGGTCTAGTGGCTAGGATACCTGGCTCTCACCCAAGAGGCCCGGGTTCGATTCCCGGCGGGGGGAATTTTTTTTTAGTTTTGTATAGGTTTTAAAATAGATGGGAGATGTGCTCATTGCATTTAATTAATCACACATACCAAGTGTCATAGCAGAGTCTCCAGGTTGACACTTTTCAGTTGTCGCTTTGTCACCAACCTGAGGCCACTAGTTTGCGGTGATGGTGTCTGGCATCTATTTTGATGGGAGAAGCCACCTTTTTCTTTGTATACCAAGTCTGTAGGTACTAGAAATAACAATATTATCACATAGAAAAATTAAACAAACCTCAGAGAATGACATCAATTTATTTAATGCATAAAACCAAATCAACATTTATAAAATACCAGAGAGGGAAGTTTACAGAATGTAGCAAAATATAATAATTATTAATCTGTTAAAAAATAATAATTATCTTGCTACATAGTTACTTTTTTATGTGAGCTGTGACCCAAAGATTGCAAATCTCATTGCAATTGGACATGTTTCTGTCATGGATTTCCTTCAGTTTTGGTAGTTTGTCTTCAGCTTACTGTCCTTTTTCTTGCTGCATGAAATCAGCTTTGATACATTGACTATGAGAAATCATCTTGAAGAGAAGTCTTGGCTTTGACTCAGTAGTAAATTTTCTAGTCAGTAGTCAATCGTGGAAAATGTTCTAGTATAGTATAATAGTTTTAGTCAGTAGTCAATTGTGGAAAATGTAGTTCACAGCACTCATAGCCTCAAATTGTGCTCAACAAACTCAGTTTGTCTTTCTTAATTTACCCAGCATCTCCACCTAAATATCATATAGAAAATTAGGAAAGACAAACTCAATGGAGCACAGAAATTTATTCAATGTAAAACTTACACAAGGTAATAAGACCAAATAAATAATAGTATGTCATTTTGGCATATATTTATTTATTTAGTTAATCCAATGTGCCTTATCAATATAAAATATCAGAGAGGCAATGAGGGATGTTTACAGTGTATCAAAATAATAAAAGAAAGACCTAATCCAAATAATTTATTAGTGTGTGACGTTTCGGCAACAGCATTGTCACCATCATCAGACAAAAGAATAAATCAGTTTATCATGTTCTTTCAGCATTTATTCTTTTGTCTGATGATGGTGACAATGTTGTTGCCGAAACTGTCACACACAAAAATATTATTTGGATTAGGTCTTATTTTATTGTATCTATAATCCAAATTGTGCTTTATCATGTATCAAAATAAATAATAGGAAAATTAATGCAACAAGTACAATTAAATATAAACCCCTAGTTGAAAAGTCAAAAGTATCTTTTAGATACAAGTTTTCTCTTTCTCATTAGAGAACAATTAATCATGAAAAATGGTTAAAATCTTGTCAATGAAGAGATGTCCTGGTACAGTACCAGCTTGTTATCATTCCTGATTGGCTGATGAAATCACTTGCCAGTTTAGTGAGCATATCTTGGCACCTTCCCAATTATCAAGCAAAGTGTATACAATTTTTAATATCAACATATATGTACATTTTGAAAATAGAGCAATCCATAAATAAATCTTTAATTAAAAAGGCATATATTGGATCATAATATCATTTATTTTACCAATATTTCAGTTGGCTGAACGCCAACCTTTATCAAGGACATTATAACATATTTAATGTGTCAACAACTCCGCCTTTGCCGGATCCAAGCCCGGATGAAAAAGGAGGAGGGGGAGCAGTAACAAGCTCACTAAAACACCTGGGCTCAGCTGGCCCGGCTGATAGTACCATGTAAGGGCTCCTAATCCAGGAATACAGGATGAGCAGCGTTTGTACTCCCATGTTAGGAGCGGCTGCACATGGCGTCTGTTCCTCATGTCAGAGGCAGCCATTTCTTTTGGAGCAAAGTCGGCCTGCCACTGAGTAGTGCTCCCAGTCTTAATGACAAAGGCAGACGCATTCTACTTCACCCAGTATGGAGATAAGAAGGAAGAAGAGATGTGTGTCAACAATAAACTCAGCGCCACATAACTGTTGTCAACAAATGTTGACACACATTAAAATATGTTATAATACCTTGATAAAGGTTGGCATTCAGCCAACTGAAATATTGGTAAAATAAATATATTTTGATCTAATATGTCTTTTTAATTAAATATTTATTTACATATACGGTAGAACCACCATGAAAGGACACTCATGCTAGAAGACACCTCTCTACAAAGGACAGTTTTCATTGTCAAAATTATTATTTTCACTATTAAGCAACTCTCTGGTAAGAGGACATCACTCTCTAAAGGATACTATGGCTCTGTAATTAGGTGTCCTTTACAGGGAGATTCTACTGTATTATATTTATTTTTGGATAGGGGATCTTAATGGGAAAGAATTTATATAAAAAAGTGACTCATTTTAATGCAAATGTAAACATCAAAATGCGAATGTTTCTTTTCACAAATAAATCAAACTTCTACTGTTCTTACTGCGATGAAAATAAATTGGGAGGCTTGGCTCATCAGTGATGAACCCTCCCAGCAGTTTCACCAATTTAATCTACCAGACCGCTTCTTTAGAGCTCTAATACTGTATTAGATCATTCTGCTTTTATATGCTACACTGAATGGTAGAATCTTAGAAATGGTATTTAAGAAAATTATGGTCATAAGCTTTATAGGACAGTAGAATTACAATTAAGGACAGCAGAAGTTTGATTTATTTGTGAAAAGAAACATTCACGTTTTGGTGTTTTCATTTGTATTATATATATGGCATGTTATTGCTATGTAGTCATTTTAATGGTTAGGCAACATGTCTGGGTATAATCTGTTAGGTTCAGTTGTATTAAAATAGGAATGTTTTTGATAACAGCAAGTAGGCATGGAATAACACAATCAGCAGCATGTTTTCATCCTTACAACTAAAAATGAGTATCATACCACAATATTTTTACTAATTATTAAATCAAGCATTGGGGAAACATACAATTTCAGCAGACGATCATAATTGATTTCTTGTTAGGCCTACTCATGGTAAACAAAAATAGTTCCATTTCTAAATCAATTTAATCTAAGGTTAAGAGAGCTTGATTAAGAGTTTATTTAAAACTTACTTTAACCTATTTGAATCTAACATATTAATATACTCAGCAGCACCTTGCCACCAGTGGTAAGCAGAGAAATGAGTATCACACAATAAGCGTCTGTCAATATTTGTAAAAAGAATGTTTAAATAAATAAAGACAAATTCTTAGCTGTAACATGGACTAATTTTAATCACACACAAAAAATAAGGGTTGGGAGGAGGGGGGGGGAGATAATTTACATTTCTTTTGATATTAAAACCACTACAGTTTTACAATTTTCTATAGGGAAATTTTAAAAAAATGTAGCTTAACATCTTTAAAATAAGGGTTTGCATAGACAAACTAGTAACAGTTAAGTATACTTGTGATTTTTTTAATTATACATTAGGAATTAGTAGATTCATTATTTGATTTATATATATATATATAACTAAATGTTAATATTGACAATATAAAAAAATAATAAAAAGGCTTGGGACATTTTTTTTTCTCTTTATTTGAGGGCTATTGGGGTACATAATTTAAAAAAGCAACTATCAAACCTAAGAAAAATATAACTATGCTAATTATTATATTGCTGAAAATGGAATATACAAGTGAAAAAAGAAAGAGATAGAGGAATAAGTGAAGTAAACTTATTCTTTTGGTGCCATGGCTCGTGCTTGGGCGCGAACTTTCTTTTCATACTCCAGCCTATTCTGGCAATAAGATGTATAGGCATCTGCTTGGGCAGGGTCCTTGATATTTGGCTCATTGAGAAGTTCCTGGATGCCTAACAGAATTTGTCTGATTGTAATTGCTGGTCTCCAATCTTTGTCTTCATCCAAAAGGGACAGGCATACCGTGCCCGATGGGTAAACATTGGGATGAAAGAGCGGTGGCTCAAACTTACATTTTGGTGGTGTTGAGGGATAATCATCCTTGAAAATCATACGAAGTTTGTACAGTCCACCTTCCCAAGGAGTTGCTTTTTTTCCTGGAATAGCACATTCCCAATTCATCAAATTGAGAGTTCCATCAGGATTTTTCGATGGCTTAGCGACAAAGCCAAAAGGATGATCCTTACGCCAGGCCTTACGTTCTTCAGAGAGGCGAGCTATCGCTATTCCAGCCATTTAATAGTTTATTATATTTTTTAAAATAATACTTTATTTTTTGGAAAATTATACAAATAATATTTTTTATAAATACCAAATATTTATCTTCACCACAAAAAAATAGAGGTTTAGAAGCGAATGGTAGCGTGGCTAATTCAATTTAGAAGTTTAAGTCAAAAATGCGCGTAAAATATCTACGAATTTTCAAGAAATATTTTTAGGCAAAATATTGTACATTTTCTCAAACAAAGCCGATTGGAAGAATATTTAAAATAATATTTTGGTATAATATTTTATTATATTATTAATTAGAAAATGGCTGCTATTTTCACTTTTAAAGTTAATATATTTCATTAATATAATGATTAAATATAATAGAGATGATGAAAATGAAATTTTGATCATTATTTGAATATTTCTTTTCTTGATTATTATTTTTTAATATTTAAAGGGTATATCATCATTTATAAAAGGAGCTATTCGAAAGTGTGCTTTATTTTGTTTATATTGAACCTTGTGTTTTGGCTTGTACCTTTTTATTATACCCGGTGTCACCTAAAATGTCATTTAAACCAAAATTAGACTACCATTCTCGAAGGAGGGAGATGGCAAAACACTTTTTACTAAATATTTCGTTGGATGGAACATCAAATGCATCCAAAAATCAATCTCAACAAAAAGTAATGTGTAAAAAAGGATAAAACTGAAGAAAACATTTATGAAAGCGTACGATATCGTAGCAAAAGTATTGGGCAGACATCGATATCAGAACTATTAGTAAGGGGAGATTTAAAGTTAAAAGAAGACGGGCATCATAATGGCCATTATCCAAAGGAAAAGTAAGTAAGCCGTCAATTATAAATAATAATTGAACGTCTATATATTGTAAAAAATTATTTTAACAAAAATAAATTTAGGTGTGAAGGAATTTGTGGAATCATAATTGAAAAAATGTCAAAAAGTTTTCTATATCTTAGGATCTAGGAGAAAGAATAGTAGCCTTTTTAAAAACAAGCCATTTAAATATTAAGAGAGTAATTTATTTTTTTAATAACAAAAACAGAAAGTAAGAATTTGTTTACATCCTTTTGTTGTGATTAGAACATATATTTACATTCTGTGACATCTTCTGCCATTTTTCAAATCTTCTGACCAAACTACCAACTTTGACTAATTCATAATTCAACAATAAGCACTTATCTTTTGGGGTGTTGTTGAATTACTGATGTTTGACTCGTAATTGATAATATATACTTGATACATAATTATCTAAATGTGTGATTCCAGAATAGTGTAAAACAAGTTTTAACAATTATTTCTTCAATTTTTTCTATAAATCTATATAAACATTTTCTTTACATAAATTATAAGGTAATAAGAACAAATGTTCTCCCTCCTTCAAAAAAAAAAAAGCAATAAAAAAAAACACAAATATCTAATAGAACCATATGCCATATCTAATTTTGATAACATTACAGTTTTTTTTTTTAAATTATTCCTAGTACACGTGGTACAGGCCATGATAATCATGGTGGGTAGTTAGTGACTGCTTTTACTGTAAGCGCACCACATATCTACACATGTGAAAAGCAGTTCGACTTTGCACTTACGAATGTGCCAGAGCCCCGTTTTGGCTACTTGCACTCGCTGGTGGGGTTGAATTTTTGCAAGAATCGGGGGCCATTGGAGCATTTTTTTTTTTTTTTAATAAAAAAAAAGTGTCCAATGCGGGAATCGAACCCGGGTCGTAGTGGTCGAAAACCAAACATTTTAACCAGGCCTTCCACCGACCCCCCCTAACCTTACAGTTAAAAAGTAGAATAATTGTGCTATGATTCAACATCCATTTTCCATCAGTATTCTCACTAACTGTGGGTACAGGGATGAACACTAACTACCCACCATGATTATCATGGCCTGTACCACGTGTACTAGGGATAAGCAAAAAAAAAAACATCCATTTTCCATCAGTATTCTCACTAACTGTGGATATAGGGGATGAAAATGAAATTGTTAACTCCTATGAATTCAAAGAAGATATTATTGACATGAAGCTAAATGTGGAAATCAAAGAATTATATCTTTATTCTCACTAACATTAATAGAAAACCTTAGAGCAACCAAATTTCACAAATGGACATCATAGTAAAATTAAAATCATAAGGTAAACAAGACCAAATAGTGTGTGACATTTTTCTAACAACGCTCTTACCGGAATGTCATACACTATTATTTATATTTAGTCTTATTACCTTGTGTTTCTAATCTATATTCCAAATTGTACCTTATCAAAATCTTAACTTCTTAAAGGATGACTTAATTCACATTATTTAAAAAAAAAACTTAAAATATGTAACATTGTTTATATTTATATGCAAATACAATGGATGATTAAATGACTTGCATCATCTTTGAAAACAAATCTCAACTAATGTTGTTTTTTTATTCCACAGAGAATAATGGTATCTTAAGAAAAAAAAACCTCCTTGATAAATCTAGAAAAGCCAAACCTGTATACATTTTAGTCTCAAGGTAAGTTCAGATAATAAGACCAAATCTAAATATATAAATTGTGTGTGACGTTCGGTAACAGCGTTGTTACCATCTTCAGACAAAAGAATTCAAGTCACACACTATTTAGATTTGGTCCTATTACCTTGTGTTTATAATCCAAAGTGTGCTTCATCATCAAGGTCAAATTGTGAAAAGCATTTTAAGAACTACAGCCTATTGAAGAGTGATTATCGCTTGAAAGATAGTATTTTTAAAATTAAAGAAAAAAACTCATTGTGAAAAATCATTCTAGGTTTTGACAATTTCAGACTACAGTAGTAAGGACAGTGAGAGGATACTCACACTAGAGGACACCTCTCTACAAAGGACAGTTTTCATTTTCAAAATTACTATTTTTACTATTTTGCAACTCTCCGGTAAGAGGACACCTCTCTACAAAGGACAGTTTTCATTTACAAAATTACTATTTTTACTATTTTGCAACTCTCCGGTAAGAGGACACCTCTCTACAAAGGACAGTTTTCATTTACAAAATTACTATTTTTACTATTTAGCAACTCTCCGGTAAGAGGACACCTCTCTACAAAGGACAGTTTTCATTTACAAAATTACTATTTTTACTATTTTGCAACTCTCCGGTAAGAGGACACCTCTCTACAAAGGACAGTTTTCATTTACAAAATTACCATTTTTACTATTTTGCAACTCTCCGGTAAGAGGACACCTCTCTACAAAGGACAGTTTTCATTTACAAAAATTACCATTTTTACTATTTTGCAACTCTCCGGTAAGTGGACACCTCTCTACAAAAGACAGTTTTCATTTACAAAATTACTATTTTTACTATTTTGTAACTCTCTGTTAAGAGGACACCTCTCTACAAAAGACAGTTTTCATTTACAAAATTACTATTTTTACTATATAGCAACTCTCCGGTAAGAGGACACCTCTCTACAAAGGACAGTTTTCATTTACAAAATTACTATTTTTACTATTTTGCAACTCTCTGTTAAGAGGACACCTCTCTACAAAAGACAGTTTTCATTTACAAAATTACTATTTTTACTATATAGCAACTCTCGGTAAGAGGACACCTCTCTACAAAAGACAGTTTTCATTTACAAAATTACTATTTTTACTATATAGCAACTCTCCGGTAAGAGGACACCTCTCTACAAAGGACAGTTTTCATTTACAAAATTACTATTTTTACTATTTTGCAACTCTCCGGTAAGAGGACACCTCTCTATAAAGGACAGTTTTCATTTGCAAAATTACTATTTTTACTATATAGCAACTCTCCGATAAGAGGACACCTCTCTACAAAGGACAGTTTTCATTTACAAAATTACCATTTTTACTATATAGCAACTCTCCGGTAAGAGGACACCTCTCTACAAAGGACAGTTTTCATTCACAAAATTACTATTTTTACTTTTTTGCAACTCTCCGGTAAGAGGACACCTCTCTACAAAGGACAGTTTTCATTTACAAAATTACTATTTTTACTATTTTGCAACTCTCCGGTAAGAGGACACCTCTCTACAAAGGACAGTTTTCATTTATAAAATTACTATTTTTACTATTTTGCAACTCTCCGGTAAGAGGACACCTCTCTATAAAGGACAGTTTTCATTTATAAAATTACTATTTTTACTATTTTGCAACTCTCCGGTAAGAGGACACCTCTCTCTAAAGGACAGTTTTCATTTGCAAAATTACCATTTTTACTATATAGCAACTCTCCGGTAAGAGGACACCTCTCTACAAAGGACAGTTTTCATTTACAAAATTACTATTTTTACTATTTTGCAACTCTCCGGTAAGAGGACACCTCTCTCTAAAGGACAGTTTTCATTTGCAAAATTACCATTTTTACTATATAGCAACTCTCCGGGTAAGAGGACACCTCTCTACAAAGGACAGTTTTCATTTACAAAATTACTATTTTTACTATTTTGCAACTCTCCGGTAAGAGGACACCTCTCTCTAAAGGACAGTTTTCATTTGCAAAATTACCATTTTTACTATATAGCAACTCTCCGGTAAGAGGACACCTCTCTACAAAGGACAGTTTTCATTTACAAAATTACTATTTTTACTATTTTGCAACTCTCCGGTAAGAGGACACCTCTCTACAAAGGACAGTTTTCATTTATAAAATTACTATTTTTACTATTTTGCAACTCTCCGGTAAGAGGACACCTCTCTATAAAGGACAGTTTTCATTTATAAAATTACTATTTTTACTATTTTGCAACTCTCCGGTAAGAGGACACCTCTCTCTAAAGGACAGTTTTCATTTGCAAAATTACCATTTTTACTATATAGCAACTCTCCGGTAAGAGGACACCTCTCTACAAAGGACAGTTTTCATTTACAAAATTACTATTTTTACTATTTTGCAACTCTCCGGTAAGAGGACACCTCTCTCTAAAGGACAGTTTTCATTTGCAAAATTACCATTTTTACTATTTTGCAACTCTCCGGTAAGAGGACACCTCTCTACAAAGGACAGTTTTCATTTACAAAATTACTATTTTTACTATTTTGCAACTCTCCGGTAAGAGGACACCTCTCTCTAAAGGACAGTTTTCATTTGCAAAATTACTATTTTTACTATATAGCAACTCTCCGGTAAGAGGACACCTCTCTCTAAAGGACAGTTCTCGAGGACCACGCCATCTCCTCAGCGGTGAAGCATGCAAACTACGTATTCTTCGTAGATCGCGAAATACGTGGTGTTGCTGGAGACCTGCTGGTGATTCTCCACCAAACACTGCAGCGCTGGCAGAGACGCCATATTCATTGTACATAGTATCATGCATATATATAATCATCTTTTTAAAATAGTACAGACTGTGCACTTTTGTATGTATTGACAAGATGTCAATAAAATTATTTTAATTGTCAAGTTGTCTAAAGGACACTTTGGCTCTGCAATTAGGTGTTGTCCTTTACAGGGAGGTAGTTCTACTGTATTAACCCTCTTCAGGTATAGTTCAGGCTGCTGTACCTCAATGACCAAATTGCTGGTGGCTACTTCCTCATAAATCAAATAACAGATATTTAAGGCCAAACATATATGAGAACACTTAGCAGATAGACAATTGACCATTTAAAATGAGGGTTCTCCACTGATGAGCCAAGCCTTCCCATTATTTTATCATTGCAGTACAGACAGTAGAATATTATTTTATTATTTAATAGAGAATTGTGATAAGGCACAATTCGGTTTATAGATTATAAACGCAAGGTAATAAGACCAAACTCTAATAAATAAATAGTGTGTGACGTTTCGGTAATAGCATTGTTACCATCTTCAGACTGAAGTAATGAACAAAAATTACCGAAATGTCACACACTATTTATTTATTTGGATTTGATCTTATTACCTTGTGTTTATAAAGAATCATACTAGTCAAAATTGAGTTTCAATTTCTTGTAATAGATGGCACGCTTATGAATCATATTAATTTTAAGTACGGGGTCAAATTTTATTAAGTTCAACACTCCAAGGGATCAGAACTTTCAGTTGAATTAAAGTTGGTGTTGAATTATAGTCGGTTAGATAAATAGCTTATCATCTAATGCATTTAAATACATTTTTAGTAGTTTTGTAATATTAATGTCTAATGATGGTAACAATGCTGTTACCGAAACGTCACACACTATTTATTTGTTTGGTCTTGTTACCTTTTGAGTTTTTACAGTTTCATATATCTCCTGTATCATTAGTCTTTTGATTGAAGAATTTAAAAAAGATACTGGAAACACTCATGCCCTTTCATATTAATTTTATGAAGTAAATGTACATTTCAGCCATAACATCATAACATGATGAAAGCATATAAAATTATGCTTTTCAGGTTATAAATCAACTTGCATGGCATTTTGTCAGAAAGCGCTAATTTCTTCCAAAACTTTCATCTTCTACATAAAAGAAGAATATTCATTATATTTCCAGAAATATTGCTTTCTCTCATAGAAAAGTTGAAAGAAACTGTGCATTGTGATTAGTTGTGTAGAATCTATCAGAGAAAAGAGTTTTTCATGTCATGAATCAACTTTCATGGCACTTTGTCAGAAAAAAATAACTTCTTCCAAAACTTTCATTTCCTACATTTTTTTACTTTCTCTCGTAGAAAAATGGAAAGAAACTGTAGATTGTGATTAATCTTGTAGAATCTATCAGAGAAAAGAAAAGAGTTTTCAGGTCATGAATCAACTTGCATGGAATTTTGTCAGAAAGCGCTAACTTCTTCCAAAACTTCCATCTTCTACATAAAAGAAAAATATTCATTATATTGCTAGAAATAATACTTTCTCTCGTAGAAAAGTTGAAAGAAACTGTGGATTGCGATTAGTCTTGTAGAATCTATCAGAGAAAAGAGTTTTTTCAGGTCATGAATCAACTTTCATGGCACTTTGTCAAAAAAAAAAAAACTTCTTCCAAAACTTTCGTTTCCTACAGAAAAGAAGAATATCCATTATATATTACCAGAAATTTTACGTTCTCTCATAGAAAAGTTGAAAGAAATTGTGAATTGTGATTAGTCTTCTAAAATCTATCAGAAAAGAGATAGTAACAGCATGAGTCCTGCACTAGAAGGAAGGATGTAAAGGGGGTTGAGGGTAACTAAGGGGCAAGATGTCAGAATGTGATGTACTGACAACATTCGATACTGGTTCTGCCACTGCTGATGCCAATGGTGTGTGTAAAGGGTTAAAGCATGCAATATCCAAGAGTTTTGGCTTAGGACCACTTGAACCAAGGATAAAAAGAGAAAAAAGTATGGTAGATAAAGATATTGTTGTTCCTTTATATTTTTCCAAATCAGAAATTCAAAAGTTATGTCCTTTATTTAATCCTATCATCCTCTCTTATGTACTGCTAATGAAATGTGGTTGTGTTCTAACAGACCTCACGGGTTTCTGGGAGAGACCAAGGCCAAATTTACTTCGCTGAGTCAGAGAAGGAAACTGCTTACACAACAGAAGTCGACCTGCGAATCCTTACTGCACTCGGTAGACAGCGTGGAGAATCTGGGTGAGCTGGATGACTCTACAAATTGTCTAGGTAGTGGCAGCTTGGAACCTCACTTACTTCCCTCTCAGCTGGTTCAAATAGATGTGTGTGAACAAGATAGATGACAGTAACTATTTAAAAAAAACAACAACATCAGTGGACGAGTAGGTAACACCCTCGATTCCCGACAGTCATGAACCGGGATTGAATCCCGCGTTAAAATTTTGTTTAATATGTGAATAACCTTCACATATTATTCACTGTTTCAATTATCATGAACTAGGTTGCTCTTGCTGAGCTGTACCTATTAATGTGATTTTGAACCGGTAACTATTTAAAACATGCCTTGACAATATTTTCTCACTCAGTACTCTGATTATGGTAACAACACTGATAAGGCACAATTTGGATTATAGATTATAAACACAAGGTAATAAGACCAAATCCAAACTATTAACACACTATTTATTTATTTGGATTTGTTCTTATTACCTTGTGTTGGTAACAACACTGTTACTGAAACATCACACACATCAAGTGTGTTTCTGGGGGGTTCTATTTATTTCCTATCTATATATTGTTGCAGCTTTGCAGTGTAATTGACCTTGTTTTCCTCCTTCTTGGTGTCATATGTTTCCTGAGCGGGTTTCCTTAATAGAGATAAATAAAAAGGTAATCAATGAAATACTTACCCATTAAAGTTATAAATAATATAGATTATTTTGAATAAATGGAGGGATACATCAAACATGATGTAACATTATATTGAAACAAGTTGTTAGGTTTGTTATATACAACAACAACAACAACAAAAAGCCTTTATTTAGGGTCACTGACCCTATACAGGATTCACCAGAGGTATGCATAAGAACAAAGCAGTGAGACAAAGGAAATAATCATATATACAGAAGAAAAAGAAAAAAAAATAAGAAAGAGAAAGAGGGAAGCAAGAAAAACAACACAAAAAGAGTAGCAGTAAGAAAGTGAGGAGTGAGTGTCACTTGGCCTTCTAGGTTTGTTATATTATTGGTTTATTTTTAAAATTAAAGTCTCTGTCGGCCTCAGTCAATGTAAGAACACCTCTGTGAAGTGACACTCCCTCTAGTGGACACCTCTATACAAAGGACAGCTACCAAAATTACCTTGTTTTAAAAAACCCAGCTGCTCTCCTTTAAGAAGATATCTGTCTTCTAAAGGATGTTTTCTCTCTGAGATAGAGGTTCTACTGTATATCGATATATATCTATATATATAAAAATGAATGTTTGTATGTTTGTTTGTTTGTATGTCCGGTATACAAATTCACAGTAGTTCACTAATTCAAACAAAAATTTCCATACATAGGTAAAAAAAATACGGGGAAGACGATAGGCTATTTTAAAAAACATGAATCAATTATTAAAATCAAATTATTCTACTTAGCTCACGAACAGCGCCCTCTATCAAAGATTAGATTAAATTATGCTGATGCAAACAAATAGATAATGCTAATAACAAACAATTATAAAAAAAAATATTATCTAAATATATATCACTCGGGTAGATATGCACACGGGTCAATCCCGGGGCGAAGCCCGGGTCACCCGTCTAGTATGTTATTAAATTAAAAAGATAAAGATATTTTCTGCTTGAATTTAGATCATGTTGAAGATTATAGTAATGAAAATGCAGTTGTGGCAAAGATATTTAAAAGAGTTTTGATTAGTGAATTCTTTAATTGAGCTAAGGAATGAATAAAAGACATAATTTGGTAAAAGTACTGCCTGGCTTAAGGCGAATAGAACAAGGAAAAACAAAAGATTATTTACATAATGTACAAAAGTTTTGAGCCGGCCAGCGGGAAAGAACAACAATGAGATTTTATAGGGGAAGAGTGACCTCTGGCGGTCAATTTAGCAGAGTATTTGTATTTATGAAATATAATTTTAAATAGAATAATATTTTAATATAACATATATATATGTGAAAATAGCACAAAAGTGATGTAGTGTTCTATTTAAAAAGAACGAGTTCCACAGAACAAGAGAAGCTCCAAAGCAAAAGAAACTCTAACTTTATTACTCTCTTGACCTATATATATATATCGCGCTTCTCGCGGACATGCAAATATATCATCCTTTTAAAAGAAACAAAATGTAAAAATATACAAAACAAAACAATATTATGCAAACATCTCGAGGTATGCGACAAGTGAATATTTATTTGGATCGGATGGATATTGTGTAACTAAAAGATGCTGATAGCCTTCGCCATCTGTCTGAATAAACTAATCTTTGATTTTTAATTATTCCATAAATGTGGTTAGCTTTTCTTGATTAATCAAGAAAGGGTATCTGGTCAATTCTGGAATAATTAAAAATCCACGGTTAGTTAATATTTATTCCAATAGATGGAGCAAGTCATCAGCAGTTTTTAGTAGCACAATCAGATGGCTTTTTTTCTTAATATATTTACATAGAATGTTGTATAGCACAATAGGTCTGATGATGATGTCCAGGTCCCCGCAGCAGGAAATGTTCCGCCAGTCTCTCAGAGTCCTCCATTGAGCTGGACCTCAAGAATGTCAAACTTTCCACCATGGACAATGACGGCAGGTTCGAGCTCTCTCTCTTGTTGTTGTTTCTTATCCCTTTGTGCAAAGATTACACAAATTCCAATGGAATGGGGTGCAGCTTTCATCTCTCTTATTGTAGAATGTGATTAATATATATAACTAGTCGAATGACCCAGGCAACGCCCGTGTTTTACCCGATTGAATGTTTTTATTCAAATACTATTTGTTACAATTATAAATTGGCGCCTTATATAAATGCATATATTAGTTAATAACTATAGCCTATGTGCTTTATCTGTCTATGTACTGTTGGCTTCCATAGGCGTCTCTAACTGGGAAAAGGAAAGAGAAGATTCCATTTAGTTATTAACTAATATATGCATTTATTTAAGGAGCAACCCGCTCCAACACAATAGTTACAAAAACGAAAGAGCGAGTGGGGGAGGCATGATGGGGGGTGGGGGGGGGGGGGCAAAGGTGGCGTGATCGTAGCCAACCAATAAGAGGGCGCCATTCCAAAAAAAAAGCAAACAGTGACAGAGTTGATTAGGTGATGAGGAATGACGCTCGTAACTGTATATAGAATATGTGATTTAAATGATTATGACAGACTTCAGATGCAATGCATTCTTTTTTTTTTTTTTTTTTCTTTTAAGAATGGCTAGCTTTCTCTCAAAGAGCCAATAACTAGAATAAGGCAGGTTGAAGATCCATTTGATGGAAAGTTAGCCAATCCAAAGTAAACTTATTGCGAATGAAGTCTTTCATAATCTTTTGTCTCTCCCTCCCTCTCTCTTCTTTCTTTAACTGATTGATTAAGAAGTCAATGATCTCTCACTGAGGTTCACCCCCTCCAACATCTTATTATGTCTGTACCTCTAGGATCAACCCAGGAAACCGAGTGTACTTGGGTAAATGGGATCTCTCTTCACAAGTGATTGTATAACAGAGATTCTATGAAGTTTATTCATGTTATTTTTCTTATTAAATAATTTATTAGAAATAGTGTAAACACATTTATTTTTTAAACAAAATAAAAAAATATCAGAACTTATAAAAAAGAAGTTTATATTTTCCCTTTTTAAAAATATTTACATAGAAGCAATTTAACAAAACAAATTTAATCTCAAAATTAAACAATGCTGATTTACATATCTCTCGACAGAAAGTATTTACTCTAGTCTCTAGTCAAAACCCAATAAATAAATATATACACAATTTAATTATTTTTATACATCTGCCTAACTCTAAGTCCATTTACATTAATTCATAGTGCTATTCTAGTATTATTCTCCTTCTGTGTGGTCTCTAAAATTGTTGTTTTGGGATCACTAGGACACTGCTGTTTTCAAATCTTAACACAGTAGAACCTCCATGAGAGGACACTCGCACTAGAGGAGACTTCTCTATAAAGGACAGTTTTTATTTGCAAAAATACCATTTTTACTATTTAGCAACTCTCCGATAAGAGAACATTTCTCCCTAAAGGACACTTTGGCTCTGCAATTAGGTGTCCTTTACAGGGAGGTTCTACTGTATATGATTAAGTACAATTTGGAATATAAAGAGACGCATTGCTATCGTTTGTTTTTATTTAATAATTTATAGCAATTCTTTTGTCTATTTACAATTTGGAATATAGATTATAGCTACAAGATAATAAGACCCAACCCAATAGATTAGGTTTTATTTTCTTGTAGTTTAAACCTATATATTTTTAAAATAAATAAATTTCTCTAGATTGGTAAGGCACAATTTGAATTATAGATTAGAAACACAAGGCAATAAGACCGAATCCAAATAAATAAATAGTGTGTGACATTTTGATAACGGCGTTGTTACCGAAATGTCACACAATTTATTTATTTGTATTTGGCTTTATTACCTTGTATTTCTATATATTTATACAATTTTTTATTGCATGAGTTCAACCATGCTAATGAGAGCCTGTAGCCAAATTGGGCTCTGGCACTTTTGTAAGTTGAACCACTTTCTACTGCTTACTAAACAGGACCTTTGGGAGAGGCCGCTGCTCATCATAAAACAGCTCGAGGAGCATGAACTCATGGAATTCGTGTAATCTTTACACAAGGGGATAAGAAACAACAACAACAACACTTTCTACTGCAGTCATGAGCACACCATGCTGCCTGCCATGTACAATGTGTACTTGGGAAAAATCCTCACTGCCCTTCACTTAAATAGAGTGTGGAGGTTGTTGTTGTGTTAAAACTAAAATGGTTTCAACACCCACTCATCCTGAGAGAGATTGAGATTGAAACTGATTTATTAATCTTTCATATAAGATTATATAATTTCTTCAAATAAAAGACACTTCGGCCAGTAAATCTTTTTATTATCTCGACGTTTCGACAAAAATCTTTTGTCCTCATCAGGAGTGAACAAAAATGAAAACATAATTTTTGTTCGCTCCTGACGTGAACAAAAGATTTTTGTCGAGATAATAAAAAGATTTACTGGCCGAAGTATCTTTTATTTGAAGAAATATGAATGCCGGCCAGGCAGCCTCTATCTTTACGAAGATTATATAAGGTTATATATAAAATAATTGAATAAATAAGAATAGATATAGATGAATAAATATATAAAATTGATAATTGTACATATATATAAAATATATACAGTATTTATTGGTGGCACCCACTGCGGGAAAGACTCCGCCACCGATGGACTGTGAGAGAGAGAGACCTGTAGACTCCCACAACAAACTGCTTCCAAACAAGAATAATCTTGGTCTCTCCTGGAAATGATCTCTTATTGGAGGTTGCATTAGCAAGTACAAAGTGTCTTTGAGGGGGTCAGTGGAAGGATGGTCTAAACTGTTGTTTTTTGACCGCTACAACTCGGGTTCGATTCCCGCATTGGGGACTTTTTTCTGATTAAAAAAAAAAATGCTCCAATGGCCTCCGATTCTTGCAAGTCCAACCCCACCAGCAAGTGCAAGTAGTCAAACGGGGCTTTGGCACATTTGTGAGTGCAAAGTCGAACTGCTTTTCACATGTGTAAACATGTGGTGCACTTACAGTAAAAACAGTCGACTACTTCTACCCACCATGATTACCATGGCCTTTACCACGTGTACTAGGGATAAGCAAAAAAAAAGTGTCTTTGATTTTAGAAAGATGGTTGTTGGTCATTAAAGGAAGTGGTTGTTCATCAGATGGGTTGAGGCTTTACTTTATTTCTGATTATTTTTATTTATTAATATCCCCCTAGTACACGTGATACAGGCCATGATAATCATGATGGGTAGAAGTTGATGACTTTTTTACTGTAAGTGCATCACATGTCTATACATATGAAAATCACTTTGACTTTTGCATTTACAAGTGTGCCAGAAACCTGTTTGGTTACTTGCACTCGCTGATGAGATTGAAATTTTTCAAGAATCGGGGGCCATTGGAGCATTTTCTTACAAAAATTTTATTATAAAAAAAAAAGTGCTCAATATGTGTGAGATTCAATCCAGAGTCGGAACAGTTGAAAACCAACAACCACTTGTCCATCAACTCCCATCAGTGATTGTAATAAAAAAATAGAGTTTGACTGTTGACTGTGTAACAGAGTGGTTCTTCATCCCAGAAGGAAATCCCCCTTTGTGGTCTTCTCTATTATCAAGTACCACAGACACCCCATCTTCTGTGCCAGGTGAGTGTGTGAAGTATTCTTTCCTTCCATGCTTTCTTGCTGCCACCTGTTGTTTACAATCAAAACTTATGCAGCTGAATGGTGCAACACCGGCATCTCTATCTGAATAAATTTCAAAATTATCATTTTTACAATTTTGCATCTCTCTGGTAAGAGGACATCTCTCCATAAAGGACACTTTGGCTCTGCAACTAGGTGATGTCCTATACAGAAAGGTTGGCTACTGTATTTGTACTGTCTCAAAGATCTTTCTGTCCATAATATCTTTATATGTCTTCTCAGAGAATTCCTTCAAACTGCCAGCTATAAGTTGAACAACCCAATACAATAATACATTGGTAGATTAAGCTGGTGAAACTGCTAGGAAGGTTTTAACCTCTGATGAGCCTAACCCTCCCAATATTTTTCTTTTGTTTATTGTGCATAAACTGTGTTAATTGAATGTTGGTACCTGGGGAAAGTCTACTCATGTTGTTGTTGTTGTTGTTCCTTGTGTAAAGATTACACGAGTTCATGCTCTTCAAGCTGTTTTATGATAAGCAGCAGCCTCTCCAATAGTACCTACTCTCTCTCTCTCTCTCTCTCTGGCTGATAATATACACTATTATTTCTGGCAGCTAAAGCACAGCTTCGAATACATGTACCAAGTAGTCACTGGACCTTATTTTATTATTAATGCAGATTAGAAAAGTTTCCCTTGGAAAATAATATGTATAGATTAAGAAAAAGGCATCTCCTTATTGTGCAACTGAAAGTTGCTGATGACTTGGGCCATCTATCGGAATAAATATCAACTATTCATTGATTTTATGTTCTGATAGATGACGCAAGTCATCAGCAACTTTCAGTTGCACGATAAGGAGATGCCTTTTTCTTAATTTATGAAACTTATCCCAGTACAATGTCACATTTGTACTATTTTTTCACAATTTGTTTAAAGTTTTCACTTCAGCCAGCATTGTTGAGATAAAGTTGAAATTGTGTGCAGGTTGAGTGACGCAAGGCATGAGGCTCGACGGAGGCACCCTTCATCCAGCCGACAGCTCACTGCCATCAGTGACAGTCCCATCTCCGGATCTGTGGACCTGGAGATGCCCGGACTCAATCTGGACCATCCGGAAGATGGACAGGTCTCTCTCTCCTCGTCTATTTGTATTCTAAGATTCTTAACCTTGCTTTATTCCCTCTCTCTCTATGAATGAGGACTATATAAATGGAAGCCTATAGTTCTACAGCCATAGAATCCCTCTGTTGGATGCTGTTAGGATTGAAGTAAGGTGACAACCCCCATAATGACACATTTAGAGCTTATCTACACACTAAACCTCGGCAGAGCTGACTGCTACAGGCTGCGTCCCCAGGTGGTGGATAGGGGAACCACTTTTAGATTAAAGGCCAGATGCAACACAAGCAGAATAACTCTGATGAATAAGCAGTCGCAGACCAAAAGCAGCATTGTTAGAAGAGGAGAAAGATCTCTTTAAAAATCCCGAGTTCAACTGACCCAGTTGATAGACCTCAGCAAGGGTCCCACTCCAGGGATACGAAGGAGCTGCGTCTATACTCATGTTAGAGTCGGCAGCAAGGGCATCTTCTTCCATGTTAGGAATGGCCTCAAAATACAGGAAAAGTAAAGACTTTCACCAAAGTGTGCCTGGATTATGGTGCCATGATTAAAGAAAGCTGCACCCTTACACTCCATTCTATGAGATCAAACAGCTCGAGGAGCATGGACTCGTGGAATTTGTGTAATCTTTGCACAAGGGGATAAGAAACAACACTAAAACCCCTCTACCCGGTTTTCAAAAGGACTGAAGTTGGAAACCATATTAGGGACTTACCTTAAAGATGTTTTTTTTTTTTCAGTGGATAATAAATTTGGAGCCAGTGATTTTTATATTAATGGGAAAACTGCACTCAAAATAAACTGCCTTTGGAGGGTTTTTTACTCTATTTAGATTGACATTCTTGGGTTGTAAGTTCCACATACAATCCAAAAATGCTCAATAGAATTAAATTATTTGAATCTGCTCTTGTGTTATACTTTTGGCTTTTATGCATAAACTCTTTTTTTTCCCCATAAAAACCCAAGTACCTGCTGTGTTTGTGACTTGCTGCTCTGTGCTGTTCAGGATGTCTCTTACAGCCAGCTTCTCCTTCCCTCCTCGACCTGCACTACACCTTCCGCCCATGACAAAGGTAAGATTCTTCTCCAGTATGGTTGAAGTGGGGATTGGACAATGGTGCTGATGACTTCCAACAATTCCACTGACACCTAAGGTAATTCCATGAGTTTCTTGAGTTGTTTGATGATAAGCAGTAGCCTTTCCCAAAGGTCCTGTTTAGTACATCTAATGCAAGCCAAAATGTGTTCTGGAGCTGTAGGTGCCAAACAACATTTTGGCCAAGTGGGGTAGATTTGTTATTATTTTCTATCTTCAATTACGATGGCCTGTTCTAAATCTTGTTAGTGTTGTTTGATGCTGTCTGAGGTTCAGAGCTCCTCCTGGGTTCACTCCACTGTACTTAGGTGGAATCCTCCAGTTGTTGGTTTATGTAATGTTGTTATAACAAGATGTTTGCCTTCTCAGAGGAAGGAAGGAGAGACTTCCAATAAAAAAGAGCTGACAGTGCACTGTGTTTTTACAGTAGGGCCCACGGCAGAGTATGACCCCAACCTCCTGGATGATCCCAACCTCATAGCAGGAAAACACAGCAAGTTACTGGCCTTTCCCTCCTACATGGTGAGTGTGTTGTGACACCTGGACATCATGGGGCATCATACAAGCTTGAATTCTCCAAATTGCTTGTTGTCTATAGTTCTTCTCTTTGTGTAGTGTTCAAATTTGTATTTAGCCTCTCTTTCTCCCCTGAATGCCTACCTATACCAGGGGTCTGCAACCTTTTAAGTCAGAAGAGTCAAAAATGACAATTTATAAAATTTCCAAGTCTTTAAAATTTTTTCTTTCCAACATTTAAATAGAAATGGCGTGAATAAAGTTTTTATTTTTGCGAGTACAGTAGAACTACCTCCCTGTAAAGGACACATAAATGCAGAGCTAAAGTGTCCTTTAGGGAAAGGTGTCCTCTTACCGGAGAGTTGATATATTGTCAAAATGGTAATTATGCAAATGAAAACTGTCCTTTGTAGAGAGGTGTCCTCTACCGCAAGTGTCCTATCATGGAGGTTCTACTGTACTACATGCAGCTTCGCATCCAAAGAGCTGCATGTGTCTCGCGAGCCGCAGGTTGCAGACCCCTGAATACCTATACTCGTCAATTTTCTAGAATGCCTGTTTAAGAAGTCGAGGGTATATTAGATGTTCTCCATGAGAATTTAAAATTATTTAGCGCACTGATCTTTCTTTTTCCAAATAATAAGATCCTATTGTGACCTTATTATTGGAAGGGCCTGGCTCTCAGCACTGGTGAACCCTCCCATCAGCCAGTTTATTCTACCAAACTTCTCCACTATTGTATTGGGCTGTTCTACTTATATAGCCGGTACTTTGGAAGGATTCTTGGTGGTAGAGGTATTTAAGGAGACACTATGAGAGAATATCTGCAATTACACTCATGGACAAAACTTAAGGAAGTAAAGTGTGTCTGGATCATGGTGCCATGATCAATGAAAGCTGCACCCCTACACCCCATTCCATGAGATCTGGAATCTTTACACAAGTGGATAAAAACAACAACTTAAGGAAGTTGTACCTTTTAGCATATATATTGCTATTCAGACAATAACTCTGAAAGTAATTTGATACACAGGGACCTTTATTGTAGACACACGAGATAAACAAGTGTGAATAAAATTGCCTTTGTCTCCTTAAAAAAAATAGATGTCCAGCGACAGCAAAGACTTTTCCACTCCTTAAGTTTTGTCCATGAGTGTACATTCATCTCTCCTGCAAGCAATACTTAAATCAGCTAGTTAGATATAGTGGGAAATCTGTGTATGAGAGTTTTTCTTCTACATCCTCCCTTCTTCTTCTTTCTTATCTCCACACTGGGTGAAGTAGAATGCCTTTGTCATTAAGACTGGGAGCACTACTCAGTGGCAGGCCGACTTAGCTCCAAAAGAAATGGCTGCCTCTGACATGAGGAACAGACGCCATATGCAGCCGCTCCTAACATGGAGTACAAACACTGCTCATCCTGTATCCCTGGATTAGGAGCCATTACAGGGTACTATCAGCCGGGCCAGCTGAACCCAGGTTTTTTAGCGAGCTTGTTACTGCTCCCCCTCCTCCTTTTTCATCCGGGCTTGGGACCGGCAAAGGCGGAGTTTGTCCAACTTGTCCAAGTGGAAAGCCTTTGATGAAGCCGGTCATCTATTTTCTTTTTAAGAAGACAAAGGCAATTTTGTTACCTTCAATAAAGGTCACTGTAATATCTTTCAGAGTTATTGTCTGAATTTCGATATACATGCTAAAAGGTATAACTTGCTTAAGTTTTGTCCATGAGTGTATATACACACCCCCTGTGTAAAAGAAACATTTGTGTCTTAATTCCTATACATACCTCTTGCATTATCTTATTTTGTAATGAAACTGGGGAGAGTTGAAATATATTTTTCTCTTGAAGAGAATGGTTGGATTGGATGCAGAGTTCAGTGATAGACTACGTCAAGCCGTCAGATCTCAAGCGAGACCTGAATGCCAAGTTCCAAGAGAGATTTCCCCAGATCCAACTGACACTTAGTAAGTTGCGCAGGTGAGTCTGACAACTGGTGGTGAGTTGTGATATACCTAGTGAAACTTCCTTGTTGGTGCACAGCTTGAAGAGGGAAATGTTGAAAATTGGCCATTTAGAAGTGAGTAGAACTATATGCTGAATGTATTAAAAGGTAATAGGACCAAATTCAAATAAAGTGTGTGATATTTTGGTAACAGCATTGTTACCATCAGACAGTTCATTAATCAGACATTCAAGTCTTTTGTCTGATGATGGTAACAATGCTCACTGGTTACCGGCTTGAGAAGCATTAACTCATGGAATTCATTTAATTTTTACACAAGGGGATAAGAAACAACAATGCTCTTACTGAAACGTCACACACTATTTATTTATTTGGATTTGGTCTTTTTAACTTTATTTCTAATCTATAATTCAAATTGTACCTTAATGTATGCTGAGAGTTTGTGAATAGCTGAACTGACACGTTGTGTTCAGTGTGGATTGGACCTGCTTACCATCGCACAGGCCTATGTCTTCTATGAGAAACTTATTTTGAAGGTAACCATTCATCCAGTACCTTGTTGTGTAACTATTGAGCCACTGAGAAATGAATTTATAATTTCTTCCTTGTTTTGGGGGAAAATGTTAATTAGTTCAATTAGATGTTGACATGTTGAAATAAGAGTATGCTCTTGCTTAACCTCTCCTGTGAAAATGTTTTTAAAGTCCATGATATCAGGTAACACAAGAGAACAAAAATCCAAATAGGTTTTTTTCCAATGAAATCTTATTTGTTCATTTATAAGAGATAGCCTTTTCAATTGTGCTCAGATTTATATGTACAGTAGAACCTCCATGAGAGGATACTCATGCTGGACACCTCTCTATAAAGGACAGTTTTCATTACCAAAATTACCATTTTTACTATTTAGCAATTCTCCAGTAAGAGGACGCCTCTTTCTAAAGGACATTTTGGACCTGCAACTAGGTGTCCTTTACAGGGAGATTCTACTCTATATTTAAAAACGCCATGCAAAAAAAATTGAAACTTTTGTATATATATATATATTTTTTAAATTTTTAATTTAGATTTGTTTCTGCTCAAGCGCAGCCACTGAACCATTTGTGCTTTTACCAGCTGCTCATCAACAAACAGAACAGGAAGCTCTGCGCCGGCGCATGCCTTCTCCTCTCTGCCAAGTTCAATGACACCAAGGGGGCGGAGCTTAGTACCCTCATAGAGGTAAGTGGGCGGACCTTTGGCTCCACAGGCTCCTCCCACAGTGTTGTTGTTGGGGGTTAGAGGGTGGAGACTTGTCTGCGACTCAACCGTAAGGAACTCCTGGCGGCGGAGTTTGGAGTGCTGGTAGCTCTGGAGTTCTCGATGCTCACCCCGACTTCTCACCTCCAACCTCACTACCAGCGGCTGCTCTACGAATCTTGATATCAGGTGTCTCCTTCCCCTCACCACCTTACCTCAGCAACCCTGGTGGCCGCTGTCTACACCTGCGCTATCTGCTTCTGACACAGCTCCTTCTGTACGGTCATCACTCTTCTTTAGAAACTTGTTGACCAATCACAACTTGTTCAACTTTCTTATTGAGAGTGATCTCTCTGAAAATCTCATTCACCTTTTTGCTCTCTACCGCAACAACTGACTTCTCCTCAGTGTTGTGTGTCACGCAGGTTTTTTTTTTTTTTACATTTTAAAAATATTTTCTTACACCCCACACTATGAAGTACTTATACCTTTTTTTTTTTTGGTTTTCTATATATATATATATATATAAGATACAAAATATGATATTTTATATGGAGTCTCAAATATACCTTTTAATTTTATTCTTATTTTGTAAATTTTATTTTATATATGGAGATATTTTAATAATAATGCAAAATATATGAAGTATTGAAGTTTGTGAGTATATGGAGTATATATTATTGCTTTTTTTGTGGTTTGTTAGGCATTATGGGGTTTATGTAGATATAATTATTTGTGGCTATGCGTGTGTGTGTGTGTGTGTGGTTGATAATTTGGATATACTAATGATAAATATAGTAAATATAGGATTAAAAAAAGGGGTTTAGCAAAATATAAATTCAATTATTTTTGTTTTTTTTTAGAGTAATATCATGAGATGTGCAATTTTTAATTTGGGTGTTCCCATATATTAAGTATTCCATTTTATATTTGAAAATTGGTAAAAGTGTCTTTTAACAATTTTTTTTAAGGAATTAGTAATTTTTGTTTTTATTTTTTTCTTTCTTGTCTTTTAAGCCCTTTTTTTCCACTCAAAAAACCCCTACCAAATTACTAATTAATAAAAAAATAAAATTGTTCAATAATCCTAGTCAAAATTATATAGACAACATATTAAGAAAAAAAAAAAAAGATTTAGAGAAATTTTAAAATTGAAAAATTTTAATCTGTGAAAGTGACCTTTTTTTTTTTTGACCGATGACTGACTACTACACTTGTTACTTTGTCATCATGAATAGAGAAATGACAAGACCTCCTATAAATAATTATTAAAAAAAAAACAGTTGCAAGTTTTTGTGATATATTTGCTTAGAAAAGTTGTTGAAATTCTGCCGTAAAAAATCCATTTTCCTCTCTTTTTTGCTCAACAAAAAAATAAGATTTTAGGCAGGATAAAATGTGTTAACTTTTTTCAGTAACTCTCTCTCTCTATGAAAGAGATGTCCCCTTTCTCCCTATATATATATATATAGAGTACTTGTATATAAACAAACAAAAATTCTGTGATATATTTTTTAACAGTTTCTTTTAAAGCTATTTATAATATCTGTGTTTCATTTTTTATCTAATAATAGGCTCTTATAAACAATTTTCTAATATTTAATAATGTATTTTAACATTCCAAATATTTTAGCCCCCCCAACAATTTTTTTTTTTGGACAATTCTTCTATGAGTATTATCATCATCATTTATTGGATTAGGCTTAAAACTTTCCCATTAAAAGTAATTTAAATTCCCTTGCGCAATATCTTTTTTAATTAAAACTCGAACTTTTATAAATATCCATACATTCTTTTTTATTTGTTTAAATTTAAAAAAAAAATTTTTTTTTTCTTCTTCTTTGATTTTTGGTGAGGTTACTGAGTAATCTTTTGACAATTTTACCACAGATGATGCTAACTAGAGCTAACTTGTGCTATTTCCCAGCCTTGGCTACAAATATGTAAATAGAAAATAATATGCAATTTTTTTCTCTTTTACTCTCTCTCTCTGTTTTTAACCTTAGGAAAACATTTTTTCTAAATGAGAAAATGAATGTTAATTGATCCTATGGATTTTTTTTTTTTTTAGATTTTATAATAAGGTGTAAGATTTCATCTTTTGTGGTCTATGAAACTAGTCAATGTGTTTTTTATTATTATTTATTTTTTATGGCTTCTAAAATGGTTAATAAATGAGGAGTATTTCTGCATGAATTGTGTTTATTCTATTGTTTTTTTTTCATGTGACATTCAGTACTTTTGTTTGAACATGGTAACTGTGCATTAAAATATCAGACTTCCAGAAATAAGTTTCTAAATTTTGAAAAGTAAAAAAAATATCCAAGCCATGGCTATAGTGAACCAAAAGCTCTGTCCTATTGGGGTTGACAATAGAGGGGTTTTACTATAAATATGGAAAATAAAAGAAAATAAGACCTAATCCAAATAATTTATTAGTGTGTGACGTTTCGGCAACAACGTTGTCACCATCATCAGACAAAAGAATAATTTATTCTTTTGTCTGATGATGGTGACAATGTTGTTGCCGAAACGTCACACACTAATAAATTATTTGGATTAGGTCTTATTTTCTTTTATTATAATCTATAATCCAAATTGTGCTTTATCATATAAATATGGATTGTGCATTTTTTTAAACTCAATTGTTTGTTAAAATATCCTGTGTGACATAGAGCTCCTCACATAATTATTTACTTTCTATTATATAAGACCAAATAAGTGATGGTAGCACTCATCTCCATAGTTTACACTGAGTGTTTCCTGTTGATGGGAACATCACACAAAGGTAAGATATAAGACTGAGGGGGTCGGTGGAAGGATGGTCTAAACCGTTGGTTTTCGACCGCTATGGCCCAGGTTCGATTCCTGCATTGGGCACTTTTTTCTGATTTAAAAAAAAAAAATGCTCCAATGGCCCCCGATTCTTGCAAAATTCCAACCCCACAAGCGAGTGCAAGTAACCAAACGGGGCTCTGGCACATTTGTAAGTGCAAAGTCGAACTGCTTCTCACATGTGTAGACATGTGGTGCACTTGCAGTAAAAGTAGTCACCTACTTCTACCCACCATGATTACCATGGCCTGTACCACATGTACTAGGGATAGGCAAAAAATTGATATGATTCTTTGGTAACATTGTTACTTCAAGACCAAATTATTTAAATGTTTGGGACTTTTCTATAACAGTATTGTTACCGAAAAATCACAAACCTTTTAATAAAAATGATTTGGTCTTGTTACTTTTTGATTCTCATCTATAATCCCCCCCCCCCAAATTGTAACTTATATCAGAGTTGTTACTTATTTGTCATCATGACTGACTGAATTATGTCTGCCTTTGTCATTAAGACTGGGAGCACTACTCAGTAGCAAGCCACTGACTTAGCTCCAATATGAAATGGCCATCTCTGACATGAAGGTCAGACACCATGTGCAGCCGTTCCTCCTAACATGGAGTATAGTTGCTGCTTATCCTGTATCCCTGGATCAGCCAGGCCAGCTGAAACCAGGTTTTTTAGCAAGCTTGTTACTGCTCCCCCTCCTCCTTTTTCATTCGGGCTTGGGACCTGCAAAGGTGGAGTTATTAGTCAATTGTTATATAAGATGGCTGCTTTTCACATGTGTAGACATGTGGTGCACTTACAGTAAAAGCAGTCACTAACTACCCACCATGATTATCATGGCCTGTACCACATGATCTAGGGATTAGCAAAAAAAAAAATAATAATAAGATAGGGCAACTCCTCAATATTAATTTTCTGTCTATTTTCACCCAGATCCAGGTATGTTCTTCTTCTTTTAATATCTTCAGACTTAATGGTGAGTTACCAATTAACTCCAACATATTGTTCAAAGCTTTTTGTTTGTTTCATCTAAAGTGAGATTAAAAAGGTCTTATTTGTTTTAGCATTTATAACTTTTATTTCTTTCCAAATATATTCATGTGGAACATTAAACAAGATATAACCACAACTGAAATACTTGGTACCTTACTCTATCAACTGGAAACATTACCTTTTTTCAAATGATCTTGGGGCAGAGAAAAACAACAGCAACAACACAGAAGGAAGGATATAGCGGCTGTAGCGAGGTTTCTTTATTTCTTGAGACTTCCCAGCGGAGGAGAGGAACAACATGGCGAGAGAAGTTTCACTCCAGCCCCAGGAGCTCTATGTCAAAGGTAAGGGTGGCATTGCTCGGAATAGTGGAAAACAACAGGGAGTTAAGGTAACATATTTACATATCGGCACATAGTGGATTACATATAGATAATAATAAAAACAGTGGGTAACAAAAGATCAAATCCAAGAATCAGGGACAATATATTTCATTTTTTTAATACAAGATAATAATACAGTAGAACTTCCATGAGAGGACACATCTCAATTAATGACAATTTTCATTTGCAAAATTATAATTTTTACTATTTAGTAACTCTCCAGTAAGAGCACACCTTTTCCTAAAGGATAATTTTGCTCTGCAGCTAGATGTCCTTTACAGAGAGGTTCTACTGTACCAAATCTAAATAAATTTTGTGTGATAAAACATGATGTTACCGAAACATCACATACTATTTATTTATTTGGAATTGGTCTTATTACCTTGCGCCATGCCCTTTGTTAGCATCCATCAAGTTCATCTTTTGGTGTATGACTATATGGGCTTATATATTAACCAACCATCCCAGCCATTAAGTAGATTTGGATTGGGTTAACTGGTGTTCAGCTTTGGAAAATATAAACCTGAAAAAACCAAGTCAATGTTTATAGCATCCATCTGTGCAGGGAGATTTCATGAGGTTCAGCAGAGAGGATTTTTTTACACTTCCTAACTTGTTCAAATAAGGTGGCTTGCTGGCACAGTATATGGCCGGACCAGTTTTAAGTACCCAGAAAGAAAAATAATGGTAATAATAAAAATGATGCCAATATTAGTTGGTGAAACGATTTGTCTGGTTAATTCTGATAACAAACGAGACTCTAGCCTACTGAATAGACCCACTTTAGTACTGTGAGTGGGTTTTCTTAGAGGGACAGGCGGCTTTTAACCGCAGGAAACAGAGTAATAACAGGTCTGTGTGCTCTTAGATGCCTTGGGCAGCACCCATTCTACACTGAAGGAATCAGCATGTGTCTACCCTTGTCTGAAAGGACCGGGTAACCCTCTGAACCTCCTTCATGATGGGGATTGTAATTATTCCTCTCAAACGAGGAATTCCCAGTAAGTGCGGGTCATCAGCTGGTGTTGATTACATCCCTGCACTTTGTGAACACCACCCGTTGCTACTACCGATGGCACAAAAGTGAAATTCTATAGGGATCAGGTTGATTATAATTGAGAAAAAGGTTGAAAATGATAAGGCACAGTTTGAATTATA
The DNA here is from genome assembly GCA_030710605.1 of Cordylochernes scorpioides. NCBI lineage: Eukaryota > Metazoa > Arthropoda > Arachnida > Pseudoscorpiones > Chernetidae > Cordylochernes > Cordylochernes scorpioides. Next base: position 68,130,310 of record CP092877.1, on the reverse strand, counting down.
GATTAGAACTACAAGGTAATAAGACCAAATCTAAATAAATATATAGTGTGTGATATTTCGGTTATGTGACGTACAGTAAAATCCCTCTATAGTGAACCCCAATTGGACAGAACTTATGGTTCACTACACCCATTTTTTATTATAGCCATGGTTCATTATAGTCATAGTTCACTGTATTGTTAAATAAAAAAGGGTATTATATTTCAGGTTTGTTATAAGGAAAAGTTCACTATATCCCAGGTTCGTTTTAGAAGGGTTTTTTACTGTATATGTATATTCTTTAGAACTTCTTTAGTTGAACATCCCAAGGGATCAGAATTTTTGTTTGAATTATAGTCAGCTAAATTAAATTAGGCAGATTGAGAATTTAAAAAAAAAAAAAAAACAGAGGTTCTACTATATTTTGTCTAATGATGGTAACACACTATTTTTTCAGAATTTGTCTTATTACCTTGTATAAAGGGTGAAGTAAAAGAGGTGTGAGTGCTGTCATAGAGAAAAAGTTACCCCAAAAAGGATATATGCCCGGATGTCCAATGGCCCCATAGGCATACTCCGGGGGACAGACAATCTTGGCTCGTTGACCCAGGCTCATCTACCACAAACCTACCTATAACCCAGGTATAAACACTCTCAACACACTTTCTTTGGTTTTAAACAAAAGGATGATTGCTAAAGCACAATTTGGATTATAGATTATAATAAAAGAAAATAAGACCTAATCCAAATAATATAATAGTGTGTGACGTTTCGGCAACAACATTGTCACCATCATCAGACAAAAGAATAAAATGAATAAAATTTTATTCTTTTGTCTGATGATGGTGACAATGTTGTTGCCGAAATGTCACACACTAATAAATTATTTGGATTATGTCTTATTTTCTTTTATTTAAAGGATGATTCATTCCATCAAATGGTTAGAAACTCGAATCGTAGAAATTTTGGGTGTGAAGTTTAACACATGTAAAACATGGCTACATCAACTCCTGAGGAGAGAGATTGAAACATTTTATTGACCCTACAAGTCAGTGGTATTCTAAGTTACTGTACGGAGAGTAACACAGGAGAGTGACAGCCAGTCACTGAAACATAAACACTGGGGCCACACACACACTACACTGAAGGAATGTGTCAACCCTTGTCTGAAAGGACCGGGTAACCCACTGAACCTCCTTCATGATGGAGATTGTATTTATTCCTCTCGAACGAGGAATTCCCAGTAAGTGTGAGTCATCAGCTTGTGTTGATTACGTCACTGCATTTTGTGAAACTAAATAAAAAATTGGTAAATGTAGCCATATATTTTCCCATACAAACTTCCAACCAACAAACTGATCTTCAAAAGATGCAAAACAATTCAACGGTGCAATTTAACCAATGCCAGAACCCTGTTTTGGTTCCATGCACTGGTATGGTATAGATGTATGCAAAATAATAGTGGCTATATTAATAGATTTTTTATAAATACCCATTACCAGATGATAAAAGGTACAATTTAGATTATGAATTGCTAATGAAGGCCTTTGATAAATGAAACTTTTATGATAAAATATTTTTTTTTGGTTTTAAGCAACATGGATTTTGATGTATATGAATTGGTCCATAAGTCACCATGATGGGTAAAAAGAGCTACTGTCGTTGGTTGGCTATCCAGGGGACACCGCATGACAGTCAGACTTTGCCCCCCCTATAGGAATTGATTAAAAAAAAAAAGGAACAAGCATTAAAGAGAGTGTAAAGTTGACATCAACAATAACAGAAAAAGCACCCTCTATATCAAATATAGAGAAGAGTAAGGTGCTAGAATTGCTCTACTATCTTCTTTCTTATCTCCACTCAATCATATTAGGGTATCAAGCCTGTAGAGCTTGAGACTTGACAACCATCATGACTGTGTGAAGTATAATGCGTCTGCCTTTGTCATTAAGACTGGGAGAACTACTCAGTGGCAGGCCGACTTAGCTCCAAAAGAAATGGCCACCTCTGACATGAGGAACAGACGCTAACATGGAGTACAAACGCTGCTCATTCTGTATCCCTGGATTAGGAGCCCTTACAGGGTACTATCAGCTGGGCCAGCTGAGCCCAGGTTTTTTAGCGAGCTTGTTACTGCTCCCCTTCTCCTTTTTCTTCCGGGCTTGGGACCGGCAAGGGCGGAGTTATAAACCTAGTTCAACCAATTCCATCCAGGTTCCAGGCACTATGTTCCATCATCAGTAGAACTTATTTAACCTAGCTTCCTTAATAGTATGCATTTAATTTGGAACAAAAATGTATACAGAAGTATCTCCATGAGAGGCCACTACAACTAGTAGACACCTCTTTACAAAGAACAGTTTTATCTCTAAAATTAGTTTTCTTTTACCAATTAGCTGATTTCTGATAGGAAAACTATTTCAAGCCTTTTTTTGAAAGGTAAAATTCAAATGTATCATCATATCCACTCATGGACAAAACTTCAGAAACACAAGGTAATGAGACCAAATCCAAATAAATAATTTACATAATTACACACTATTTATTTATTTGGATTTGGTCTTATTACCTTGTGTTTATAATCTATAATCCAAATTGTGCCTTATCAAAACTTTGGAAAGTTTTACCGTTTAGAATGTATATCGGGATTCATACAATAACTCTGAAAGATATTTGATACACAGTGACCTTTATTCAAAACACACAAGCTAACCAAGTGTGAACAAAATTTCTTCTGTCTACAAAAAAAAAAAAAGAGAGAAGCAGAAATGTCAGACTTTCCACTTCCTTAAGTTTTGTCCATGAGTGATTTTTTTTTTAATCAGAAATATAAACTATTTTTGAAGCATATGATTAATTTTGAATTCAAACAATTGTCCCCTTATTGCAATGATAAAATAATGGGAGGGCCTGGCTCATCAACTTATATCCATAGCAGTTTATCATTGCAGTAAGGGCAGTAGACAATTGAAAAAGAATCTTACACATCAAAAATAGTTTCTATATCTTATAACAGATGGGGATCTAATGCACATCATATTAATAGTGTATTTTTGATCGGTTAAAACATAATGAAACCAAACCCAAGGTAATAAGACCAAATAAATAAATAGTGTGTGACGTTTCGGTAACAGCATTGTTACCATCTTCAGACAAAAGTACTGAATGGGAAATTTGGAAATATCTTTATTTACGGGGTTGCTAACCAAAATAAATGATTTTTGAGCCCCGATGGCTGCGTAAAACGGAATATATAAAACCACTGTGACCTGGCTAGGGACAGGATCTCCGTCAAGGAAGAGGCAGGTTAGGCCGTAGCCACAGCAGCAGTAGCAGATGCGGACAGACTCCTCGTAGTTCAGGATAAGGTGGTCCACAAAGAGATATTTTACCACAGCATGGTTTAAATAGTTAGTGTTATCAAGTGTGTAAAACAAGATAGCAGATAAGAAACTGATAACACTAACTATTTAAAACATGCTGTGTGGTAAAATTTCTCATTCAGTACTTTTGTCTGAAGATGGTAACAATGTTGTTACCGAAACATCACACACTATTTATTTATATGGATTTGGGCTTATTACCTTGTGTTTATAATCCAAATTGTGCCTTATCATAATGAAACCAGTGTTATATAATAAAGCTCTGAGACCAAAGTAAACAGAGAAAGTTACCTGGGCCAGTCCGAGGTCCCAGCCTTTAATCACTTCCCCCCGGCCAATGCGGAACTTGAAGGGTCGGCCCAGGTCTCTGGAGGATTCAAACATCTCCCCATTCTCCAGGTTCCCTGTGAGTTCAACAAACAGCTTGGTAAACACACAATTGTAGGGACAGGTATTTAAACAGTTTTTTTTTTTTTGCTTATCCCTAGTACATGTGGTACAGGCCATGATAATCATGGTGGGTAGAAGTAGGCGACTGCTTTTACTGTAAGTGCACCAGAAATATTTACAAAAGCAATTCAAATTTGCACTTACAAATGTACCAGAGTTTAGTTACTTGCAGTCGCTAGTGGGTTGTATTTAAAACAGTGAAACCCTTGAGTAAGACAGAATGTTTCCTACTTACACACAAATTCTTTATTTGATTATTTAGTTGATTAGGTACAATTATAGGTTTATAATTATTGGGTAACCCATAACTAAATGTATAAATTATGAGGAACAAAGACCATATCCAAATAAATAAATTATTTTTTAGAAAGTGAACTTTCCAAGGGATTCAAAACTGTCTTCTTCTGATCCATAATCAGACACATCAACTCTTGCATCAAACCAACTACGTATAATTCACTCTGGATCCATGCAAATGATGGATATTTTTCTCTGTATACATATATGGATTTAAAATATATAACTAACAATTATAACAATCATTGCAAATACACTCATGGACAAAACTTATGGAAGTAACTTCGCCTTTGCCGGCCCCAAGCTCGGATGAAAAAGGAGGAGGGGGAGCAGTAACAAGCTCGCTAAAAACCTGGGTTCAGCTGGCCCGGCTGATAGTACCCTGTAAGAGCTCCTAATCCAGGGATACAGGATGAGTAGCATTTGTACTCCATGTTAGGAGCAGCTGCACATGGCGTCTGTTCCTCATGTCAGAGGGGGCCATTTCTTTTGGAGCTAAGTCGACCTGCCACTGAGTAGTGCCCCCAGTCTTAATGACAAAGGCAGACGCATTCTACTTCACCCAGTCATGATGGTTGTCACAGACACCATCAAGGGTCACAATACCCTAATATGATTGAGTGGAGATAAGAAAGAAGAAGAAGGAAGTAGAAAGTGATAAAGCACAATTTGGATTATAGATTATATTAAAAGAAAATAAGACCTAATCCAAATAATTTATTATTGTGTAATATATAAAAACATACTAATAAATTATTTGGAGATTAGGTCTTATTTTCTTTTATGAGGTAGAAAGTCTTTGATGTGGCCAGATATCTTTTTTTTTTTTTTTTTGAAGGAGACAAAGGCAATTTTGTTTACACTTGATTATTTCATGTGTCTTCAACAAAGGTCACTGTAATGTCTTTCAGAGTTATTGTCTGAATCCAGATATACAGTAGAACCTCCATGAAAGGACACTCGCGCTAAAGGACACCTCTCTACAAAGGACAGTTTTCATTTGCCAAATTACCATTTTTACTATTTTACAACTCTTCGGTAAGAAGACACTACTTCCTAAAAGACACTATGGCTCTGCAATTAGGTGTTGTCCTTTATAGGGAGGTTCTACTGTACATGCTAAAAGGTACAACTTCCCTAAGATTTGTCCATGAGTGTAATGTTCAAGTATTTAGAGCAAACAAAAAAGGTTGTAATTTGAAACACAAGGTAATATGACCAAATCAATAAATAGTGTGTGACGTTTCGGTAACAGTGTTGTTACCATCTTCAGACAAAAGTGCTGAATGAGAAAAAAAAAAGAGAGTGAATATGGTTTTATGAGCTATTAACCAAAGCACATGTTTTAAATAGTTACTGTTATCAAGTGTGTAAACAAGATAAGAACAAGATAGTTTTCACACAGAATATTATCTTGTTTACACACTTGATAACAGTAACTATTTAAAACATGCTGTGATATTTTTTATCATTTTTACTCCTGACCTCGCACGGACCCAATCCGGCCTAACCTGCCTCTTCCCTGATGGAGATCCTGTCCCTAGCCTCTCCAGCCTGGTCATAGTGCTTTGTATATATTCCGCTTTATGCAGGCCATTGGGGCTCAAAAATCATCTATTTTGGTTAGCAACCTCGTAAATAAAGATATTTCCTCCTTTTTTTCTCATTCAGCTCTTTTGTCTGAAGATGGTAACAATGCTGTTACTGAAACGTCACACACTATTTATTTATTTGGTCTTATTACCTAGTGTTTATAATCCAAATTGTGCCTGATCCGTTGTAATTTAAGAATAAAGGTGTGTTCAGTATTGGCTATGCTATTGTCTCATTTAAGTACAGAACACAAGGGCTAACAACACCCCTGTTGAAACTTACCTGTGTAATGGACTACTAGCGTCTGCCCCGCTTTGGGGAAAGTTTCTCCTGCGCAAACAAAAACACAGATGGAACGCATGTTCGATTTGTCAACTAAATACAAAAATAAAAATAGAACACTTCTCTAAAAAATAGGGTTACCTAAAATTATAGAAAGGATGTTCAATTCATCTATATTGGTCTGATAACCTAGTTCTGTGGCCCTCATATCTTATGGCCATAGTTTCCCTGATTAACTTGAAGGAGCGACTGCACATGGCATCTGTTCCTCATGTCACAGGCGGCCATTTCTTTTGGAGCTGAGTCGGCCTGCCACTGAGTAGTGTAATGACAAAGGCAGACGCATTATACTTCACCCAATCATGATGGTTGTCAAATCTCCACACCCCAGCAGACACCATCAACCCTGATATGATTGAGTGGAGATAAGAAAGAAGAAGAATACTTGAATGGCCATCTCCAAGTTCTCCTCAGAAGTTAAAAGTTTGTCTTGACCAATCAAAGTGAAAAATGATGCTTATTGGGTTTCTTTGACTACCAAGGAATTGTACATTATGAGTTTATTCCTGTGGGAACTTCTATCAACAAAAACACATACAAAGATATACTTGTTGGGCCTTAGAGATTCAATACAAAGGAAGAGAGACAAATCTTTCAGTCACAACAATGGAAGTTGCTTCATGACAACGCCCCTGCCCATAAAGCAATCTTGGTTAAACTGGCGAAACCGCTGGGAGGGTTCACCACTGATGAGCCAGGCCCTCCCATTAATTTTTCCATTTCAGTAAGGGCAGTAAATATCGTTTAATTTTTTTTTTTTTTTGCTTATCCCTAGTACACGTGGTACAGGCCATGATAATCATGGTGGGTAGTTAGCGACTGCTTTTTACTGTAAGCGCACTACATGTCTACACATGTGAAAAGCAGTTCGACTTTGCACTTACAAATGTGCCAGAGCCCCGTTTGGTTACTTGCACTCGCTGGTGGGGTTAGACTTTTGCAAGAATCGGGGGCCATTAGAGCATTTTTTTTTTTTAACAGAAAAAAGTGTCCAATGCGGGAATCGAACCCGGGTCGTAGTGGTCGAAAACCAAACGGTTTAACCAGCCTTCCACCGACCCCCGTTTATTTTTAAAAGAATTATACGCATTTATAATAGTTTCCAATTTTCATAACAGATGGCACCCCATTTCATCATAAAATATTATTTAGCTAAGCACTCTGTGACTGTTTTATCACATCCTCCTTATTCCCCAGACCTCTTCCCCTATGATTTAATTTATTTTCCTAAGCTCAAACTTGCATTAAAAGAAAGACTCTTTTCGTCATCTCAATAGGTTATTGAAAATACGATGGCTGAAATAAACAAGCTCAGGAAAATATATCATGAAAACGCTTTTAAACAGCTTTTTGACACTGTAAAAATATGTAGATAGTGGAGGGTCCTATTTTGGAATAATTTGATGAATAAAATTATTTAATATATACAGTTAAACCTGTCTATAGCCGCACCCTGTTGGGACTCACCAAAATAGGGTGCTATAGACAAGTCACTTTTAATGTAAATCGCATCGTACTACGTATTTAAAATTGGGCGCTATAGAGAGGGAGGCGCTATAGACAGGTTTACCTGTATATATATATTATATTAAAATATTTCATTTAAAATTATGTTATATTAAAGTATTATTTTATTTGAAAATTATATTTCATAGATAAAATACTCTTCTAAAATCGACCGCCAGAGGTCACTCTTCCCGTATAAAAACTCATTGTTGTTCTTCCCCGTTGGTCGGCTCAAACCTTTTGTACATTATGTAAATAAGCTTTTGTTTTTCTTATTCTACTCGCCTTAAGCCAGGCAGTACTTTAATCAAATTATGTTCTCATATATTACTTTAGCTCAATTAAAACAATCTCTGATCAAAACTATTTTATTATTCCCACGACTGCAAAACAATATCGTAAAATACTCATGTATACCAAAATCAAGCAACAAATAATAATTATAAATATAACAATCAAAAAACAACAGAAATCTTATCATTTTTTTAATAATATAATATATATATATATTATTTTATTTTTTAAAAGTTTGCTTACTTTTTGATCATATACCTTATACTTTATATCATCTAAAAATTTTTGAGTAGCAGATGTACTAGGTACAGATTTAATCTTTTAAAAAAACATCCAAGAAAACAATAAAAATTAACAAATAAGGTAGAAAAATAAGCAAGCAATAACTGGAACGACGGATGATGTTTCACATGTACATCAGCTGACATTTCTACAAACCACTGAGAGTAAAGCAAGAAAATATTGTAGATCTTGATTGATACAAATTTGTTTCAGCCGCAGTCAGTTTTACTTTTAGAAATCATAATCGTGAATTTGCATACTTTGGGCTTGAGGCCCGATAGGTAAGGATGCAAATTTGAGTCTATAGAGTTGTGTTATACAAAGAGCTCTTGGTTGGATTTATAAGTTTTAGAGCTTTTTAACTCCACCTTTGCCGGTCCCATGCCCGGATGAAAAAGAAGGAGGGGGAGCAGTAACAAGCTCGGTAAAAAACCTGGGTTCAGCTGACCCGGCTGATAGTACCCTGTAAGGGCTCCAGGGATACAGGATGAGCAGCGTTTGTACTCCATGTTAGGAGCGGTTGCACATGGCATCTGTTCCTTGTGTCAGAGGCGGCCATTTCTTTTGGAGCTAAGTCGGCCTGCCACTGAATAGTGCTCCCAGTCTTAATGACGAAGGCAGACGCATTCTACTTCACCCAATCACCCAATTTGCAAGCTTGAGATATGATTGAGTGGAGATAAGAAAAAAGAAGATAGATATTTATTTAATTGTTTCAAAATATATTTTAATTGTTCCAAAAAATATATTTTTATATGTGTTTAAAATGGTTTTTATTTTGGCATGTTAGAATTGCTGAAAAATAAATACCTTTATGACAGCTCAATAAAAATACATAAGGAAAAATAAAAATGTGTTTGTGGATTAAAAAATAAATTTAAATGAACAATCTTGTTATCGGCTTAGATTTTTATCAATAATAAGAAAAGGTGCAATCGAAGACGTTTGGGCGATAAATCATTCCACCTATATATAATCGATTCATAAATAGTTGTTTCTGTTGTATCAAGAATATTTCAAAATATTAAAAAATATGGAGTTTTTAAATCAATATATATGCGTAATTAAACTGGGAATTCAATTCCTTACCATCGCCCGGTTTAATTGTTTCTATAACTAAATTTTCTTCCGATCTTTGAGATTGTTTTATGCATCTAGAAAGTAAATCAAAAACTATGCTTTTCTCCAGGTTTAATATTTGTTGAACCGGGGCGAATTAATATTTGAAAAACTCGCTTTAAAACACAAATATCAACATTTAAAGATCGTTAAAGGGAGCAAGAAAGAAAAACAAAAATATATACATGCAATAGGATTTTTATTGATTCAAGGTCACACACACGAACAAAATAAAAATTAAAAAGTGAAATTTTAGCTTTTCTTTGCATGCGTATTAATCGATTTATTTCATAAACAATAAATCAGTGTGGTTTATTGTCAATTAAAACTTTATAAGTTGAAATATATAGTAATTACTATTAATATTTTAAATTTGTGTTCAAAGAGAAAATGAAAATTTCATAGTAAACATAAAATAGTTTCATTTGAGAATGGTAAAATAAATAATAAAAAAATAGTTGAACAAACACTTTTAATGATAAGTTGTGTTAAATTTTTAAAAATCAAACTTATTGACACAAAATAAAAAAGCGATTTCATTAAATTATGATTTTTTTTAAATTTAAATAATATTATAAAATATGCTATATAAAATTTTAAAATTATAATTTAAAATTTATTCTGTTTAAAATATTTAAAAATATTTATTTTGCTATACGCTGTGCAATGTGTTTATCACGTTTCAAGCTTTTCATTTGTAAATATTACACGATTTTCTAACTTTTAGATTAAAAAAAAATATTTTTAAGATGAATAGTGACAGGTTTAAAAAATTGAAAGGCGACAAATATAAAGCCGTAAAGAAGAATGAAAAAACTAAATTGGATAAGCGTTTTGAAGCCTTCAAAAAGGATGATATCTATAATAAAAATCCCAGTGAAGATAAATATGGTACTGAAAAACGTTATAAATTTAAAAATCAAGATTTTGATGAATTTTATGAATTAGAAAAAGAAGAAAATGTATCGGAAGAATCAAATGGACCTATTGAAACTAAGCCAAAAGATAAATCGATTATCAGTAAAGATGCCGAAATAAGCAGCGAAGATACCGATGAAAGTTTATCAGACGAAGAAGTAACTGTTGACAAAAAAGTTGAAAGTGATGAAAGTTTAACATCAGATACTTCTTCCTCATCAGAGGAAGAAGAAGAAGAAGAAGTTGATTCTCTTGTATCAGAAGATGATGGTTCTGAAGAAATTCCTCCAACTTCACGTTTGGCACTATGTAAAATTGATTGGGAACATATTAATGCCCAAGATATATTTATGCTTGTTTCAAGTTTTCTTCCTAGAGAAGGTAAAGTGTTATCTGTTAAAATTTATCCCTCAGAATTTGGATTAGAGAAGATGAAAGAGGAAACTATAAAAGGACCTGAAGAATTATTAGAAATAGAAAAAGAAGAAGCAGATCCTTATTCCAAGAAAAGGAAACTTATAGAATACCAAAAGAAAAGATTAAAATATTACTATGCCATCATAGAGTGTGATAATCCTAAAACATCACAGCATATTGTTGAAGAATTAAATGACATGCAATTTATGGATAATATCCTGCCTCTCAGATTTAAATATGTTCCGGATGGAATGACTTTTGACCATGCTCCACCCAAAAGTGAAACTTATACTGAAGCAAAAAATTATGAACCTCTTAAGAATTTAGATAAAAATGTTTTCCAACGAGTAAATTTCAAACCCACCTGGGATAATACTGACCCTCATCGAGAACAATTTATTCAAAAAGCATTTCAGAATCCAGAATCTATGGAAGCTCAAGATTTGAAACAGTATCTAGCATCTGCCTCAGAAAGCAGTGATGATGAACAAGCTGCACAGGAAAAAATAAAATTGATGAAAGACCTTCTCAATACAGAAAGTACAACACCTTTTAAGAAAACTAATCCATTGAAGATAAAGGAAGAAAAGAACAAAACAGCTGAGAAATTAAAAGATGATGATATGTCTGATGATGGAGATATTGAAGATGATGATTTCTTCATGAATGATGAAAAGGAAGAAGAAGAAGAATCAATGGTAAAGGTGGAGAAGAAAGTCAAGAAACAGAAGAAGAGATCAGCTACACCAGAACCAGATGAAAGCCAAGAATCAGATGAAGAAGATTCTCAACCAAGGAAACAGACAAAAGGACCCAAGAGGATCAAACTCACAGTAGAGAAGGAATCAGCAAAGGAAAAGAAACTGAAGAAGAAATTGAAAAAGAAGCAACAGAAGAATGCTACCCCCAATCTTCAGAAGAAAAGTCTGGACAAGTTTGCAAGCCAATTCAAAGCCAGCAAATTTGCAGACTAACCCTATTTGTATTTACATATATCTCACTATGTATATTATTCCATTGTAAATTGATTGTTTTGTTGTTGATAATAAATTGTTTTGAATTTCAGCTCTGTTCCAACAATCTGGTTATATATACCACTACGACCCGGGTTCGATTCCCGCATTGGGCACTTTTTTTCTGATAAAAAAAAAAATGCTCCAGTGGCCCCCGATTTTTGCAAAAGTCTAACCCCACCAGCGAGTGCAAGTAAACAAATGGGGCTCTGGCACATTTGTAAGTGCAAAGTTGAACTGCTTTTCACATGTGTAGACATGTCGTGTGCTTACAGTAAAAAGCAGTCGCCAACTACCCACCATGATTATCATGGCCTGTACCACGTGTACTAGGGATAAGCAAAAAATAATAATAATTTGGTTATTTATGGCTCAATATGAAGGAGAGTGGACATCTTGCACAGGTATAACAACCAATAAGGTAAGCATTATACCATACCATTGCTCAATACCTCTGAGATTGTGTTGGTAACAAAGGTAAACAGGAAGGTTGTCAAACCCCTTTCAGATTACCCACCAAAATATGATGTAAGATTAAGATACCTCAAGGTAATAAGACTAAATCCAAATAAATAAATAGTGTATGACGTTTCAGTAACAGCGTTGTTACCCAAACGTCACACACTATTTATTTATTTGGATTTGGTCTTATTACCTTGTGTTTATTATCCAAATTGTGCCTTATCATTAAGATACCTGTGAATAGACCACCTATTGTAAAGAGGGTGAGAAATTTACTGTCCTTATTTTATCTACAACCCATGATTAGGTACAAATTGGATTATAATTGATAAAGCACAATTTGGATTACAGATTATAGCTACAAGAATACATAAATAAACATAAGGTAATAAGACCAAAACCACAGCTGTTACTGAAACGTCAAACACTATGCAGATTTGGTCTTATTACCTTGTGTTTTTTATCTATAACATCTTTGTCCCACCTTCATTTTTGATAAATTAAAAATGAAACTCTCTTGATATCACAGTGAAAAAACTAACTTTAAAATTCTGGACTAGAATTCTGAAAATGGATGGCAGCAGGCTACCTTCAATTTGTTTGGCACATTTGTGGGACATTTCAATTTCTTCAAAACAGAATATCGGACTGGTAAAAAGTATAACAGAGCTACTTAATAACATCGGCTTCTCATGGCTTGTTGGATGTACAGACTTCAATATTCTACAAAGATACATCCCCCTAATTATTAGAACGGCAACCGATCAGTCCTTGCAGCTGGATTATGTAAGAATAAGAAAATCAATACTCTACTCTCACTATAAATACTTTCATTCATCACCTACAATGGAATGCTATCTGAATGACAATATCCCCCTAACCTTAAAGAGAATCATTGTACAAGTAAGAAGCCTTTTTGTAGTACAGAGAATTAATCATGTTTCACTATTGAAAACTAAGACCATAAAATGCACCTTATGCAACTGTGAATTTAGTCTCGATTTTCCACACTACATGTTCTACTGTACGGCAATGGAAGAAGAAAGAGAAATTCTTCGTCAAGAGACCGGCTATAATAGCAACTCGCCTTATGTTTTAATGGCAAAAGTCATAAAATCCAGACCCTTTGCATTCGCTTTTTATGAATACTGGAAATCAGCTCAATCAAAATATTTAGCACAGACACCGGATCCAACTCGATAATTGGTCGAAGTCAATACCCAATATTTGTATATAACTACGATGCTAATTTGTTATTTATTTATTTTGTTCTACAGGGAGAATCTGTATGGCACGTGTGCCCAATAAAGGCTATTGTTGTTTGTTGTATAAATTAAAAATGTCTCGAACTAATCCAATCTCTAACAAATGACTACCTCAAATAGAGATCTTGAGAATTCAACTTTTCTGGTAGTGTGTCAAAGGAATTTCCACTTTATGAATATTTCTCTCAATGTTTATATTCCATTGTATAATTATACAAGGTCATGGAGAGTGAAGACATGGATCAAATTTACAATCTTGGTAGGTTAGGAATGTCTTGAAGCTCCCATACATTCCAAGAGGTGGTCTGGTGAGGTCTCTTTGGTCATGCAAATGGTACATTGTGGGAAGACACCATCCTAGAAGAGGTGCAGTGTAGTATGGCCAATTTTGAGCCTGGAAATACAGGTTGCTGCAGTGCCGTTACCTTTTTCTTTTCCCCATTTGAGGTATTTTTTCTCTCCAAGATTTCCCCAGAGTAGTTTTTCTCTTGAGATGTTTTACTGCAAAGTTTCCACTTGAGATTTTTTTTTTTTGCTCTAAGAATTTTTTCTCTCTCCTCAGTTTTTTTTTTTTTTTTTCATTTGATAAAAGTTTAAAATGTGCAAAAAATATATGGGGAATTGGGAAAAAAGACCAAAAAATATATTTATTTCCCTCCTATTTGCATATTACCCAACAATCTCAATAGACTACCCACAACTAAAGGAGAACATTGTACTATGATCTAAAATATAATTTGTATGCTCTCATGGACAAAACTTAAGGAAGTTTCATAATTTGAAATCACCAGTTGTCTATTTTTTTAAGGAGACAGAGGCAATTTTGTTCACACTTAGTTTTCTTGTGTGTCTTCAATAAAAGTTATTGTGTATCAAATATCTTTCAGAGTTATTGTCTGTATCCCGATATACATACTAAAAGGTACAACTTCCTTAAGTTTTGTCCCCATGAGTGTATATTCAAACCTAGATGACACCCAGGTAGTTGGCGATCTATAAATACTCTCCAGGAGCCTGGGTTGCTATGTTGTCCCTGCGGTACAAACTCACAATGGACTATTCCTCGGATGTCAAAGAAGACAATGATCATCGTTTTGATGCGCGACTTGCTCATTCGCGCTTTCTTGGGGCGTGGTGATGATTTTGTGTGCCATGCACAGCTCTGCCTTTTCGACTCTGGGTCGTATTCAAACATCCAGGATTCGTCTCCGGTTACTACAGAGTTCAGAAAGTCCGGTTCATTTTGAATCAAATCCAACAATTCTTGACAGCGCAAAACTCTAAGTTCTTTCTGGTCTTGCGTCAACACATTCGGCACAAGCTTCGCACAGACCTTACGCATTTGCAGATCCTCGGTCACTATCCCATGTACCACAAATGTGGACATGTGTCAGCAATTTGCTGGATGCTTAATCGACGGTCGGTACGCAAAACTTCGAGCACACGATCCACGTCCTCGTCAGTTCTGGCCGTTGTTGGGCGTCCTGAACGGGGTTCGTCGGCGACCTCCTCCCGGCCCTCCTTGAATGCCTTGTGCCACTTCCCAGACTGTGATCTTTAAATGCAATCGTCCTTGAAGGCTTTTTGCAGCATCTGGAATGTTTCAGTTGCATTTTTTCCAAGCCTCACGCAAAACTTTATGGCGTATCGTTGTTCAAGCGAACGCTCCACGCGCTATGTTACAAAAGTTGAAAACACACTTCAAGCGGAGGCATGTATCTCCCCTCACACTGCTCGAACTCAACTGACGACTGGATGGATTGAAAGGGCATATCCCTCCACCACATTTCCCACGGTTTCACCGTGCTGCCATCTATCGTCGCGTCACAATAACAATATGCTCATTACTTTCATAATGGACCCTGTATATGACATAGTGCCAGACATAATGTCCCAACACACCTAGCTGTCTCTGTCATGACTACTTATTTACCAAATCTACACTTGTTTATATTGCAGATAATCACCACATCTGAAGATTTTCCCTTACATGCTCCATCTGAGGGACAGATAAGATCTGGGTCGAAGTTCCATCTCATCTTATAGAGATTATTTATTGTGAAAAAATAGCACAAATGTGACATTGTACTGGGATAAGGTACATAAATTAAGGGGAAAAAGGCATCTCCTTATTGTGCAACTGTAAGTTGTGTTGATGTCTTTTTTTTTTCTTGATTATTTATTGTTTAATTAAAAAGGCTTATATTGTATCAAATTTGATCCAATATATGCCTTTTTAATTAAAGATTTATTTATGGATTGCTCTATTTTCAAAATTATTTATTGTGTTATAAAAATAGACATGAATGTTTTCAGCGCATTACAGTACAACCTCTTTAAAGGACATCACCTAGTTTCCAAGAAAGAATATTTTAGAGAAAAAGTGTATTTTCACCAGAAAGCAGCTATTTGATAAAAGTGGTTATTAATATAATGAAAACTGTCCTTTGAATAGCGGTGTATATCGTAGCAGTAGTGTCTGCTCATTGGTGTTCTTCTGTATTTGTATAATTCATCATTATCAGTATCTTCTTCTTTTTTATCTCAAAGCCATGATAATAATGGTGGGTAGTTAGCGACTGCTTTTACTGTAAGCGCACCACATGTCTACACATGTGAAAGCAGTTCGACTTTGTACTTACAAATGTGCCAGAGCCCCATTTGCTTACTTGCACTCGCTGGTGGGGTTGGACTTTTGCAAGAATCGGGGGCCATTGGAGCATTTTTTTTTTTTAACAGAAAAAAAAGTGTCCAATGCGGGATTCGAACCTGGGTCGTAGTGGTCGAAAACCAAATGGTTTATACTAGCCTTATACCGACCCCTATTATCAGTATGAAAGGTGTTTACAATATTGCAGCTACAATAGCATACATTGATATTAATATTTTATATAGGTTTTTTGTTCCTTAGCACCTGAACACTTCTCTTCCTGGAAGAAACAGTAGAGCTGGCTAGAGATAGAACAAAGATTACAGTAGAATCTCCCTTTAGGCCTTAAACCAGATCCATCCTAAAAGTGGACTCTCATTGGAGACTCTGTTTCTGTTGAAAGACCCCCTATTATTTAGTCTGATATGAGGGAGTCTCTGATTAGAGACCAACTCCAGGAGAGGACAGATATAACCATAGTCTCTTATGAGAAACTTGGAGAGCTCTTGCCAAGACAGATGCGCTATTTATTAACTGTCTCTTCAAACTAGCAGCCTCAAGTTGATAGAAAATTCAAAATGCACGTCTGGAGACTGATCTTGGTCAGTCCAAGGCAGGCTTGGATTTCATAAGCTACATATGGGATTTCTGATATCTTTACACAACTTGACAAATACACTCATGAACAAAATTTGAGGAAGTTATACCTTTTAATATGTATATCGAGATTCAAACAATAACTGAAAGATATTTGATACACAGTGACCTTTATTGAAGACAAAATAACCAAATGTGAACAAAATTGCCTGTCTTCTTCAAAAAAATAAGCAACTGGAGACATCAAAGACTTTCCAATTTCTTAAGTTTTGTCCATGAGGGTATTTGGCCAAAATATTCACCATTGTTAGTATAATAAATGGTTTCCCCCCCCCCCCCCCCACAAGATAGCAACACACCAAACTTACAAATTTTCCACCAATGGTTGAATCTCATATCTTTAAAATGTCCCTAACAAGTGAAGCAAACACCTTGAACATTTATTATTTTTACATAGAGTGTGTGTATAATTAATTCAATAAATTAGGATAATAGACATGAATCACAAGGTTAGCACAAGGCCAAATCCAAATGAATTTTATATGCTCGTAGCAATGCTGTTGCCAAAATGTTACGCATATTTGGTCTTGTTATCTTGTGATTGTTTTGTTGATTTTGGTTGAAGTAGGGCTTTGTATCATATTAAAGTATATATGAGTACAGTAGAACATACTCTGTGTAGAAGACAACACCTACTTGCATATCCATAGTGTCCTTTGGAGAGTAGGATGTGTCCTCTTACAGGAGAGTTGTTGAATGTAAAAATGGTCATTTTGATGATGAAAACTACTTTGTTGAGAAGTGTCCTCTCATGGAAGTTCTGCTGCACCAAGGAATAAATGATTTTCATTATTACTTAGTGTTTTCCTAATCGTTTAGAAAAAAAGGAATCAATAACTTTTAGTCTGATAAAGCACAATTTGGATTATAGATTATGAACACAAGCTGATAAGACCAAACCAAATAAATAAATAAATAGTGTGTGATGTTTCAGTAACAATGCTGTTACCAAAATGTCATACACTATTAATTTATTTGGTCTTATTACGTTAAGTTTTATTCTAGATTCCCCAGATTAGAAACCTAAGGTAACAAGAGACTGCCTTACTATTGTATTATGTTTCTGTGAGAACCTTGTTACTATAATGTCACCTAGAGATTTTGTCCTGTTACCTTTGGGGAAAAGATGCCCCCAAGGGGGGTTAGTGGAAGGATGGTCTAAACCATTGGTTTTCGACCGCTACGACCCGGGTTCGAATCCCGCATTGGGCACTTTTTTATGTTAAAAAAAAAATGCTCCAATGGCCTCCGATTCTTGCAAAAGTCCAACCTCATCAGCGAGTGCAAGTAACCAAACGGGGCTCTGGCACATTTGTAAGTGCAAAGTCGAACTGCTTTTCACATGTGTAGACATGCGGTGCACTTACAGTAAAAGAAGTCGCCTACTTCTACCCACCATGATTATCATGGTCTGTACCATGTGTACTAGGGATAAGCAAAAAAAAAATAATAATTATCTAAAGACCCAATTAATACACCAATTACAATAAAATCCTGTCTTAGGAGATTTCCTCTCTGAGTCCATTTTTATTAAGAACAAACCATTTGATCTTCCACTAACTCTGCTTACAACACGCCAGTGTGTAATATTAATCCTTTCCTCAAGGGCCTATAACAGGCTAGCATTGAATATCCAAGATATAACATTTATTCTTCTTTGAGTTGTACATTATTTACATCAACCTTTCTTTACTATTTAACTTCCAACATTTCAATGACCCTCTGTCATCAAGAAATTATTTGTTGTTGTTGTTGTTGTTTCTTATCCCCTTGTGTAAAGATTACACGAATTATTTAGATACTGTACTTTTATACAAATACTGAGTGATCTGATACTTTACGAGGGTGGATTTACGACAATAGAAAAAAAACCAACCTGCAAAATCACGTTTTCCATTTAGTCTTATTTTCAAGAAAATTGTATTTTAATAAAATATGGCTGTAATTGGGGAAATGAACATTGTTGCCTAGTTGTAAATGACTGATTTTGATGTTATGTAAATACAGTAGAACCTCCATGAGAGGACACTCCCACTAGAGGACACCTCTCTACAAAGGACAGTTTTCATTCGCAAAATTATCATTTTTACAATTTAGCAACTCTCTGGTAAGAGGACACCTCTCTCTAAAGGTCACTTTGGCTCTGCAATTAGGTTCTACTGTATATACATATGTATTTAATTAAAAAGGCATATATTAGATCAAAATATCATTTATTTTACCAATATTTCAGTTGGCTGAACGCCAACCTTTATACCTTAATAAACCTTTTAACCTTGATAAAGGTTGGCGTTCAGCCAACTGAAATATTGGTAAAATAAATGATATTTTGATCCAATATATGCCTTTTTAATTAAAGATTTATCTATGGATTGCTCTATTTTCAATACATATCTATGTATATTGATTTGTGTGAAACATTCGTGCTCAAATACTTTCATTCCATATACATTTTTATATTTATAGAATAAACCGTGTTAAAAAAGAATGCTGGAACAAGTTTACTCTTATGGTACTGGATAACAGTTCATGTTTAGAAATCTGGAAGCAAAAGGATTTAGTCTTCTTTGCCATCTACCATGGTATTCACATTTTAATTTAAGCCCTTGTTTCTTATCCCCTTGTGTAAGATTACACAAATTCCATGAGTCCATGCTCCTCAAGCTATTTGATAATACAGTTACGAGCGTCATTCTTCATCTCTTAATCATCAGTCAGTTTTCGTCTCTGTCACCGTTTGCTTTTTTTTTTTTGGAATGGCGCCCTCCTATTGGTTGGCTACGCTCACGCCACCTTTGCCCCCACCCACTCGCCTTTTCATTTATGTAATTATTGTGTTGGAGCGGGTCGCACCTTAAATAAATGCATATATTAGTTAATAACCAAATGGAATCCTCTTTCTTTTTCCTGTAAGAGACGCCTACGGAAGCCAACAGTACATAGACAGATAAAGCACATAGGCTATAGTTATTAACTAACATATGCATTTATATAAGGCGCCAATTTATAATTGTAACAAATAGTATTTGAATCAAAACATTCAATCGGGTAAAACACGGGCGTTGCCCGGGTCATCCGGCTAGTTTGATAATAAGCAGCAGCCTCTCCAAAAGTTCCTGTTTGGTTTGCACCTAATGCAAGCCAAAATGTTGAAGCCCTTAAAAACTAAATGTATTGGATATCCTATATTATAAGAGAATGCACAAAAGAACCCTTTCCACAGAAAAATAAACTTACTTTTAAAGAAATAGAAACAGTAGCCAAAACAAAAATAAACAAGAACTGGAGGATCCCACCTAAACACAGTTGGTACAGTGAAGTGTGTTGTGATATGTAAATAACATATGTTAAGTGTTATATTTATTATCTATTGTTAACTATGCAAAATTATGCCATTTGTCAATTGTTTTAAAAACTTATGTAAATTATTTCCTTTTTATCTCTATCTTGTATATAAGGAGATTACTAGATTGAATAAACATTCAGTTCAACTTGTAAGTCGTAGCGAGTTTTGTTCAGACAACTCATACACATTACAACATGGCGCAGTCGACAAAAGTATCGAATTAAAACAGATTAATTCAACAGTGAGTAGAATGGAAGGAATCAAGCCGCCGGCAGAATTTGTCCCGTACAGCAACGAGAAAAAATGGGAGACCTGGAGAGAGTTGTTTGAAATTTTTGCAATAGCGGTAAATTTAGAAAGCATGCCGCTGGTGCGTCAGCGAGCAATCTTGAAGCATATTGCTGGTGAGAAAACAGTGATGATATACAAGACATTTCACATAAGTGAAAATGATACTTACCCAAATGTAAAGGAAATGCTTGATATGTTAACGAACCATTTTAAGCCCTTCAAAAATACGATTCAAAGGAGAAATGCATTTTTTACCTGTGTACAAAAAGAAAGGCAAGGAATCATGGAATTTGTCACAGAATTAAAGCATCTGGCACAAGAATGTGAATTCGAGAATTTAACAGAATCTCTCATAAGGGATCGCCTTATAATTGGAATACTTGACCGAGAAGTGAAAAGAAAGTTGTTAGAAGATCCACAGTTGACACTACCAAGGGCAATTTCGATAGCTATGATCTCCGAGTCAACATGCTCACAAGTAGCATCGTTGAATGAGCAAAAAATGATTGAAAAAATTGAAAAACGTAATTGGGTGAAAGATAGAATTCGAATGGAAAATGCAGAAGCAGGACCAAGCGGTATAAACCCGAGAAGAGAAATAATAATAGAACCATGTAAGTGGTGTGGACAACAACACAAGTATGGAAAGTGTCCAGCATATGGGAAGAAATGTAATGCATGCGGAAAAACCAATCATTTCGCAGTAGTTTGCCGAACAAAACGTATAATAAATCTCTTAGCGAAAAGTGAAGCTGAAGAATCCTGTGACGAGATAAATCTAAATGAAGTTGCTGTAAAGACTGTTGGGTCGGACAAGTGGTCCGCGGTAATAATCATTAATGGCAAGAAGACCACGGTACATTTGGACACTGGCGCACAGATAAATGTGCTTCCTCATAAAGTAATAAACCAATGGCCATCAAGACCAGAAATCAGACCCACGTCATTAAAGGCGTTCGCATATGGAAATACAGAATTGCCTATCGTCGGCAAATGCAATGTGCTATGCCAATATGGTGAAAAGAAAGGAATGTTTGAATTTATCGTAGCCGATGTAGAAGCGCAGACACTTATCACGGGCGATACTTGCGAGAAGCTTGAAATATTGAGGCGAATTAATCATATAAACACGGATGAAATGAAATTGTGTTCTGAAACTCAAAAAATCCTCGAACAATACCACGAAGTATTTCAAGGAGTAGGATTAATCAACTCGGAATGTAAGATTTACACAAAGCCTGAATATTCTCCTGTGCAAGTCCCTCCCAGGCGCATCCCAACAAGCCTCGGAGCCGAAGTTCAGTCTGAATTGGAAAAAATGGTGAAGCAAGGAATCGTTACAAAAATATATCATGAAACAGAGTGGTCTCATCCTATGGTCGTTGTAAAAAAAAAAAAATCTGGTCAAATCAGAATATGCCTGGATCCTCGTAAATTAAATGAGGCCCTTGTGGGAAGACATTTCCAGACTCCGGCTCCAGCTGAACTATTGCACGAGATACCCAAATCTAAGTATTATACCGTGTTAGACGTGAAATCAGCCTATTGGCATATTCCGGTTGCAAAGGAATGCAGAGATCTGTTGGTGATGACCACGCCATTTGGCAAATTCAGATATAACCGATTGCCATTTGGTTTGAAAATATCGGCACAAATTTTTGTTGAGAAAATGACGAATATCTTTAGGGATAGCTTTCAAAATATTACATATGTAGACGATTTGCTGATATATGCGGATACCATTCAAGAGCACAATAAAAAATTAAAGGGAATTCTAGAAAAAGCAAAAGAAAAAATATCAAATTTGATTTAACAAAGGCTCAAATATGTCTAACGAAGGTTCGTTTCTTGGGCCATTTGATATCACAAAATGGAATTGATCCAGAGCCAAATAAGATTGATAAATTGATTACCTTTAAAAGGCCAGAGGATAAAAAGTCGCTTCAAAGGGTCATGGGTCTTTATAATTACTTAGGAAAATTCATTCTAAATTTAGCTGCGTCCACATCCAATATAAGAGGAATATTAAGAAAGAATGTTGTCTGGCATTGGGGGCCTGAACAGGATGGGGAATTCGCTCATATTAAGGAATGCGTTAGGAATGCTCCTTCGTTGGCACATTTTGACAAAAGCAAGATGCTGATCTTGCAATGTGATGCCAGCAAAGATGCAATGGGAGCTGCTCTGCTACAGGAAGATCGACCTCTAGCATACGAATCCGCGTCATTTAGCGACTCGCAGAAACAGTACTCTCAGATTGAGAAGGAGTTACTGAGTGTTTATTATGGATGCAAAAAGTTTGAATATCTATTGTCAGGACACACTTTCGTTGTCCAGACGGATCACCAGCCTTTATTGCCTCTAGTCAAAAAACCGCTGAGTGATATATCTCCGCGTCTACAAAGATTAGTAATGAAGCTTATAGCATTTTACTTCAAATTGCAGTACAAACCAGGAAAATACTTGATTGTGGCTGATACCCTATCCAGGGATACTCACCCCATGGACGAACTACCAACGCCTTTTCTTGAGGACAAAAGAATGGTCAAGATGGTATGTGTTAATATATCGGACGAAAAACTGGTAGCGATGCAGAAAGATACCCGAGAGGATCCTGCTTTGGTTAAAGTAATCTATTATGTGATTGAGGGATGGCCAATATGCAAAAAAGACGTCGATGAAGATGCCAAAGTATTTTTTTATTTCAGACACCGTTTATATTTATGGAATGATCTATTATGTATAGGATCGGCCATAGTGATTCCGAAGACACAAAGGAATAATATGCTTAATTTGTTGCACCAATCGCACCAAGGGATATCTGCAATTCAGGGTTTGGCGCGAGAATCTTTGTTTTGGCCGAGAATGTCCATCGACATTGCTGAAAAAGTAAAAAATTGTGAAATTTGTCAAAAATATCAGAAATCAAAAATACGGCAGCCGTTAAAACCTTTCCCAGTTCCAGATTATCCATGGCAGACAGTATCATTGGACATATTTTATATTCAGAAAAAGCCCCATTTGTTAGTGGTCGACAGATATAGTGGCTACCCGGAGGTATTTGCATTGGACCCACCTACGGCGATTAATGTAAAAAATAAATTGAGAGAAACATTTGCACGATTCGGGATTCCGGAAACCATGATGTCCGACAATGGACCACCGTTTCGCTCAGAAATTATGACTGACTTCTGTATAAGATGGGGTATAAAACAGCTATTTTCAAGTCCACACCTTCATAGATCTAATGGTCTGGCCGAAAGAAACATTCAAACAATAAAAAAATCAATTAATTAAATGTAGAGATGAAGGGTCCGACCCATATCTGGCTATTCTGGCATATAGGAATACACCAAAAAATGACCTACCTTCACCCGCACAGCTATGTTTATCGAGGAGCCTTCGATGTCAAATCCCCAGAATTACACCGCTATATAGACCTTATCAAACTAATTGGAGAAGTATAGAGAATGCCAAAAGAAAAAGACAGAGCTCAATGAAAGAGCAGTATGACAGAAATAGTAAAAGCTATCCCAAGGTCAATGTAGGAGAGGATGCATGGTGTCAAATGCATCCAAGGGAGACATGGACACCGGTGAAGATTTCAGCGCAGGCTGATTCTCCTCAGAGCTTTGAAGTTGTGACACCATCGGGAAATAGGTTGATAAGAAATCAACAATTTATTAGGCCAAGGGATGGAGTCAACGAAAAAAGCCAGTTGTCTTCAGAACCAATTACCGGCTCCCCAGAAGCTCAACATCCGCATTACGACAGTCCAACGATGGGCGAGTCATCCACAGCCCCGATACAGCGGTCAAGTGAAGAGACCAATATTGACCAGAGGGAAGGCGCGACTACATCCGCTGGGATTTCACCAGAACCATCCGGAACCTGTTTTCAAGGTTTGGAAGAGAGTTAAGAAAACCACAAAGATTTTGTTTTTAAGCAGAGGGGAGGCATGTCAACCGCCTTTTGATTTGCCTGATCTGATTGTTGATGGTTGTCTAGATTCGTGACATTCTTTAATTGTTGTAGCAGAGGGGAAACATGTGATATGTAAATAACATATGTTAAGTGTTATATTTATTATCTATTGTTAACTATGCAAAATTATGCCATTTGTCAATTGTTTTAAAAACTTATGTAAATTATTTCCTTTTTATCTCTATCTTGTATATAAGGAGATTACTAGATTGAATAAACATTCAGTTCAACTTGTAAGTCGTAGCGAGTTTTGTTCAGATAACTCATACCCATTACAACAAAGTGAACCCAGGAGGAGCTCTGAACCTCAGACAGCATCAAACGACACTAAAAAGATTTAGAACAGGCCATCTCAAGCCATTGAAGATAGAAAATAATAACAAAATCTACCCCACTTGCCCAAAATGTAGCTTGGCACCTACAGCTCCAGAACACATTTTGGCTTGCATTAGATGCACTAAACAGGACCTTTGGGAGAGACTGCTGCTTATCATAAAACAGCTTCTTCTTCTTTCTTATCTCCACTCAATCATATTAGGGTATCAAGCTTGTAAAGCTTGAGATTTGACAACCATCATGATTGGGTGAAGTAGAATGCGTCTGCCTTTGTCATTAAGACTGGGAACACTACTCAGTGGCAGGCCGACTTAACTCCAAAAGAAATGGCCGCCTCTGACATGAGGAACAGACGCCATGTGCAGCCGCTCCTAACATGGAGTACAGACGCTGCTCATCCTGTATCCCTGGATTAGGAGCCCTTACAGGGTACTATCAGCCGGGCCAGCTGAGCCCAGGTTTTTTAGTGAGCTTGTTACTGCTCCCCCTCCTCCTTTTTCATCCAGGCTTAGGACTGGCAAAGGCAGAGTAAGGCGGTTATCATAAAACAGCTTAAGGAGCATGAACTCATGGAATTTGTGTAATCTTTACACAAGGGGATAAGAAACAACAACCTATTATAAGAGAGTAGGTTTAAATTTGCATAAGGAAATACTAATTTTATCCTAACCAAAATATTCGAACCTTTCTTAAGAATGCATTTATTTCTTGGAACCAAATAGGGAAAACTCTCAAGACAGAATTTTTTAACTGTAGTTTTCAACAAAACGGTTTCCATTAAATAAAAAACGGGCCAACAGCAGTATTTATTACATTGCACACATTCTCTGTAAAGTTAAGAGAGAAAGAAGGATATTTGAAACAAAAAAAAAACACATAATGAAAGAATTCACAAAAAAATAAAAGATTTTTTCTAAATATATATATTTTTTAAATGTGGAGAAGAAAAAAAAAACCCAACAATTCAGGGAGGAGTTTAACAACAACAGGAAACAACAACAAAAAAAAAAACGTTTTTGTCAATTTTTAATAAAACAATATTTTACTTCCACTTTTTTTGTTTGTTTAAAAAAAAAAACAAAGAATTACACAGAGGTCAAATTTAAAAAAAAAAAGATATGGGAGTGGGCAGAGTGTGGGAAGGGGGATAGAGAGTAAAGATTTTAACAATATAAAAACATATGACAAAAAAAAACCCTCTAAAACAGAACCAACATTGGAAAAAAAAACATCATAATTAAATAATCAATTTTCTTTCTCTATATATATATATGTAAACTAGTAAAGCACCTAGTGGTGCACAGAAGGAAATTTTGATAAATATATTGAAGGGGGTACAGGGTCAAATTTTATATAATTCCAACCTATATTCACAGAGTTTATTAACTACCTCAACTAATGAGATATATATATAGAATTAAGAAAGGAAAAAAAAATCGTCATAGGATTGAAAACAATGAAAAAAAAAAGGATGAGTCAAGTTTTCTTTAAACTTTCAAAAGGAGAATAATTTAGAATTTATCAAAAAAGTTTTTTTTTTTTTTCCATCCTTTTTTTTATGACTTCTAAAAAATGTCTTCCTTTTGTATAATTTTTTTTTATATATAAAATTTTTTATTACTTTTTTTTATTAATTATTTATATATAGAGTTTTTTATTAATTTATTTTTTTATATTATTATTATTAATACAAGAGAGGGGCAGTTAATTGTATAGTTAGTTAGAAGTCTCATCCCACTTTAGTATAATATAAGAAAAAGCTGTGTCTTTTTTGTTCAAGGTGATAGGCGATAAAAAAAAAAAAAATAAAAAAAAAATCCTTTTTTTTTTTTTCTCCCAAAAGTTATTTTGTCACATATCTGCATATATAAATGGAATTGTAATTTTTGTTTTTTTAAATGCATATAAATTATATATATATATTTATATAAAAAATGTTTTTTTTTTTCTTTTTGAAAACGAAAAAAAAAATTATGAAAAAAACCCAATAAAAATATATATTATATATATAGATATAAAAAAATAAATATATTTTTTATATTAATAATAAAAAAAAGATAACAAAAAATATTTAACTAAAACAATGCAGCTGCAAGGGGTGTTTTTTTTTTTTAAACTCCTTATATATATAATATATAAAAAAATATACTTCAATTAAAGAAAAAAAAATTTCAAAAAAATAAGTTTAAGAGATGTTTTAAAAGAAAGCGAAGGTAACGGGGGGAAAAAAAAAGGTGGCAACAATTTATTTAAGTTCAAAATATACAAATAATTAAAAAAAAAAACAAGCACCAATTATAAGTAATTCGAGTCCCAAAAATTAAAAAAAAAAAAGACATAATTCAACTATCATAAAACATTTTAACTTTTTTTTTTACTTATATTTTATTAAAGGGGTTTTATATATATATATATAAAATGTTTGTATAGCGAGCGAGTGTGTTATACATTGTAATCAACAATTATGATTAAAAAAAAAAAAGAGAAAAGGAAAAAAAAAATTGAAAAATGTCATTTAAAAATAAAAAATTTCAAATTTCTTTTGTCAAATAAAGTCTTATATATAATGTGTGGTTGTATAATGCAGCATTCACTAATATCAAATGAAAAAGACGAGAAAAAAAGAAAAAAATGTAAAAAAAAATTTTTTTTTTTTTTTTTTTGAAAAAAAAAAAAGGCGATAGACAAAAAGTTTGTGTGTGTGTGGCGAGTGATAAAGATGAAAACTATAATTAAAAAAACAAAGTACAAAATATAAAAGTCACAGAGTAAGAGGAAAGAAAGAAAGGAAGTAATATACACATCTGGCTGTGTGTGGAGGAGAAGCAAGTTGAGCGCTGGCTTTACAAGGAAGGAAATAAGCTATGGACACAAGCAAAGAAACAACGTGGTGCCCGCAACGGGGGTGAAGGGGGGAGGTTCCAGCTAAGGCATGTCGTGGGGAGGGGGCTCTGTACACACACATATGTTTGTATGTACAGTAGAACAACCTCCATGAGAGAACACTCGCGCTAGAGGACACCTCTCTACAAAGGATAGTTTTTATTTGCAAAATTACCATTTTTACTATTTAACAACTCTCTGGTATGAAGACACCTCTCCCTAAAGGACTCTGCAATTAGGTGTCCTTTACAGGGAGGTTCTACTGTAGCAACTCTGGTAAGAAAACATCTCTCCCTAAAGGACACTTTGGCTCTGCAATTAGGTGTTCTTTACAGGGAGGTTCTACTGTAGAAACTGGTAAGAAAACACCTCTCCCTAAAGGACATTTTGGCTCTGCAATTAGGTGTTGTCCTTTACAGGGAGGTTCTACTGTAGCAACTCTGGCAAGAAAACACCTCTTCTTAAAGGACACTTTGACTCTGCAATTAAGTGTCCTTTTCATCAAGGAGGTTCTACTGTGCTAAAGTATTTTAATTTTTCAAACTAATCCACAAATACACTTGAAAATAAACTTATCTGCAAATGAACAAATACACGTGGTACAGGCCATGAAAATTATTAAGATAGTTGAGATTTGCCTTTTTACTCAAAGTATTGCTGTAGAAAACAGTTCAAATTTTGTATTAATGAGTGGATTCGCCGCCAGGAGGCCAAGGCAAGCGGCCGCACTGAAAAACGCTCCCGAATAATTTATATTTTTTCTTAGTTAAAGCGGATAATTACTGAAAAAAAAGGGGAAAAGCTAAGTTATAACTTATTTATAAGATAATAATAATAAAATTGTTGTAAGGACGAGATGAAAATTCTGAAATTTGCATGCTTGTTGCTAGTTCTCCATATCATAATTTGTTTCAAACGGCCAGAATGCCCAATACAAGAGTTTGTTAAATGCAAACTGAGAATGTATCGGAAATCAAACGCTGGATTTGGATATGATGGCATTCCTATACTACTACTGAACATATCCAGTGGCTATTGTATCCAGGTCATTTGTTTACTCCTAATGATCAGTGGGTATTGAGCCTAACCCTGGCCCCAAAAAGCAGACAACTTTGTTTACAGAGCCAACTCCCACAGTGAAGGAATCGGCTGATACAGAGTTGAAGACAATGATCGTCCAAATGTCATCAGAGATCAGAAATCTTGGCGAGAGAATAGATACGAGATTGTCAAACATCGAAAAAAGAATGATAGAGTGGGACCAGAGACTTCTTGGAGTTGAAATGAAGTTAACAACTTATGTGGAAACCTTGGCTGCTACGAACGAGATAGTCTCTGAGAATGTAACTAAGTTAAGGGAAATTGAAGCCAGGACCGACTTTCTGGAGATGAAGCTGCGGGAGCCAAATCTCGTTTTCTACGGAGTTGAGGGAGAAGCGAATGAAGGACCAGCTGAAAGTCTTCAAAAAGTTAAATCTATTATAAAAGAAAAAATGCAGATTCTAGAAAGTATAAATATAACTAAATGCCATAGACTTGGAAAGGCTAATAAATCGCCTATTTTGATTTCATTGCCAGAATATGAGGATAGAATTAAATTATTCAAAAATACGACCAAACTTAGAGATAGCAAAATTTACATAAACAAAGATTATAGTAAAAAGATTAGAGACCAACGGCTTATTCTTATTGCTAAAAGGAAAGAACTTTTTGAAAAAGGCACTCGATCAAAGCTGAGAGATAATAAACTTATTGTAAACGGTGTAGTTTATGAAGCTGTAAATGGCCAAGTTGTCAATAAAAATGGAAATAAGATATAGCAAAAACAGAACATAACACTGAATGTAAATAGGACTTTCCAGACTGATAATCAGATTTCTAATATAGTGACTGTACAGCCACTTTATGATAAAACACGCACGGCTAAAACTTCTAAATTTAAAAACCCAAAGGTTACGAAAAATATAACAGATAAAAATACAACTAAAATTAGATATCCACATACGAAAAACTGTGAATCGGCAATAAAAGACAAACAAGTAACCCAGGCCAAACATATAGATACTAAAATAAAAATGTTACAATGGAATATAAATGGATTTAATAGAATAACATCAATATTTCCACTCGTTGAATACCTAAAAAAATACAAACTTTTTGCACTAAGTGAAACATGGATATTATGAATGATTTCGAATTATTAACAGAGGAATACTACATAATTCAAAGCCCAGCAATGAAAACAGAACTAAAGGGAAGGGGCTCGGGGGGAATTCTGATTGGAATAAAAAAAAACTTTCAACATACGGTTAGAAAAATCGAAACAAACCCTTATTGGATATCTGTCTTGACGCACAAATTTCTAGACAAAACCACCGAGAGTATTTGTTTGTTGTTTGTATATTTACCTCCTAATGCATTACAAGAACAAAATCTAACAAATTTACTTAGACACATTGAATATCACATGAGTGAAGGTAACGAAGTGCTAATAGCCGGTGATATCAATATAAGAATAGGCAATGCTGGAGGCTTCCATAACCCACTGAAACTAAATTCACCCCTCAACAAATATAGAAAATCTAAAGACCTAATATCTTCGAAACTATCTGAAAAACTAATTTCCTTCACAGATTCAAATTATATAACAATAGCTAATGGCAGAACTAAAGGAGATACGTACGGCTCATTCACTTTTATTTCAGAAAGAGGTTCATCGGTTTTGGATTATTTTATGTACACACACGGTTCAACACAGATCATATCGGATATGTGGATCGAAGAACTTTCATATTCAGACCACTTACCAATTGTTTTACAAATTAATACTGGGTATGAAGCTATTAAATCCTCGCATAAAAATGAAATACTAACACGAAAATTCATTTGGACGAAAGAAAATGTGGAGATGCTAAAACATAATTTAAGTGATATAGAAGATGGAAATGAAACCGATATTAACACAGAAACAGTAAATTTTACTAAACAGATCTACACGGCAATGGAATCGGCAAATATAATTAAATTTGCTAAACGACGACATCAACTTTCAAAACCTTGGTATGACAAAGATTGTTACATTATGAAAAAAAACGACCAAAGTAAGTTTACAAAGATGTAGGAACTCAAATAACACACACGACCGCCAAAAATATATTGAAGCTAGGAGGGAATATCTTAAGCTCTTGCAAAGAAAAAGAGATGAATTTAATAAGGACAAGAATGAAATGATAAAAAACGCCAAAGATCCCAAATCCTTCTGGAATGCCATTGCAGCCTTTAGAAAAAAAACAATAATACAAGGAGAGATTGATATAAAAGAATGGTTTTTATTTTATAAAAATTTACTGAACAAAGAAAATAATGAAGCTACTTTTACGTTAAACCAGATGATCGGTTGGAAAGATCCAGATTTAGACGCGGAAATAACCCTTGAAGAGATCTATGATGTAGTAAAAAAACTAGCGAATGGCAAAGCAGTGGGACTCGATGGTATACCAAATGAGTTGCTAAAGAATTTACCGATACCGACTTTAACTAAATTGAAAAACCTATTCAACAAAATAATGTCCACGGAAAAATACCCGCAACTCTGGACGAACTCAATAGTACACCCCATATATAAAAGCGGTGATAAGAATAACCCAACAAATTATAGAGGGATTGCCCTCTGCAGTAATATATCTAAATTATTTACTACAATACTAAGAAACAGATTAAACAACTGGATAGAAAAAAGAGAGATTATTTTAGAAAATCAAGCAGGTTTCCGTAAGAACAGATCATGCACTGACCACATACTACTACTGAATTCACTCATCCAATTATCTTTGAGAAGAAAACGAGGCAAGCTATATGTCTTCTTCATCGATTTGACTAAAGCTTTCGACACAGTACCACATGATTTACTTTGGCAAAAATTGCATAAAATGGGCATTAGCAATAAATTTGTAATGCTGATAAAAACTTTTACCAAGAAGCTAAGATTACTATCCGATGGAAAGGGCAATATTCAAGTAATGTGAAAATTAATTCTGGAGTGTTGCAGGGAGAATCACTTTCCCCACTTTTATTTATACTATATATGGCCGACCTAATAGAACTTTATAATAACTCAGCACTTACAGGATTTCATCTCCCTGATTTTGGTGTTTTACACCTACTTCTGTATGCGGATGACATAGCCATAATTGGAGAATCGAAAATTAATCTTCAAATTAAAATCAATTTACTAAAGTCTTACCTGGATAATAACAAATTAGTTTTAAATGAAAATAAGTCCAAAATAATGGTATTTAGAAATGGAGGAAGACCGGCAAGACACGAAAACTGGTACTGGGGGGACATCCCACTGACTGTTGCGTCCAATATTATATATTTGGGATATCCATTCACTACCACTAATAATAGCAAAAAGGTAGCCCTCTTTTATAAAGCCAAAGCAAATACGGCAATAAATGCAACTATTAGACTGATAAAAAAGGAAAAAATTAATTCATTAAAAGTTGCACTGAATTTATTTGACTCAGTTATTAAATCAATACTGCTCTATGCGGCCCCTGTGTGGGCTTGGGACAATACGGATATTATAGACCAATTACAGAATACGTTTATTAAAAACTTTCTGAATCTACCAAGATATATACCAGGGTATATTGTAAGGCTGGAAACAGGCAGAATATCTCTGACTTTTACAACGATCAAATTAATTATGAAATATTTCATTAGATTACAAAAAATGGAAGACAATAGACTACCTAAGCTATGCTGGAATAGATTGAAGGAAATTTCCTTAATGACAAAAAAACCTATAGGATTCTGTAAAAATATCATGGATATCATCAATCATTGTGGACTCACACGGCTAAACTTTAGGTTAAATTATGATGACATACAGATCGAACTTCCGAATATACTAAAAATAAAAATTGAACAGCTATTGCAGCAAGATCTGGCAAAATTATCTCTTACGAAAACATACTCAAACTATAGGTTACTTTATGATTCATTCATTCCAGAACATTATTTTTCATGCAATCTGTCCTCAGCTTTAGTGAGTTTTATTGCACAGATCAGGATAATATCTACATTGATCAAAGAAAATCATATTTATGTAATTAAGAAAGAAGATTTGTACTGTAGGTTATGCGGAAGTCAGATAACCGATGAAATATACCATTTTACTGCTGAGTGCGGGGATCTGGAAGGAGAGAGAAAAAAGATCCTGAAAAGTCTTCCTAGACCGCATTTGAACTCAATAAAGATAATAAAAACTGTTTCAGATAAGAAAAGTTGGGCAATAGAACTGTTCAACTATCAAAAAGCGGTTGTTAATAAAATTGCACTCGTGGAAGAGAGAAGAACAGGGGCACAATAAAAAAAGTCACCCTGTTTACCATACCTTAATTGTAAATACTCTATCTCTCCCTTTTCTCTTGTGTTGAATATTGTCTGTAATTCCACGGCGAATCTGTACAGGGCAAGACGCCCTAATAAAGTTGTTTTGTTGTTGTTGTATTAATGAGTGTATATGCCAGAGCCCTGTTGATTCAGTCAAAATTCCACAGACTACAATCCCAAATACTCCCTTTCGGGAAAAGAACAACTACGAGTGTTTTGAAGATCCTTTCTTGGTTTGAAGTTTATTCAGAAAATATATCCAACTAATTTTTTATTTAGTTTCCCGACGTTTTTCAGTGAGGAGAGTGAAAGTAAGTTACTAAAATCTTTGGAACTAAATGAAAAATTGGTTGATGTAGCCAGATATTCTGCACAAATGAGTTTTTATTCAAATAAAAAAACTTCTTGTTAACCGTATTTAGTCAAAGTGGGATGTTACCTGGTCAGTGGGGGCTCTGCTGCTGTATCTCAATCTTCTCCACTGTCATGTCTGGGTTCATCATGGTGGCCTCCTGGATGGCCTGGGCCAGAGCCTGGTCATGGTCCACCGAGTCCCCGCCCTCCGACTGGATGGTGATCTTCTGCTCCACCCTGGTCTCCACCATGCCGTCCTTCTCCATCTTGTACTGCATCCCACGTCCCCCTCGCACACCACCCTCCTCATGGTGGTGGCTAGCTCTACTCACCGTGATGGTCTCCACCGTGCGGGTCTTACTGGACACAGTGGAGGAGCTCATTATCTCCCCACCCTCCATGATCACCTCTGGCTCCGCCGCGGCTGGCGGGGTGTACGCCACCTTGCGCACCTCTGTGGGTACAATAGGTGGCACAGTGCCTGGAATGGCCCGCACAGGACTGCTGTCGTACTTTATCGCTTCCGTCTTCACTATGGTCACCTGGTCAACCAACCAGTTAGTTCTTTCTGGACTTCATTCTAACTTGGAGATAAGGTTTACAATACATAACTTACTGGAATGGAATACTTAAATCAACTATAGCCATAAGCCCTAGTAAATACTGCTTAAAGATGGATATATTAGACATTTTGGCTATCTGCCTAAAGATGGAGTGCTCCAGAAGTGATAGTTCCTCTAGGAGAAGAAAGAACTCAAATTCAGGACATATGGGAATCTTGATCAGCAACTTATCTGAAGACAGTCAATTTTGACCACAAACCTGTTCTAGGGACTCTTAGGTAGAACTGATGGTGGACTCACCGGGGGTTCATCTAGTGGGGGAGTGGCGATAATTCTGGTGTTCTTGGAGACCTGCTGGGTGACGGTCTTCTGCTCGTTGAGGGTGGTGCTGCTGGTGGTCTTGGAGGCTGCCAGGATGGGGGTGGGCTTCTCTGCTACCGCTGGGGGCGGTTGTTTGGTGATGGTGGCTGCCACTGTGGGCGGTGCCTAGACAGCACAGACTGTGTCAGCAGTACTGTAGCACTGGGGTCTGCTGGGGTTAATCAGAGGGGAAGGATTGGCTTTACTAACACAAAGAGAGACCAATACAGCTCAAATGTGATCTTGTTACCATATTTAGAGTACTGTAGCCATCATGATTATCATGGCCTGTACCACGGGTACTAGGGATAAACAACAACAACTGTAGCTATAGTTCGCACTCCCTATAAAGCTGGTATAAAAGACATAGAGGCAATCTCTCTCATTAAGGTTGAATTGTCAGGTGAAAAGTCACTTTTCTTAAGAGTTATTCAGTGCTACATTAACTATCCCCTCTTAGTCTGGTAAAAACAAAATGTCACAAATCTTCTCGATTTCCATCTACAATCTGTTCAAGTATTACATTTAAAAAGTGTGAGAGAGTGAGAAATAATCTGTTCAGATGCACTTTTCTACAGAAATAGCCAATCTTTCCCACGATTAGGAAGCCAGGACAAAAAGGGGAGTTAAAGATCAAAAAGAGAGTGAAAGATGCAAGAGCAGATTCAGTGAGCATGCAGGCAGACATCTGTGCTGAAAGAGAGTGGGAAGTTGATGGAGTTAGTCAGCTGTAGGAGAAAGAGGTTTCATCCACCTGGTCTGCTGAGGAGGGCACCACTCCGATCACCACGGGCTTGGTGGATGTGGGAGACTTGGCCTTGACTGGAACCTTGCTGTAGGCGGTGGTCGACATCCTCTGGGGCTCCGCGGAGACTGGAGATTTCATTGTGGTGGTCTTGACCACTGGGGAGGATTTGTACCCACTGGGCGGCCTCAGGGACCCTTCCAGTAACTTGGTGGGTCTGGTAGCTGTGGAGGAGGGAATGGCAGATTTGGGGGCAGTCACACTGCCATCTGACATGAGGGACTGGTTGAGGGGGCTCACCAGGCTGTCCTGGGTGTTGTCCAGGATGGAAGAGACTGAGGTGTCTTTCTTGGGCGTCACCTCAACACTGTACTCATCTAAGCTGTTGGATGAGGAGGTGATGCTGCTGGAGTCAGACTCCATGGATTGGTTGGGGGGAGGTGCTGTTATGGAAGGCTCTTGTATCTGTTCCTCCATCTTGGAAGTCTGCTCCTTGGTAGCTTGCTTCTTGGACTTGCCTCCAAAAAGAGCAGACACCATTGACCTCTTCTCTTTTGTTGGAGTATCTTTCCCCTTCTTGTCTTTCTTCAGCTCTGGTAGTTTGCTGGGGGGTGGGGATTTGGCCTTCTCTTCCTTTTTGGTATCTGTTCTCTTGGAGGGTTCCTTGATCTTACTGGGCTTCAACTCTTTCTTGGCTGCTTCCTTCTTGGCCTTCTCAGCCTCTTTCCTAGCCTTCTCAGCTTCTTTCCTGGCTTTCTCTGCTTCCTTCTTTGCCTTAGCTAGCTCCTTCTTGGAGAGGGAGCCATCCCTCTTGTCAATGCTATCCTTGGAAACATGGTGGGTCTTCTTCTCTTCCTCCGGAGGCTTGTAAGTGTCCAGGTTGGGGAGTGGCACAATCTCAATGTTCTTGAGGCTGTCCCTGGACTTCTTAATCTCGGAATGTTTGTCCAGATTGGAGGAGGATGAAGAGATGGTGGTGGTAGTTTGTACAACAGACTTGCGTTCTTCCTTTGGAGAAGACTTGGCCAGAGGTTGGGAGGCAAAGGGATCTGCCTTCTTCTTGGAGTCCATTCCTGCTGGGGAATAGGTGAAGGCTAGACCAGTGGCTCTGGTTGGGGAAATTGGAACGGCTTCACTGGAGGTTGGAGAGATGCTTCCTCCAGACTTCTTCTGATCATAGGAGAATCCCCGTTCAGCTACCCGATCCGCCACACTGTGGGTTGGTGTTGGTGGCTTGCCTGTTACCTCATAGGTGTACTCCCTGGTGAACTGGGAGGCTTGTTTGAACTTGGGCTGTTCCTTGGTAGCAGAGGCCGGAGCCAGTCGAGGGGTGCTGGTCACCAGGTCAGTCTGGTCCCTGGCAAACTTCACAGCACAACACTCAGCATGCAGCATGCA
The DNA here is from genome assembly GCA_030710605.1 of Cordylochernes scorpioides. NCBI lineage: Eukaryota > Metazoa > Arthropoda > Arachnida > Pseudoscorpiones > Chernetidae > Cordylochernes > Cordylochernes scorpioides. The sequence continues at coordinate 68,094,023 of CP092877.1, read as the reverse complement.
ACAGTGCTACAACAACATTACTCATGCAGGGGTAGCACCATGCAGCTACTCACATCGTGCTCTGTCCTTGAGGCAGGGGCTGCAGCTGCCGGTCTGAACTCCTCCTTCACCTCCCCATTCTCCAGGTGCTCAGTGGACTTATGGTCCACCTTCTTCATGCCCATCATTGGTAGGACGGCCACTCCTCCCACTGGCTTCTGTCCCAGCAACACAGCCATGGTTGGAACACCTCCATGGTAGAACAGTGTGTTATGTTGGGAACAGTGGTCCCAAGTGTTATAAGATTCACATTAGATGTGAATAGTTAAATAGGAATCAAATCTAACATAAAGGAGAAAGGGGGAAACCTAACCTTTGTTTCCTTCCTCTTAACTTCAGGGGCTGGTGTAGGGGTGGTGGGGGCAGGGGACTCTGCTGCTACTGGAGTCGGGGTGACAGCGGGGGAGATAGGGGCCTCCTGAACTTGCTGCAGGGGCTCAGGGGAGGGGGTCACGGGACCCCTCTTCTCTGGCAGCCCTGCAACTGTGTGCCTCTTGCTCTCATCTGGCCGCTCTTCTGGAGAGAGTCTGGGCCGGCTGTAGCCCAGAGCTGGAGGAGCCAAGCAGTTAGCAGAGCAGCACATGCCCACCTCCCATCCCATCCTTAGTGCTTAGGACATCTTCGCCAGCAAAGTTTCTATTTCATTGACCTTTCAACAAAAGAATTTTGTTGAAAATATGATAAAGGGCACAATTTGAATTATAGATTAGAACTACAAGATAATAAGACCAAAAACAAATAAATAAATAGTGTGTGATGTTTCAGCAAAAGCGTTGTCACCATCATCAGACAAAAGTCAAAACAATTCAGTACTTTTGTCTGATGATGGTAACAACGCTGTTTACCAAAATAGCATGCACTATTTATTTGGATGGGGTCTTGTTACCTTATGTTTCTAATCTCTCTCTATAATCCAAATTCTGTGCCTTATCATGTACTGTAGGATAAGAAGTTGTATGTTTTAATGAGGTTTAGTACAAATTAGATCTCTTCAATGTACATGATTGGTGGAGAATTTGGTGAACTTCTGTTCAATCTGGTTGATAGCTTAATGGATGTTCCCTACTCTACTCCTAGGTATCATGTCTTCTAAGGTCATTTTTATATCATGGAATAATAAAATTTTCCAAATAGAAATAATGATATTAATAAGGCACTATTTGGCTTATAGATTAGAAACATAAGGTAACAAGACCAAATCCAAATAAATAAATATTATGTGACATTTCGGTAAGAGCGCTGTTACCATCATTAGACAAAAGTACTGAATGTACTCATTCAGTACTTTTGTCTGATGATGGCAACAACGCTGTTACCAAAATGGGAGCCGCTACATATCACATACTATTTATTTGGAAATGGTTACCTTAAATAATGATATTGAAAAGCCAAGACTTCCTATTATTCCACCTTTTTTTTTTTTGCATCTTTCCACCAGTATGATCAAGAGAAAGGGAAAAAAACACTTTTTTTTTCTTGTTCCTATTCCCCATGGAAGCATTTAGTAGCAGAGCAGCAGCAGCAAGTGCCAAGCAAAGGATGAGAGAGAGTAGGGATTGAGCCAGTTAAAAAGCATGGAGGTTAAAAAAAACACACACACAGAAAGCATTCAAGAAAGTATGAAAAAAAAAAAAAGAGTTTTAAGCATTGACTTACCACCGTCCATACTTCTTGAGCCCAGATTCCTGTTGCTGAGTGTCCGGTCGAAATGCGGAGGAGGCCTATCAATTTGAGCACTGGCCTCTTTTGTCTGGTACTGGGTTTTACCGGAGTACCGGAATTTGGAGCCGAACCGGGGGAAAAAGAACTTGGTTTTAGGAGGAGGCTCCGGGGAAACCAGTCTATAGTCCAAAGAGTTTCAGTTGACCATGGGGTGGGGAACATAGTGTGGGAGGGACTCACCTAAAGAAGGAATGGTGCTCCACGCAAGCCTTCCACAGCTTCTTGGCTGCCCTGGGGCTGGGGAGCTTGAAGCCCACTGTGCTCTCAAACTGCTCAAACTGGACACAGAACACACATTTTACTGTGCGAAACCTCTTGGAGAAAAAGGATAGGAGATGATAGGGCACAATTTGGATTATAGATTATAAACACAAGGTAATAAGACCACATCCAAATAAATAAATAGTGTGTGACGTTTCGGTAACAGCATTGTTACCATCTTCAGACAAAAGTACTGAATGAGAAATTTTACCAAAGCATGTTTAAATAGTTACCGTTACAAGTGTGTAAACAAAATAACAGATAATAAGAAGATAGTTATCTGAGAAACACAGAATATTATTTTTATTATTATTATTATTAATTAAAAGTAGAAAAAACCCAATTTTTTTTTTTAATATAATTAAAAGCATATCTATAAATATTATTTATATTTCTACATGCATTCTACACTATTTAAACATGCTGTGGTAAAATTTCTCATTCAGTACTTTTAGCTGAAGATGGTAACAATGCTGTTACCGAAACGTCACACACTATTTATTTGGATTTGGTCTTATTACCTTGTGTTTATAAGGATAGGAGAGGTTGAGTAAAGGAAAGTGATGTAACACCATCTTAAAATAGCTTTAATTGTTTGAATAAATTAGGCTAGAGCTGTGACCAGCCAAACATCACAGCCGTGTGATATAAACAACATTCATTAAGAGACATTGAGTTAGTGCCTTACGAGTTATCTGAATCACATGTAGGGAGGGGGCCATGATAAAGATAGCCCCAGCCTAATTTATTCAAATAAAGAAACATATAGCAAGGATAGCACCTTTTACCACCAATTTATTTTAATAAAGGGAGAACAATGGAAGAAATGCACTTGTTAAGTCTTTGTGTAATTTCCTAGAATGACTAACAGTCATTGAAATCCCAGAGAAGAATCAACCTCAGCCTTTCTAAATAATATTAACTTTATTTGCTAATATGGTAATCCGAGATCTCAACAGGCTTATTTACATATGTACAGTTCACTTTGACTTCTCCAATTGTATCTTCTTTATCTCCAACTTCTTTTGAGTTCTTGAACTTTATCTTATTTGACTTGATCCTCCTTGCCCTCTACTTCGCTCTTCCCTAGACTTCAGCTTCAGCTCTTTCACTTCAGCTACGGCTTTAGAGTTGCTTACTATGCCTTTTCTATTCTTACTTTGATCTACTTTCCGCTACTTCTTACTTTGATCTACTTTCCGCTATTTCTTACTTTGAACTACTTTCCGCTATTTCTTACTTTGAACTACCTTCCGCTATTTCTTACTTTGAACTACCTTCCGCTGCTTCTTACTTTGATGATCTAACACTTTCTCCACGTCACCGTTCAAATACCTTCTCGCTCGAGCCTCACACTCTCTCAGCGACTAATCTTTCCTCTCTTCTACCTTACTTGCTATACCTATTACCTTACTTCTTACCCCCCCGCTACTCTATCTACCTTCTTTTATATAGTTGAAAACTGTCACACGGGCGCACTCTGTGGTGATTTTGCGGCGCATCCCGTGGCTCGCGCCATCTAGAGCCGCTTTCCCCAACCATTCTTAACATACCCCCACCCTCTTTGTGTGAGCACAAAGAGCCATATCCTCTTCTGAAGTCACTTTTAAGGGGTAAATCTTTCGTATTGGTCTTATCAATATTCCCCGCGTTGGTTTTACTTTTGCCACTCTGATTTTCCCTTTGCCCGGAATCAATTCCTATATTTTTGCCATTAGCCTGGTATATAACAGAGTATACAACATTGGAGCTACCACAGCTCCAGAAACAGTTTCCTTCGATACAAGTTGCATTTCATTGTTTGGAAGATATCGCCAATTGAACCTTTTTCTATTGGTTCCCTCTTCACATAGGTGATCTGGACAGCACATCCCTGGCTAGAAAACGCCTCACTTTCTCCAACCTTTGCATCATTGCACCATCAGTTGTCCATCTTTTTCTTCCAAATAAATCTAAGGTAGTCCCGATCGTTATTCTTAATGGCGATCATCCGGAAATATCTTTTCAGGTCGGCCAAAACCCCGAATTTATTCTCCCGATGTTTTATCCTTATCTCAGGGATTCTTTTCAGCAGACTGGGTCTCCTCTTCAAATATCGTTTCAACGAGAGTCCGTTGCGTCCTCGACAGGAAGCGTCGTCAAATACTGGCCGCACAGGGGCATCCCTGGATTCACACCCAAATACAGGGCGATCAGGAAACCAGTATCCTTTTCCCTCAGGTGGAATTTCATCAATAATCCCTTCCTCCATCCTTGATTCAGTACCTTGTTCTGCAACTGGGTTTTCTTCCACCCTTGAATCAGTACCCTGTTCTGCAGCTAGGTTTTCTTCCACCCTTGAATCAGTACCCTCAGCTACTGCTCTAGAATTGCTCACCGGTTCATAACCTTTAATTGCAGTCTCCGAATCCTTTACTCCGTCGCCCTTAGGCTTTGCTTCAGAATCGTTTACTCCGTCGCCATTTGGCTTCGCTTCAGAACCCTTTACTCCGTAGCCCTTAGGCTCATCTTCAGAATCCTTCATTCCTTCGTCCTTAGGCTTCGCTTCAGAATCCTTTACACCTTCGCCCTCGGGCTCCGCTTCAGAATCCTTTACTCCGTCGCCCTTAGGCTCATCTTCAGAATCCTTCATTCTTTCGTCCTTAGGCTTCGCTTCAGAATCCTTTACACCTTCGCCCTCAGGCTCCGCTTCAGAATCCTTTATTCCGTCACCCCTATGATTCACTTCAGTGGTTAGCATACGTTCATATGTATCGCATCCTTCCACTTCAGCCGAGAACAGGTCTTCCGAGGCATCTTCTTCTATTAGTAAGTTCTCGATCCTTCTATTCAACGCCTCCACTCTCTGCTCTAATCTTTTTAGTTGTTGGTGTAGAGCCAAGATTTCTTCTCTATTCGAAGGATCATCCTCTATCATCCTTTTAATCTCGGCTACCTTCTTCGTCATCAATCTTCTAAGAGAAGATCTCAACTTCTTTAAGGCTTCCATCCTCTCCAGGATCGCGTCCGGCTCACCAATTTGTTAAGTCTTTGTGTAATTTCCTAGAATGACTAACAGTCATTGAAATCCCAGAGAAGAATCAACCTCAGCCTTTCTAAATAATATTAACTTTATTTGCTAATATGGTAATCCGAGATCTCAACAGGCTTATTTACATATGTACAGTTCACTTTGACTTCTCCAATTGTATCTTCTTTATCTCCAACTTCTTTTGAGTTCTTGAACTTTATCTTATTTGACTTGATCCTCCTTGCCCTCTACTTCGCTCTTCCCTAGACTTCAGCTTCAGCTCTTTCACTTCAGCTACGGCTTTAGAGTTGCTTACTATGCCTTTTCTATTCTTACTTTGATCTACTTTCCGCTACTTCTTACTTTGATCTACTTTCCGCTATTTCTTACTTTGAACTACTTTCCGCTATTTCTTACTTTGAACTACCTTCCGCTATTTCTTACTTTGAACTACCTTCCGCTGCTTCTTACTTTGATGATCTAACACTTTCTCCACGTCACCGTTCAAATACCTTCTCGCTCGAGCCTCACACTCTCTCAGCGACTAATCTTTCCTCTCTTCTACCTTACTTGCTATACCTTTTACCTTACTTCTTACCCCCCCGCTACTCTATCTACCTTCTTTTATATAGTTGAAAACTGTCACGTGGGCGCACTCCGTGGTGATTTTGCGGCGCATCCCGTGGCTCGCGCCATCTAGAGCCGCTTTCCCCAACCATTCTTAACAGCACTCATGGACAAAACTTAAGGAAGTTTCTCATATTTTGATGTTGCCGGTCATTATTTTCTTGGAGGAAACGATGGAAATTTTGTTCACACTTGGTTATCTCGTGTGTCTTCAATAAAGGTCACTGTAATATCTTTCAGAGTTATTGTCTGAATCCTGATATACATGTTAAAAGGTACAACTTCCTTAAGTTTTGTCCATGAGAGTAAAAGAGAGCCCCTCACCTATTAAAATAAAGACATAAAAACCTGACAAGACATTTAAACTCTAGGCACAATATTTCTCACAAATTTGGTTTAATAGAAATATGTGAATCTACGAGGAGAAAGATAAAAAAAGGACCTTCAAGGATTTAAAAACACAGCCGCTTTGCATTAAAACTTCTTAGCAGAATTTATAATTTACTTTTGAAAAAGATAATTAAAAAAAAAAAAATTAAATAGTCTAATATTGCTGAAAGTGTATGGTGTGCAGTTGCTATAATGGAGAGTATCAACAAAGGTATAGGTTAGTTCTCCCTTTACCAAACATAAATTTGGACACCAAAAAAAAAATGCTCCAATGGCCCCCGATTCTTTCAAAAGTCCAACCCCACCAGCAAGTGCAAGTAACCAAACGGGGCTGTAAGTGCAAAGTCAAACTTCTTTTCACATGTGTAGACATGTAGTGCACTTACAGTAAAAGCAGTCGTCTACTTCTACCCACCATGATTATCATGGCATGTACCACGTGTACTAGGGATAAGCAAAAAAAAAAAATTTGGAAACCAAGAAGTAGTCACGTACCTCCCCGGGTCTGATCTTGATGAAGAAGTGATTCCTCTTGTAGGAGATCTTGAGGATCTTGGGCCAGGCGAAGCGGTTGATGCGCAGAGGACCCCGGTATACCACAATACCAGATGCAATCACTCCAACCCCGATATCTACATTCTCTGAATCTTTGGCTGGGTGGAGGTCAAGGCCGTAGCGAGAGAGTTTCTTGACGTTCTCCAGGTAGTGGAGCTCTGCCTCCGCTGGAGTCTGGCCTCTGGAGCAGGCAGTCAGCCGAGTGAGCCGAAGATCAACAACCACACTGATAATGGTCCAACTCACTTGTGCTGCTTGTGGAGCTCTATCACCTTCTCCTCCAGGTCCGGGGTCTGGTTGGGAGCGATCTGGAACTCTGACAGGTAGTTGTTCCCGTGGATATCTGGGTCGTAGTCACCCAGCTCAGCCTGGATGAGGTACGACCCAAGCAAGGCGTGGGTCACAAAGGTACACATGAGCCTGCACAGAATATATAATGGTTACACAGAGGTACTGTAAAATATAAAACATAAGAGGCCATATCTCCTGAAGAGAGAGACCAGGGGTATCCAAGTTCTTCGACAGTCCCTGAAGGAGGGTTTTATATATATATATACTAGACGGGTGACCCGGGCTTCGCCCCGGGATTGACCCGTGTGCATATCTACCCGAGTGATATATATTTAGATAAGATTTTTTTTTATGATTGTTTGTTATTAGCATTATCTATTTGTTTGCATCAGCATAATTTAATCTAATCTTTGATAGAGGGCGCTGTTCGTGAGCTAAGTAGAATAATTTGAATATATAGTTTTAATAATTGATTTATATATTTTTTAAAATAGCCTATCGACTTCCCCGTATTTTTTTACCTATGTATGAAAATTTTGGTTTGAATTAGTGAACTACTGCGAATTTGTATACCGGACATACAAACAAACAAACATACAAACATTGATTTTTATATATATATATCTTTTCTCTTACTTTTAGGCTTATATACATTTTTTAAAACATTAAAGAAAATTTTTGAGAAAATATAATTAGCAAAGAAGGATGCATGGGTAGAAGAGTAAATTTTACTCAAAAGAGTGCTTAATATTTAAAAATAAATATTTAATAAACTTTTAGCCCAGAATATGAATCATTGTATAGAGATAGAAAACTGATCAAATACATAAACTAGGTGTGATAGCTACGGCAGTAGGGTCTCCCCCACAACAGACTGAAAAAAACAGATAGCCCTCATCTCTCTTGGAGGTTAGACACAATAGACAATTAAAATAATTCTATTGACATTTTGTCAATACATGCAAAAGTGCACAGTCTGTACTATTTTAAATTGATAATTATATACAGTAGAACCTCCCTTTAGCAGACACCCCGCTAGCGGACACCTCTCTACAAAGGACAGTTTTCATTTGCAAAATTACCATTTTTACTATTTAGCAACTCTCCACTAAGAGAACACCTCTCCCTAAAGGACACTTTGGCTCTGCAATTAGGTGTTGTCCTTTACTCTATATATTTGTTCTACTCTATATGCTTGGAGGTTGGATGCTAGTTTTGGAGGCTAGTTGTGATCAACACAGGCAGGACACCAAGGACTTACTTCCCCGAGAGGATGTCGTTGCGGATCTGAAGGCAAAGGTAGTATCGGGTGATGTCCTCCTGCAGTTGAGCGGGGTCTGGAGGGTAGAACTTCACCCCAAAGTAGAAGACGTAAGGCCCTCCTTTGAGCTGTTGTTTGAGGTTCTTGTCATTGTACACCCAGTTCTGTAACACCCATTGTGTTGTTTAGTGCTTTCTACATATTCAATCCTTGTTGATAGGACATCCAAATATACATAGTTTTGGAGTGTACCAATGCTGTCTCTCTTCTATAATCCTAATTGCACCTGAATCAATCCTGAGGAAATTAGATGTCGTCAATCAATCACAGATAGAAATAAGATAATGAATGCAATTATAATAGTCTGGGATGGGGAGGACACCTCTTTCAAATACAGGATAGTTGATTAAATAATGCAACAGATTTCTGGAGATGAGTTTTCCCATTTTATTATTGCATTCTCAAGCTTTTGGGCATTTCTGCCCTTCTACAGAAGTACAAAATGAACACTAATGAGCAATGATAAAGCACAATTTGGATTATAGATTATAGATACAAGAAAGTAAGACCTAATCCAAATAATTTAATGGTGTGTGACGTTTCGGTAACATCATTGTTACCATTATCAGACAAAAGAGTAAAATGCATTCATTATTGTTCATTTTTGTACTCCTGTAGAAGGGTGAAAATTCCCGAAAGCTTGAGAATGTAATAATAAAAAAAAAACTCACATCTCCATAAACCTGTTTCATTATTTCATTAATATCCAGGAGATTCACATCTATTATGAATTGATACAAGATAATTGAAGCATGACAGATATAGTAAGAAAGAGATGAAAAAAGAGGAGACTTAAAACTATATAAATTGACACGGACATATTCCTTAGTTAGCAAGAGGCCTTCCGAATTACAGATATGCAAATTAGTAGGGTGTGTTGTCTGATTTCTGGATATGTAAAATAGCAAACAAGATTAGCTTGTCATTCATTGGCTGTTCCATCACTTGGATATGAGTAAATTCCAACTCAATTTGTAGTTTCTTTTTTTCAATTCTTCTCACATAGAAAAAAAAATTTATCAACACAGAATTTTTCTAAGAGTTTCCAGAATGGGACATACATTTACCTGCTACAGAGTAATAGACAATGAGTCCAAGAGAGAAAGCAGAATAGGGAAGAGTACATTATTCAACTATTTGTGCTTTGGCAATTTAGGCGGGAGAAAAGAGGAACAATATGGAAATATGAAGAGGATTGGAATGTTAGCGGAGAATATGGTGATTCACAATGGCTGACTCATATGGCTGCCTTGGCACATAGTGAGGGCACACTCTACAGATCATAAAATGGAACAAAGAAATGTATCAAAACCTCGAGAAAAAATTAGGGGTGAAGATCATCTCAACAAACCTTATGGATGTCACAGTACAACACCCCTCTACAATCCACAATTAGAACAGGGCGGGTATACAAATATGAGATGGTTTAGAAGATGAAATAACTTACACACACACAACACACTACATAGAACAAACCAGAAGTGAATGCTCATGGCTGCTACATTACAGTAGTCTTGAAGGAATAAAAGTTAATGGCGACGAGTTTCTTTTATTAATGCTATTTTTTTTTTGCTTATCCCTAGTACACGTGGTACAGGCCATGATAATCATGGTGGGTAGTTAGTGACTGCTTTTAATGTAAGTGCACCACATGTCTACACATGTGAAAATCAGTTCGACTTTGTACTTACAAATGTGCCAGAGCTCCGTTTGGTTACTTGCACTCGCTGGTGGGGTTGGACTTTTGCAAGAATCGGGTGCCATTGGAGCATTCTTTTTTTTTTTTATCAGAAAAAAGTGTCCAATGCGGGAATTGAACCCGGGTCGTAGGGGTCGAAAACCAACGGTTTAGACCATCCTTCCACCGACCCCCCCATTAATGCTGTAAATTTGGCAAGCTTTCAGACTTTGACGTCCAAAATTTACAGAATTAATAAAAGAAAGTCATCGCCGTAAACTTCTATTCCTTCTTCAAGATGATGTCAGGTGATTCCTTGTCTTGTAACATTACAGTAGTGGAACTCTACGGGAACTTCCCATCTCTCAAATAATGTCAACTAGATACACCTATAGAGAAAATATCTTTATTTACGGGGGCTGCTAACCAAAATAAATGATTTTTGAGCCCCAATGGCCGTGTAAAGCGGAATATATAAAACCACTATGACCAGGCTGGAGAGGCTAGGGACAGGATCATCGTTAGGGAAGAGGCAGGTTAGGCCGGATTGGGTCTGCGGAGGTCAGGAGGCAGGAAGAAGGCGGGAGGACTAGAACTTTGCAGCTAAATACACCTATAGGTAGAGATTACCTTTTATATATCCCTAGAACATGTGGTAGAGGCCATGGTAATCATGGCGGGTATCTTTTTTTTAAAGTAGTGTGAAGAGTTGTATTGAAATATAACAAGTAAAAAGAAGTGGAACAAAGAAAAGTGAGACAAATCATCTTGAATATTTCTTATAGCCATCGCCTGCAGTTCCCAAGATATTTCTGTGAGAGTTGGAACACACGTAGTGACCAAGGTAGATACAGACCTTGACATCCAGAGCATCTATGTAGTAGAGCCCAAAGTAATCTTTCTCCAGGAGATTGAGGTAGTCACACACGGCGTTGTGCAGCTCATAGCCCTTGGATTTCCTCTGCAACAACATTCATTACTGATTGGGTACAATTACAGTAGAACCTCCATGAGAGGACACTCACGCTAGACACACTTATTCTCTGTAAAGGACAGTTTTAATTTGCAAAATTACCATTTTTTACTATTTAGAAATTCTCGAGTAAGAGGACACCTTTTCCTAAAGGACACTTTGGCTCTGCAATTAGGTGTCATTTACAGGGAGGTTCTACTGTATATAGATTAGAAAGCACAAGGTAATAAGACCAAATCCAAATAAATAGATAGTGTGAGATGTTTCAGTAACAGAGAGAAAGACAATTAACATATTTTTATTGACATCTTGTCAATACAGGAAAGTCCGCACTAATTATCAGAAATTAACAAAAATGAAAATGATTATAAAAATCCAACAGAGAAAGAGAGAGCAAGGTAACATTCAGTACTTCTGTCTGATGGTGGTAACAACACTATTGCTGAAATATCACACACTATTTATTTGGTCTTATTACCTTGTGATCATTCATGACATTTTGTTGAAATTTTTGTTTTGACTACTGCCTCTATTTCTTAAAAAGTAAGTTTTTCTTCTATGGCATTTATAGATAATGTACACTCATGGACAAAACTTGAAGAAATTGTACCTTTTAGCATGTATATTGGAATTCAGACAATAACTATGAAAGACATTAGTGACCTTTATTGAAGACACACGAGATAACCAAGGGTAAATGAAATTGCCTCTGTCTCCTTAAAAATAAACACAACTGGTGACATCAAAGACTTTCTACCTCCCTAAGTTTTGTCCATGAGTATTTCTTTGCAGAATCTCTCTAGACTTCTATAAAAAAATTCATTATAACCTTGTGGCGACCTCACTTTGCCTCAACGAGTGGGAACTGGGACAAAGCTTCACTACATACGGGCAGTAGTGTGGCGGCCTCACTACGCCTAGGCAACCGCGAGCTGGGAAAACACCTCATTACGCATGCGGCATCCGGGACTCTTGGTATGCACGTCATTCGAACAACAAGGCTTGCTTCCAGCAGCCGTTACTTCTTTCCTCTCTATATATTTCGAGGCTTTAAATAAATTAATTTATTTTATAAAAATAATTATAATTTTATCAGCGGCCTTTCTACAAGCCACACCAACACGCACGCAACTATCCCACAACTATAAACAAATATTTTCCCCCCTCCTAATCAATCTATTTACTTTAACTGGCTAAAATTCAATACATGCTTGAATTCAACACCAAATTGTGCTAGAAAAATATCCACTAGCAGTTAATGTTGCAATGAATTGTATAATCGTCCTAACCAACTTTAACCAAAAATTCTGATCCCTTCAGGTGTGAAATTAAAGAAGTTGGATTGTAGATCTTCTTAAATGTAACAAAAGACTAAAGAAAAAATCTTGAGACAAGAAAAAACAAAGTCATGCCCGCCACCCACCCAGCCCAAACCAACAAAAACCCACTAATGGCCTTGACCCCAGCTGTTCCTGCTCCAGATACTCTGGGGGTTCCTCACTTCAGAACACTTCTTCTTGTTGTTGTTCTCTGGTCTACCACTGGTGGACAATCCTGGAATTACTACTGCAAGACCTCCCTTATATCCACTCATGGACACAAGGTAATAAGACCAAATCCATATAAATAAATAGTGTGTGACGTTTTGGTAACAGCATCTGAAGATGGTAACAACAGTTACCAAAACGTCACACACTATTTATTTATTTGGATTTGGTCTTATTACCTTGTGTTTATAATCTATAATCCAAATTGTGTGCCTTATCATCCACTCATGGACAAAAATTAAGGAAGTTGTACCTTTTACACCATATCTCACTACAGAGGGCAATAATTTGATGTTTATAACAATGATGATGGTTTCAAGAACACTACAATGGCCAATATTTTGAACATTGTAAGAATAGCCAATATTTTAGTGTTTGCAACAATGATAATAGTTTCAACAACACTACAATGGACAATATTTTAGCATTTGGAACAGTGCGTTTGCAACAATGGCAAAAATTCCAACAACACTACAATGACCAATATTTTAGCATTTGGAACAATGCATTTGCAACAATGACAATAATTTCAACATCACTACAATGGCCAATATTTTAAACATTGTAACAATAACCAATATTTTAGCATTTGGAACAATGAGAATATTCATTATTCAAGGATTACAGATTTTGACAAATCACAAAAAATTATAAGACGCTATAACTATTTTTAGTTTTAGTAGAGTTGCAGCATCTTATAATTTTTTGTAATGTGAGTATGTTCAACATCACTATACAATGGTCAATATTTTTAACATTGCAACAATGGCAATATTTTTAACATTGCAACAATGACAATATTTTTAACATTGCAACAATGGTAATATTTTTAACATTGCAACAATGGAAATATTTTCAACATTTTAACAATTGCATAATTTTTAACATTGTAACAATAGCAATATTTTTAACATTGCAACAATGGCAATATTTTTAACATTGCAACAATGGAAATATTTTTAACATTGCAACAATGACAATGTTTTTAACATTGTAACAATGGCAATATTTTTACCATTGCAACAATGGAAATATTTTCAACATTTTAACAATGGCAATATTTTTAAACATTGCAACAATTAAACCCAATTTAAAAGTAAGAGCAGGTGTAAAATCTAAGAGTTCTGTGTGTACAACTACATGCTAAATGTGTGAGGACTTACGGAGATTTCACACTCGTAGTCTGTGTTGTCCAGCAGGTGGACTCTGCAGAGCAGATTCTTGCCCCCTGTGGTCCGGCTGCTGTTGGCCATGGACCCTGGGGAGGAGGCTAGCTTGGCTCGAGGGGGAGGGGAGCTGTTCTGGCTGTTGGCTCCGTCTGGCTTCTGGTCTACGGAGTCTGCTGTCTCCTCCGCCATAGTTTCCTACGGCCAACAAAGCCAGGTGAGACCCTTGCTGGAGTTACACTCATGGACAAAACTTGAGGAAGTGGAAAGTCTTTGAAGTAATTTTGTTCTCACTTGGTTATCTCGTGTGTCTTCAATAAAGGTCACTGTAATATCTTTCAGAGTTATTATCTGAATCCCGATATACATGCTGATTACCAAAACATCACACACTAATTATTTATTTGGATTTGGTCTTATTACCTTGTGTTATAATCCATTATATCATGTCATTTCATACAAAAATATTCACTGTATATACAGTAGAACCTCCATGAGAGGACACCTCTCTACAAAGGACAGTTTTAATAGCCAAAATTGCCATTTTTACTATTTAGCAACTCTCCGGTAAGAGGACACCTCTCCCTAAAGGACACTTTGGCTCTGAAATTAGGTGTTGTCCTTTACAGGGAGGTTGTCACAGAAAGAGAAAGGCTGAAGATAGCAGTTGCCATAATAAAAAAACAAAGACTACCTAACTCCATAGTTTGTATTTCATCATTTTTCGAAATTGCAGAAAATATTTTAAATACTTGCTCTACTATTCAGTAAAAAGTTTCTTTTCTAATTTATTATAAATGGCAACTTTCAAGTTAAAGAATTTCTTTAACTCGAAAAAAGGCTTGACAATTTGAATAAATTAGAAAGTAAAACTTTTTGGGGAATAATAGAGTAAGTTTTCAAAAGTTTGTGTAATTCAGTACTCGATTGCAAAAATAAAAGGCAATAAGACCAAATTCAATTAAATAAAATAGTATGTGACATTTTGTTAACAACATTGTTACCAAAACATCACACACTATTTATTTATATTTAGTCTTATTGCCTTTTATTTTTAATCTATAATCCAAATTTACCTTATACTCCAGTGTAAAAAAAATGTGGCAAAATAATACCACAGAATTGATGAGGATACAAGAAAATAAGATCTAATCCAAATAAATTAATAGTGTGTGATGTTTTCAGTAACAATGCTGTTACCGAAATGTCAGACACTACTAATTTATTTGGATTAGGTCTTAATAAAAGAAAATAAGACCTAATCCAAGTAATTTATTAGTGTGTGACGTTTCGGCAACAGCATTGTCACCATCATCAGACAAAAGAATAAAATGTTTTATTCATTTTTACATTTTATTCTTTTGTCTGATGATGGTAACAATAAATAATAAATATATTATAATAATAAATAAGTAATCAATTATTTGGATTAGGTCTTATTTTATTTTATTATAATCTATAATCTCCAAATTGTGCTTATCAAATTTGGATTAGCGTTGTTTTTCTTGTAGCTATAATCTCCAAATTGTGCTTTATCATAATTGATGAGGGTATAAATTAGCAATAAAGATTCTTCCCTGCACTTTGATTTAATCAAAAAAGGAATCAATGTGTTTCTTATTTCTTCTATTTCTCGAGCTTTCGGACTAACATGCTCTTCAACACAGAGATCCTGGAAGTTCAACTTCACACCCAATGTACTTCAGGATCTCTGTGTTGAATGGCATGTTAGCCCAAAAGCTCAAGAAATAAAAGAAATGAGAAAAGAAACCATAGATTCCTTATTAATTAAATCAAAATATAAATGAGTGCAAAGTAAACAAGAATATCGATAATAGAGGTCTCACACAAATTCAATAAGATTGCATAAAGATTTCTCAATGAGTACCATAGGAAGATCAATCAAGTGAGATCCATAGGAAGTTACGAGGAAGGGGTTAAAGAGGAGGGGCCAAGGTCAAGGGGACTCCTCCCTCTCTGCCAATTGGGTGGTGTCTAATTAAGTAGAAGAGGGGGTGGGATCACACAGGAAAATGGACGGCCAGAAAAAGTGTCCCAGAGATAGAAAAAAAAAAAACTTTGGAGAGAGAGAGAAAGAAAAAGGAACAAATTGAAGGGCAAAGAGTTGATGTTCGCTGATAGCGTAACATGTTAAAAGTCTGTTGAACTGCTCTCTTTAAATTACTTTTTTTTTTTATATATTTCTCTTCACAAATCTTTTATTCTACATCTTCCTTAATAAATCTCTCTTAAATCAGGATTAAATTCTATATATTTGATTTAAAAGCTGCAAAAAAGAAAGAAAAAAAAAGGAGTGAGTTAGAGAGTTGAAAAAAGAAGTGTGTATGTTCCCAAAAGAGAATACATTTAAAGCAATTTTTTTTAAATAATCATGATGACGTATAATTTGTGGATTATAAACACAAAGTAATATGACCATAAATTCAAATAAAAATATTTAATAATAAATATATTTATTTATACAGTAAAACCTCCCTGTAAAGGGGACACCTAGTTGCAGAGCAAAAGTGTCCTTTATGGAGAGGTGTCCTCTTACCAGAAAGTTGTTAAATAGTAAAAATGGTAATTTTGACAAAATGAAAACTGTCCTTTGTAGAGAGGTGCCCTCTAACCGGAGTGTCCTCTCATGGAGGTTCTACTGTATTTTGATTTGGTCTTAATAACTTGTGTTTTTTAAATAATAAAAAAGAGAGATTATTACTTCATCCTAACAAGTTTATTTAACAAATTGAACTTTGCCAAAGTTTTCTTCGTTGTAATGGAGGAGGTAACGGCAATTCTCTTCTGTTGAGGCCGACGCGATCTAATCTGGGAAACACTCACTCCGATGGGACCGACTGACGCTTGCCTCTAAGTGGGGGAGGGACACGTCAGCCTGATACGTCGTCCGTTACGTCTCGAGGGAGGGGAGGCGACGTAAGAGGTGATGCCCCACGACTGTTCGGTTAAGACCACCTTATAAGAGCATCATACGAGAGAGCAGGTTTTAAAACAACAACACCAAGGTATGGGATCGAAAATCCCCCGGGTATAACACTAGCGGTGTAGCGACAGTACGCGACGTTTTACCACCGGCCAGACGCCCACCGCCAACAGCAGCCGGAAACACGGAGTGACCTCCAAAGCTGCGCGTCCGGCCAGTGTCCACCACACCCAAGTAATTTCATTATCTACGCTGCTGCTGCAGGCCTTCCTTCTTCTTTGCGGCCCATCGTATCTACACGTCGTTAAGATGTTCATCGTTACACTGAGAGATACGTTTTGATTCCTCTTATATCCGGAAATAAATGCAATGGATAAATTCGGAATATAGAGAGAACCATGTTCCTTCTTCCATCTACACTTCTTTCACTGCATTATTTTTTTTTTTGTCACTACCACCCCGTGCCGGGGTCTTTCACTACATTCTAGAATCGAATGACCACACCAACAAGGGAGGTCGGTCGGGTCCATAAATCGAAAGCCCCTCTTCTAAACAACCCCCTGGTATCATCTTACAACCACACTAACATGAGTTCGGCGGTACATATACTAAAATTGGAACGATACAGAGAAGATTAGCATGGCCCCTGCGCAAGGATGACACGCAAAATCGTGAAGCGTTCCACACTAACACGAGGCTATACAATACTACCACCACCTTCAATCCAAGAAGCCACAAAGCCCTGGGAACCACCAAAGCTGGCGCCGCCACTAACCGCCATAAAACACTTCCAGATGACGTCGCGTGACTTCCGCCTTCGATTTGAGGAGGGGAGCTGAGCAAACACCAACAACACTGGGCTGCCAAACCAGGAACGGTCGCCTGTGTAGGGAGGGATCTCGTGTCCCGTACACATATGGGCATTTTTATGATAAAATACAGTTGAGCCTCGTTTTTTTAACGAAAAAGTAGAGGGGTACAAATGCCTAAACCTCTATACTCTCTCTGGGAAATTAATTCAGAATGATTTAGAGAAAGTTGAAAGAGATGACAATCTTTCAATTTTTAAATCATTCTGAATTAATTTTCTAGAGAGAGTGTAGATCATTGACACTTGATGTATTGACACTTTTGACACTTATTTTGACACTTTAGGCATTTGTACTTTTTTTCCACTGTGTCATTAAAGAACATCAAAACATCGATTTAGGAGAGAGAAGAAGAAAAAAAAAGAGTTATTACTAATATTTAAATTATACATTAAACGATTACATTGAATTATACAATAATAAACGAAGTATACATTTTTCTACGATAAATTCGCAATTCCTAGGAACTTTCTTTTCTAGAAAACTTGGTCAATATATAGGTTTGGTAATATAAATATTGACAGAGATAAAGGCGAGGGTTGGATTGTGTTTACAGTCAACCCTCACAAGAGAGTGTAGCAGGTATGAAGAAAGGACCATAATGACCGACGTTGCTCTAAATAAAAAAAGACGTTGTACGGAAGGAAGGAGGGAGGGGGGAAGAAGTAGGTCAGAGATGACACAACGGAATGGCGTCAGTACTCCGCCAGTACTTATGACAAGGGGACACTATTGAACCTTAGCGTGACGTAATTTCCCCCTCAACTCCTAGGTATCGCGACCTTCCACAGGGGCAAATGATATAAACCGTCGGTTTTAGACAACCCCAGGATCGAATCCCGCATCGAGCCCTTTTTTTTACAAATTTAAAAAAAAAATATGTTCGCATCGCCCCCAATTCTTACAAAAAGTCCAACCCCGCCACTGAGTGCAAGTAACCAAACGGTGTTTTAGCACACTCCTAAGTGCAAAAAAAAAAATGTGTTTTGAATAAAGGTCATTTTGTATCAAATATCTTACAGAGTTATTGTCTGAGTTCCGATATACATGCTAAAAGGTATACAACTTCCTTAATTTTTGTCCATGAGTGTATAAATACCATAGAGCTTGGTATATTAGATACACGCGCGCATCTTGATAGTTGTTTCAAAAACAAAATAAATTTAGAGCATAAAATATATTCATGTGTTTATATAGAGAGAGAGAATAAAACTAACCAGGCTATCGGGAAGTTTTGGCCAAAATCGCGCTAAAATAGCTGGGATAGCTTTATAAATACGCGGAAACAAAAAAAAATGGGGGGGGAGGTAATTGGGGACTGGAACAAGAAACATATATCGCTATAAGCGGGATAGCGATAAAAACGGAAGCGCTATAACAATGATTCACCGTAAAACATATAAAAATTGGTAACAATGTCGTCCCATACAAAGTGCATTCAAACGGCGAAGAAGAAAGTTGATCATCGAGGAAGACGCGACACAAACTGAAAGTCGTGAAGCAGCTGCAAGAACAGTCCATTAGGAGAGGTGAAGAAGAAGAAAAAAGAGGGGGCAAAAACAAAAGAAAAGTGGCGGGCGGACAAGAAGCACGGCACGACACTTCCCGAGCCGTGAGGAGCAATTTGAGTGTGAGTGACTCGGACTTTTTGGACGACCTTAACTCCTTCCTTAGGATGATGGTCAGGAAAGTGAAATCAGTATCACACACAAAAGCCTTTATAAAGCCATACATGGATTCGCCACGAAGTATGCAAAGGAGAAAAAAGAATTTTTAAAAAAGTGAACGTGAAGGCAATAACCATTTCGTCACACATTCTGAGGCCGATCCCGTTTTGCTTTGACGGCAACACACACCATCAATAATCAAATTGACACATTATTTCTTTATAAACTTTAATAACCACCTTAAATTCTTGTTTCCGTTGTTATAATCATGCCCGAGTGTGACGTTGCCGAGACCAGCGAGAAACTAGGCGACCCTGGAATGTATGGGCAAGAAATATCCACCGACGTCATGGTTTAACAACGCCGAGACCTTACGTGGGCGGACAGATGGATCCAACCCGGCGGTAGGATGTCTGCCGTCCGTCCGTCGTGTTTAAGATTCCTGCCACCGTCCATACAAGCCGAGGAAACCTGCCACCGCCGTCATACCAATGTGCCGGGGGGATTGCGCAAAAACCACTCTTCGCCCAATGAGAAGAAATCAACCACTTACTGAAGAAAAAAAAATCTAAATATGGAGTTATCCATCAAATCACACACACACACACACAAAAACCTTTATTAAGACACACAGG
This sequence comes from Cordylochernes scorpioides, assembly GCA_030710605.1. Lineage (NCBI taxonomy): Eukaryota > Metazoa > Arthropoda > Arachnida > Pseudoscorpiones > Chernetidae > Cordylochernes > Cordylochernes scorpioides. The sequence goes on along the minus strand of CP092877.1, from coordinate 68,074,328 downwards.
TCTTACAGAGGATTCTCCTTGGGGTTACAAGACGGATAAACCTATGAAAGTGGGAAATATACAAAGGTGTAAAAATGGAGAAAGATTATATACACATGATAAATATATACAGATTATTATTTGAATGATCCTATGGAAAATAAGAATATGAATTTGGAAATATGGATATCCAACAAATCTATCTTTTATTAATAATTACAAAACTGCTTTTCTCTCTCTCTCTCTCTCTCTGAGGATAAGTTTCTTGCTTTATTCTCTCAAGTTTTCGAGTATTATAAACCTTTCTACAGCAGCAGTATATGACATATAATCCTGTAGATGAGAATACGCGAAAGCTTACACGGTTTTCCAAATAAGTTTTTTGTTTTTGTTTTTATCTCACTATACTAAATGCTACTGTGATTGAACACATGCGCTGTGTACACATCTCACGAGGAATCCCGAGCTTATGTGTTGACTTGCTGCACACGCACACTGTGTCTGTATTTCTAATTTTTAAAAAATTTTAATTTTCGATTTACACGTTTTTCTCAGGAACGTATCTACCGTGTAAATCGGGGGATAGGTGTATTTACATTTCAGAGAATCTTTCGAAATCTATCTTTTCACTAATACAACACAACCTCCCATGAGAGACAATAGCTAACGCAGACCTCTCCTGATGGTAAGTATTTCATTGAAGGTTGGTTTAGATCAATAAGAGTCATTCTTTGGTGTTAGAAAAGTGGTCATCTCAGGAGGTAGCTGAAGTTTTACTGTAGCGCTTGTATTGCTTTTAAATGTACAATTCTGGGCGTCAAAAAAGAGAATGAGGTAAAAGGTAAAGAAATCTGCTATACGAGTCAAACATAGGTGACATTTCGATAACGGAATTTGTTACCATCATCCTCAGTATGAACTTTTTCTACTAAAAAAAAAAAAAATTCATAATTTACTTAGTTGGGGGAATACTTTTGATAAAACATTCAATTAAAATTTACTATGAATGTCAAAAAAATCGGTATAATATATATCCTTAGGAAGAAAAATAAAAGCATTATGAAGAAAATAAATAGTGTGGGTTAATTTCAAGATACGACGAGCGAGACCTCTAAAGTACTTAGCTCCTTAATAAAATCCAAGGCCTTCATAAAAAGAGCGGTCTAAAGTATGTTATCCAGAGAAATCAATAAATACCACGCAACGCCATATAGAAGAATATGATGGAGGAGGGGAGGTCTACCATAAAAAGAGATCTCTTCAAAATTGATGAACACACGAGGATATTTAAAAAAAGGAAAAATAAATAAACTTCCCAACAAGTTAAAATAAACGCATATTGCAACACCATCTATTGACCTTCTCTGGCATATTCGGGTCAATAAACCTGTTGAAACACACCGGTCAATTCAGAACGCCCCCATCTACCATATTTTCAAGCCTTCATCAGTCCAAGAAACAACACGTCGATTTCACACCCCACCAAAGACTCAACTACACAGTCAAATGTTTCTTTAACGACCATGGCAAGGTTAACGAAACCCCTTTTTAAGAGTCCAATATACTAATCACTAGAAAAATATCCGAATGATTTAAAACAACAGAGCCAGTGTACACAGAACTACTTTAAAAACTTTTACCTATATGTATGCTTCTATTTATCATTAGCTACCATATGTATGTACGTACCTAGAAAGGCGTAGAATTATGCATCAGAACAATACATCATGTTCATTACCCTAGTCAAAGAACTTTACTAGTGGTGATGAAAAATGAGCCACAACACTGCAGTTTTGGTAAATTCAAACAAAAATCTAACCTGCATTGTACTGATGCATCATTAAAGGGAGAGAAGTGTACAAGAAGACCTTGTCTGGAGGAGGACTCTTTCAAGATGGGGAAGCCTTCCTTGCTGAAGACATTTGTACACAACTATATATATATTCCCCTACACTTTATATACCCTTTTACTCTTTTATTTTTCCACCTTTGTAAAATTTGATTGAAAGAATCAATAAAATTGTTTGTCATTTAAAGGGAGAGATGCCTCTCTAGGTACACGGATATAATTCTCCCGGAACTTTATGTTGATATGTCTTATCTTCAGCGTTAATTTTTTCTATAAGTTCTTCAACAGAGATGATGAATTTTAGCTTGGAAGATCCCAACATATTTAAGATCCGACATAAAGGTTTTTTTACTACGTTATAGTCAAAAAACCGCATCTGAAGAGTAAATCTTAAAGATATTTGCAAAATTCACGCCCGAACGAACGCCACTCCTTACTATGTAAACAGAATTTATTGAAGAGCAAGTTTCATTCTAAGACCGCGTTCTTTAATATTAAATAATTAAGCAAGCCAACAGGAAAAACCTCTCCAAACACTAGTTCTCCAAAGCCCCAAGATTCCGGACCTAAAGACATGAACCATTGTATATATCCATTCCGACATTAATGTAAATATGATGAACTGGGTTGTTCTTTTTTGAGCGGCACCCAATAAAGTTATTGCACTGAAACTGAATTCTTTAATAAGAGTTGCTATACTCTCTGACAATGGGAATCTCTCAGGCAATGGTTTTGTAACACAGCAGGACTTATGGAAAGCCGAAGTGTAGAAATAAAAAACAAGTTATAACGGGTGGGGGAACTGCTGCCTGGCAGCTGGATTGCCAAATCGGGAGATCGGATGACACACGAGGTGCGGGACCCCTGCGGAATGCGCTGTATATTTATAGAGGTCTGACAGAAATGACCATCACGATATCCACAACGGTCATCACGGCGGTCCAACCAACATCATCATCAATTAATAAAATTCCTGATCGTCCAAATAAAAGTTACTGATGGCTTGCCCCATCTGGCGGAATAAATATCAAAGAATCGTTGATTTTTCAATTATTCCAGAATTGGCCAAATACCTTTTCTTTATAACGTACGCGTTTTGGACTGTTGGCCCTCATTGGTGAAAGCGACAAAATTTCTTGATTAATCAAAATAAAGGATATTTGGCCAATTCTGGAATATTTTTTAAAAAATCAACTATTAGTTTATATTTATACCAACAGATGGCGCAAACCATCAGCAACTTTTAGTTACACAATCAGGAGATATCTTTTTCTTAATTCATCCACCTGATCCAAGGATAATTTCACTACTCTGTACAATTTTCAGATTGTCATCAATGTTGAGTAAAAATGTCACAGCAGCTGTCTGTGACAGTGGCGACAAATCTGTCAAGGAGGAAAAAAAATGCAAACAAGGCCAGCGTTACCATTTAAACACACACACACATACAAAAAAATGCACCGAGTCACGCGATCAAATTGTCAAGGTAAAAAGGTCTGCGACGCGAATAACATTGGAAGCTAGTCATAATAAGTGATGAAATACGCGCATAGCCAAGAAAACATAGCATAGTCTAACTGTACTTTCTAGATGAAAATCTACGCCTAAAACGCGTAGGTAGAATTGACTTTTCTTTATAATCAAGAAAGGGTATTCAGCTAATATTCTGAAATGATTAAAAACCAACGATCAGTTGATATTTATTGTGACAGATGGCGCAACTTTCAAGTGCCTGATAAGATTCTTTTTCCCCCAAGATATTCCTCAGGGGTTATTGATTGGACGCAGATTAGGGACAATATACCACTCCACATAAAGTGAAACCAAGAGTAAAACTCAATTTGACGTCAACTTTTTGTGTTTACAAACAAAAACAAAAAAAACCCTAGTGTTTTTACTGCGATGAGAAAAATATTGAAAGAGAGGGTTTGGCTCATTAGAGAGAGAGAGAGTGGTGAACCCTCCCAGCGGTTTCGCTAGGTTAATCAACCAGATCGCTCTACTATTGTATTCTGTTTACATTAGCCGGAGGAGGAATTCTTGGTAAATTTATTAAAGGAAATTATGGAAGCTTCGAGAGGGGATAGTAAAACTATCCAACTAAACCTCTCCTAGTCGTTTTCCCGATTTAAGACGCCAATTTTGATTGAGAACTGTTTTTCTACCAAATGCGACTACCAAGCACGTCTTTTCGCAAATATTCATTTGTAAAATACGAAAAAAATCAATGGAAATGAAACGAACCTGTCTTGCGTGATTTTTCCTTGGTACCAACTAAGAACTTCCAAGATATATCTCGACTGAATGCTAACAAAATCGAGGAAGTTTAACAACAAAGAGCCTCCTCTTTCATGTAATTATTAGATTCCCATCGACTTTTCCCTCATTTGAGAAAGGTCAGGCAAATGCTTGGGAGAAAAGTCTTATTTCTCAGATGTGGCGAGTTGTAGTTCTTTGCTATTTGGGCCTCGACCAAGTGTCTTCTCTCTGCTTGTCCTGGTGTCACTTCACCGTCCGTCCAACAAAGAAAGGGTGTCCCGTTGTTTCCCCACAAGAGATTGTAAGAATGCCACATGCCATCTACATTTGTAGAAGCACCTGCGTTTACAAGATGTCAAGAGCTCAGTTTGGGCACTCTCTGGTAGTGTTCGACCTACGTTTTTGCAGTCATTTGTTTCTCTTCCTGCTTCGGTCAAACCCGGGTTGTGGTTACCAGCCAAAAACCACAGCTTCCGACCACCGCAGCAGGGTGTCACACTTGTCCACTTCGGTGACACGACCCATGGACCCGAGTACGAAGGTTGACAGAGAGGGGGAGAGAGGTAAGTCGTATTGAAGCGTTCCAGGGTCGCTCGTTACCCATTATGGCGAACAATTAGTTGAAAGATAAGAAAACAATAGCCACAAACCTCGACTGCCTGCGACATGTCATTCCGGAGAACTGCTGGCGACAAATTGGCCCTATCTGATACGCGACAACTGGGGGGGCCATCTTCGGTTCGAAAGAAGGTAATCAGGAAGACATCGCTATTGGCTTCCGCTAACTCTTCAGCTCGGTGTATTTTTTAGCTCCAGTTCATTGTTTTAAATGGTCTAGTCAATCCTCCTTATCTCTCTTTCTGGAGATTACCACAGTGAAACACCTGTTATTTGAGGCTAAAACCACATTGTCTCCATTATCATCACCTTATCACTTGAATCCCTCTGTTAAGAGATAACCTTTAATATTTACAAATCTTGTCTCGGGCCCCACGAGTGACTGCTAAAGGCTGCTTCTGGGCACTGTTCATATTATCTATCAATGCTTTATTCACGTTTGAACACGTCCTTCAAGTATGGTCCCAACTCCAATGGGCGGGGAGCACTCATAGACCACACTGGTGCAACCCTCGATAAAATAGGAACAGTGAAAGAATTACAAGATATTGTGCATAAGCTAGCTTGAGTATCATCTATATATATAAAATTGAATGTCTGTCTGTCTGTTTGTTTGTTTGTTTGTACTCTATAGATTCAAAAACCATACATCCAATCGCCGTGAAATTTTGGGATATTATTAGGTATATCACCGGGAAGGTTTTTGAAAAATAATTTCCTGGATATCTTGAATATCCTTAGAGTTATTTGCAGATTTGTATATTTAACTCTCAAGCAGCGCCCCCATTGTGACGATGATAACAAGTTTTCTTATCACTAAGTTTGTTATCTTAAATATTATTTATCAAAAGTAAGATTATCTCAGGATGACACGGCAATGTGACACGGGAAAAAATGTTCACTAGATAAAACTATGATTTTCTAATGTAGAAAATTAGGAAAGACAAAATTCAGGATGACACGGCACACAGGGACCGGGAAAAAATGTTCACTTTATCGAGAGATTCAAATTTACGAGTTTCAAATTATCAAAATATATCTTTTTTTTTTTTTTAATAAGTTTTTAGAGAATTGTTTTAACAAATGTTCGCTAGACAAACCTTTACTCGGGTAAAACCCTGGGCGAAGCCGAGTACGTTTTATAAGTTTATAGAGAATTGTTTTAACAAATTTTCGTTAGACAAACATTCACTCGGGTAAAACCCAGGCGAAGCCGGGCACATCCGCTAGTCGTTTTATAAAGAAAAACAACGTTGTTTTTTTACCTCACATACAAAGATCAACTATCTATTTCGTTTTCTTCCAGATAAACGTCTTTATCGTGTTTCGACAAGGTACAAACCCGATACGGTTTTCACGCTAAATGTTAGCGACCAGGATATTGATTTTTCATGTTAAGGTACTAGAGAGGTCTTTATTTATTTGGAATACACCTCCTAAACTCTCCTTACGGTATTACAGTAGGACCTTCCAAGAAAGACTAAAAATGATAATACTTTCTGATCCCACCTGGAAGGTTGATCATTTTTGATTTTACAAAAGTGAGGGCTCATTGGGGGAGGGATTAACTCTCTCGGTATCACCACCCACCCCCCAGTTTATCAATGTAGAGCGGCGGTCAAACACACACACCAAAAACGTCATCGGTACACCGCGTCACTTCCTTCATTAACTTCCGGCCTTGTTTCATGCCACCGCCCACATCGAAAGGAAGGGGAGCCCCATCAAATCTCTGAAGGACAAGTTCCCGGTAGATATCGGTGGAACGGCAAATAGCTACAAGTCTTAACAGGCGCGATATGAACGAGTAATTAACACTAGCTTACAGCCACGCCCACTCTGGGTAAGAAAACCAAAGTATAAACGTTCTTCCCTGATTTATAAAATTCCCTGGAAGCTTCATTTATTTTATAATAAAACCAAAGTATATTACGGGCCAGAAATACCCCCCCACATACATTACGTTTAAAAATACGATGGATGTTTTAACGTCATTCCTGTATCAACAGAATCAAAATGGATGAGTCGAATACCATTTCGTCCTAATTGCCAAACCCTGGGTGTTCACCAGAGGCTAAGCCAACAATCTCGATAATATCTAAAAAGCAAGAAAAGTAACGGGGAAAACTACATGGTTATTGTATTTTTCCTTGTGTGACGTACAGCGGTCAAATTAAACAGTCAATTATCGAAAAAGATGGGAGAGACTTTGGTACAATGTCTTTAGACAATCTCTACTGCATAGCTGAACTAGCTTTAAGCCTGTCCTTAAACAACAACAACAACAAAGCGAGATAGAAGGATGTATGCTTGAAAAAAGATAGACGAATTTGATTGTAAACGAATCCGATGTGCATTAAAAGAAAAAGCACACGCTACGGGGTGAGGCCCAGGACACGTTACCTGCGACCGAAGAAGCAAACATCGTTCCTCCTCCTCCATGGGGCGCGGCGGTGGAAGTGGTGAGAGAGAGACTAACGAGGTTAATTGAAGAGGCATTTGCATCAACGTCGGTCCCAATTACGCGGTGGCTCGCTGGCTGTCATCACCGCAGCGGAAGACAAGAAACTGCGAGCGACACAATCGCACAACTCGGGCATAACCACGAGCAATTCGACAAGACACGGGAAGTGAAAGACGATACCCCGCGATAGCTGAAGATTTGGAGTCATCAGCGTCAATTCAATCCATCCATAACCCAACTCCCAATAAAAGCGTACATCTCCAAGAGTATCCAATATCTGTTAATCGGGAATTTCTACTACTGTATCGACATTCTTTTGTTTCCGACATTTCTGCTAAGGCTTCTTCAATAAAACGGTTACCACAGTCATGGAAGAAAGCTACCGTACACATGGGCCAATGCATCCATTATTGGGGGGGAGCAGAAATAAGAAAAGACAGGAAGAAGAAGGAAATGAGAAACCCAACGAATCAATAGCGCCCAGTGTAGGATCGATGCCTCAGTACCGACCGCGACGGGATGATGAACCCAGAGGTGGTTGAACGAACGAACCTTGAATTCCTGCGGACGAAGGAATGGGTCACGCACTCGGTCGATCCGCCGACGCTAAAATTAGAACTACCCAGGAGGACAAGACAGGAAGAAGTTGATTGCTTGGAGTCCGAATGTGATTTGTACAAATCGTTCCCTTCTCTTCCGCCCGCCGTTGTTCCTAGTAAATGTCATCATCATAGATTACTTATTTGTACTTAATTCAATTTATTCCTATATAATAACCTATGGGAATATATTGAATTAAGTACAAATATAACAAACTTCCAATTCCAATAGAAGAGAACCTCTTATAAGAATGAGTGGGAAAATATGGACAGTTCCCCATGTACTTTCCCCGGAGGTGGTCACAAATTGGAAGCCGGATTAATGTCACTTTGGTTATTTTACAAGTGGTCATTGTGGGATGTATGTGTTCATCTCAGAAGAATCGTTAACGGGAGGTGTTTCATTGTAGCCGTGAATTGCCCACTTAAAAAAGGGGGGGAATTAAACAATGGCGTCTGAGAGAGGCATCATCATGGGGAAGCCCGCTAACAACATCCATCACGCTCGGCACGTGGCATGGTTAAACGCCGGGATGGGGGCGGAGTGGGGTTCAAGAGGGAGGGGAGGGTTATCCGGAAGTGAGAGGGGGGGGGGGGTTCGATTTCCTCCAGCCTTCCTTACTCTCCGCTAGCACTTTTTATAATCGTTTAATCCTTGTCAGCTTTTTTTTTTTCTTAAGTAACACTTTAGGTACGTTTTTTTAAGGAGGGGAGAAACCTCGAGTGAATTGAGCTTACTTACTGTGTGTACCACACACACACAATCTGTAACAGAGACTTAGCAGAATATTTCTATGAACACATTTTAGTGAGGGATCCTGAACCTGTGACTAAAAATAAATAGTTGTACCACCCGGCTTACCCGGGAGTCACGCGCCTCTTAATTTTCTTCTTTCCTCGTACGGTATCTTCAACAGTGGGGTTTCGTGCAATCTGCACGACGTTTATTCCACGAAGGACGAAAGTTACACGTGCTCGAAAAACCCGGATGCACAAAGTTTCATAGCGACCACTGCGATTGTCTTATAAAGTTCGTCATTTTTGCCGTAGCTTCAAATCCTTTTCTGATTGATAGACGACCAAGCCAGGCTTCGCCCCGTTCTTACCCGAACGAGAGGCCAGTTGTCTAAGGAGAGGGCGAAACGAATGGTCGCTTCCCGGCGTCGTTAAATAAGGATCCAAGGTCCTTCCACTTGGCGTGTCACCCTAGGAAGTCATAGGGGAAGCCGCCGCCGAGCGGTATGAACGACGGATAGAGCAATCTTCAGCCCACGTAACATCTCCGACGACATATCGATGTTGTGACACTTAGTTGCGCAACTATAGATAGTGTTGAGGTTGTTTTTTTTTTCTTCTTTTTTAAGTTCAACTAGTGATTTCTCTTGTGACACGTTCGCATCATTATTTGAGAGATGTCAATTGATAATTTCTTCATTGTCTGGACGATAGTGTAATGTTGTATGTACCATTTGTAGGGAAAAGGAAGGAATAAATAAATAAATAAAAAAAAAATCAGTCCGAAGATTGAAATTTCTTTAAAGATAACAAGGATCTCAAAAATCCTTTAGATAAATAATATTCTATTTTAATATTATATATTTGGTTAACCTCCCAGGTTTCTGGAGTGTACCAGGAGGCGCCAACTACCCGGGTTGTCACACATTCAGATCCAAGTCTTTTTTTTTTAATTATATTTTTTATTGCCTTTCCCTGCATCCTAAGGTAGTCATCCTTTTCTTAGAACAAATATGTTTACATAGATAAAGAGGAAAGAATTTTGTATAATAATCATTTATTTCGCTAAGAAAAGTTCTAATTATGTAAATATTTACCTGAATATAAATATTATCTTTCAGTTTCTTTAAAAATTGCCTGTCGAAGGACGTCAAAGTCTGAAAGCTTGCCGGAATTTACAGCATTTATAAAAGAAACGGGTCGCCGTTAACTTTTGTTCCTTCTTCATTGGTGAAAGTATCATCTTCAATCAGATTTATTTTTCTTCGTATCAATTCATATGTGCTCATTGCACTACCACCACGCATCCAGAAATATTTTTTCGAAAATTTGAAACTTTCCCAATTTCTCCTGAAGTTTTGCTTCTTCAGTGCCTCCGTGGAAGTAGAGGTGGGTGTCGTGCAGGTTGTTTATTTCTTGTAGGATTTTCTTCATTTTAATAAAGGGGGGTAAGGACCTGACAAAGATTTATAAATTCGTGTTTATTTAGAACAAAAAAAATTGGTATTAGAACTTAGTTTTTTTATATTCGCAAAAAAAAAAAAATGCAAATGATTCTCGTTATTATTTTCAAACCAGGCACACACACACAAAAGGATGGAGAAGAAAAAAAGTACGGCGAAACACGAAATGTAGGTGATATTGAATAATTAAATAAAAATTTTAAATACTTTATTATAAATGCTTATAGTTTTTTTTTTTTTTTGGGAATATCCAATTATTTATCGCTTTAGTTTCACAACGCCGACTTATAGAATACCAACTGCCCATTACGTTACAAAACGGCTGCGTCCTTTTTTCACCGTTTGGAAGGAAAGATAAAAATTATATTCTTATAGTCTACTTCCGACCACCACGGCCACCGAGAAGTTGGTGAAATTTTATACACTTTTCGATTTTAAACATTTTTCTTCACAACCAATTTCAGTACCAATTCTTGACCAAATCTTTACAAAAAAAAAACACATTAAACATTTAACAAAAACATCAGCGTTTTGGAAAAAAAAACATCCTACGCTTACAAAATCCTCAAACTAAAAATAAAATAAAAAAGTGTGTTACAGAGAATGATGGATCTATAAGATGAAGGCAGAGAGACGAAGGAATTAAAAAAAAAAAAGATGAGTTGGTTGAGTAGAGAGTAGAATGAGGTAAAAACGAAGAAAGGAGGGAAAAAAACAGTTTAATTTCAATTTAGATAGAAGAGAGCTTCGTTGTTTTAATCAGACTTCCAAGGAAGGAAGGATCGTTTCAATTAGCCTGGAGCTTCTCATTTAGATAGCCGGGGTACACACTACCTACGTCCATGGACATTATCTCTCTCTACATCAATGAACCTTTCCTTTCGCGGCACAATCCATACAACTTAAGACCTTTAGTCTTATATACATACTAGCCGAATGACCCGGGCAACGCCCGGGTTTTACCCGATTAAATGTTTTTATTCAAATACTATTCGTTACAATTATAAATTGGCGCCGTGGATGTCATTCTTGTATAATATATAAATGAGTTTTAAAAATTGTAAAAAAAAAAAAATGCATCGGCCGGAAATCGAACCCGGGGGCGCCCGCGTGGCAGGCGAGCATTCTACCACTGAACCAAAAGCAAACGGTGACAGAATTAAGAACGCATGACGCTGATAACTATATATTAATTATCCCGAGAGAGATACAACAAATGCTATATTTATATACAGTTAAACCTGTCTATAGCGCCCCCTCTAAATATCGCCTCCCTCTCTATAGCGCCCGATTTTAAATACGTAGTACGATGCGATTTACATTAAAAGTGACCTGTCTATAGCACCCTATTTTGGTGAGTCCCAAGAGTTTAACAGGTTTTAACAGGTTTAACCGTATATATAAATCCATGTAAGTTATGGGAGAGGAAAGGAAAACACTAAAATCAACAACAATGAGACTATATAAACTATACAACTTTATAAAGCCTCTATAGATCCGTTTACATTTTTTTTAATACAACCTCACTGCTACGTGTGGCTTATATATACAGTAGAACCTCACTGTAAAGGATATCTAGTTGCAGAGCCAAAGTGTTTTTTAGGGAGAGGTATCCTCTTACCGGAGAATTTCTAAATAGTAAAAATGGTATTTTTGGCGTTGAAAACTGTCCGTTATAGAGAGATGTCCTCTAGCGTGAGTGTCCTTTCGTGAAGGTTCTACTGTATTTATATCAATGATATAATAATAATAATTAGGTTAATATATACGAAACAAGAGACAAATGGAGAGATACTGTACGGAAGCGGGGGGGGGAGGGGACGTGGGTGTTTATTGACCAAGTCAATGAACTGAAGAACAACACCTCTCTTGATGTAACTCCTGAAGCAACTGAAGAACTTTCCTACCGAGGGAGAGAAAACTAGCAAAGAAATTATTTATAACTGGAATATAAAAGAATGATATTGTGTCATATTTACTCATAAAGACGGGTTCACCATATTGGTAGAAGATTACACTCATGGACAAAATTTAAGTAAGTTTCATATTTTGATGTCATCTATTTTTTTTTAAGGAGACAGAGGTTGTTCACACTTGGTTATCTTGTGTGTCTTCAATAAACGTCTATAATAGTTTCGAATTTTCATAACAGATGGCACGCTAATGCATCATAATATAAAGGGTCACTCTTTCAGAGTTATTGTCTGAATCCCAATAGACATGTTAAAAGGTACAACTTTAAGTTTTGGTCCACACACACACACACATGAGTATACTTCATTTTTACTTGAGTGGGTCGAAGTTGGACGAAACGAATTTTTTTTTTAAATATATATTCTCGATAACAACAACAACAACAAAACTTCCTCAATGCCATCAAAGAAATTGATTTTAATCTTGAAATCCGACTCCCCCCGTTAAAAAAAAAAACTGATTTAAAATGACAGCAAAACTTCAGAAAAATCTACACTGAAAATAATCAAGTGCACACAGCAAAGCGGACGACCGTCATTTGACCTTGTCCACGTAACATTTTTTAAATGGCGAATGTGTAGGCCAGGCATTCTTTTAAAAGGAGAAAAAAAAAGTGAAAATAGGTGAAATATAGGATACCGTAGTGGTAGACGATGATTTCTCTACGCCCTCTACAATATACCATATATCCTTCGTAGCCAAAAATCCCTAACAATAGATACATCAATTGTCATATATGGTGACAATTTTATTTCCAGGTGTGACAACGCGTTTCCGCTCTCGTGGAGTACAGGTACGCGAGTTCAGCCGCACCGATTTTTTTTTTAAGTTGCTTTTGAGCAAAATCTAATTTATAAAACGTTTACTTTCTACAGTGGAGTATGGTTTCCTATGAGAAACCATAGCCTATAATCATGGCTAAAGCTGGTCTCTTTCTAGAGGTAGTCTCTTTATCAGAGATTCTTGACATGTAGGGAGGTCATGTCTTTAGGTTATGGTCTCCTCCCTCATGGGACATTCTATTGAGAATCTGAAATTTCTCGTTACCAATTAGTGATGAATTAAGAGGAAAATAGCGAAGTGGATGAATGTGAAGAGATCCATTCCACTTAAAGAGGGTTTTTGGTACAAGAGTCTGCAATTTGCCATTCACAAACACTATGGATTCTTTTAGCGTGTTGCAGGAAAAGTAGTACTCTCCACGGCCTTTCCCAGAACGACAACTTACTTTTTCAATACGAGCATCATCATATTTAGTTATATTTTATACTATTTATCTTCACAGCTATTGGAAAAAAAAGTGTTACAAACACATTTACGGTTTAAAAAAATCTATGAGAAGAAATTCTTTATAACGAAAAACTTAGTAAGAAATCGCAAATAAGATTAAAGATCTCTATAAAAAGGTTAGGTAGGAATAATAAACATTTTTAACCCGGCAGCGGTCGCAATGGGTAAAAATTACCCAGAAGGAACTTTTCGAAAATATTTCTATATTAAAAAATATATATATTTAAAATATATTCTCAGTACCTTTCTAAATCTATCTAAAGATTATTATAATAAACCTATAATTTTAATTTTATGACATATATTCATTTTATTAGCATGTTTGGGTCAATTTTACCCAGTGCGACCTTTTGAGTTCTCGTCATTGGGTAATTTTTACCCAGCGCGACCTTTTAACGCCTTTGGTTTTGGTTTGCGTAATTAAGTTTCGAGTTACTTTCTGGCTTCTTGTTGTTTGGTTTTGTTGCCCCAAGTGCAATAATACAATCTATTCTCTTCCAACAATAAGGTAGTATTTATATTTTATTTCCTCTTTTTACATTATTTTACATAAAATGCTTTCAAATGCTGATTTTCTCCGTGATGATAATAATATTCCAAATCCCGATGATGAGGAATCAGAAACTGATGATCATATAGAAGAGAGGAATTGGAGTACAGACACTGAACAGTATACATTATCAGAAGAAGAAAATAATGAGGATCCAAGCTTCAATTACTATATAGGAAAGGACCAAAAGACTAAATGGAAGAAAGCTCTTTCCCCAAAAAATGTTCGAACTCGCAGTGAAAATATTATCACCCATCTACCAAGGGTAAAGGGTGAAGAAAAAAAATGCTAAATCGATATTAGATTGTTCGAATCTCTTTATAGATGACAATATACTTGAATGCATAGTTACAAATACAAACATTTACATTAGGAATATTCAGCAGGACTATAGCAGAGAAAGAGATGCTAATTTGACAAACCTACATGAAATTAAAGCTTTATTGGGAATTATTTACTTTCTTGTGGTCATGAAAGCGAATAAATTGAATACAGATGATGCATGGGCAAGAGATAGTACTGGATTTGAATTGTGTAGAATAGCTATGTCTGAAAACAGATTCCGATTTCTTCTCAGAGTAATTCGTTTTGATGACAAAGCTACAAGAAATGAAAGACTTCGTCAAGATAAATTAGCAGCTGCGAGATTGATTCTTGATACTTTTGTAAAAAATTGCCAAAAGCATTATTCTCCTTCGGAATATATAACGGTGGATGAAAAGCTTGACGCTTTCAGAGGGAAATGCAATTTCAGGCAGTACGAGGTGTGTTCAAAAAGTATCGCGACTTTTGTGTTTTTTCAAAAATTATTTATTTATTCATGAATACCTATTTTGTCCCCTTCAAAGTAATCCCCATGAGTTATTATACACTTGTGCCAACTGTTTTTCCAATCTTCGAAGCACTTCAAAAATCATTTTTTAAAATCTTTTTCAGCTCCTCCTTCGATGCCGTCTTTATCTCGTCAAGCGTAGCGTAACGTCGTCCTTTCATGGGCTTCTTCAGTTTAGGGAACAAGAAAAAGTCACAGGGGGCCAGATCTGGGGAATACGGTGGCTGCGGCATCATTAGTGTGTTGTTTTTGGCCAAAATGTCGCGCACAAGCAACGATGTGTGAGCAGGGGCGTTATCGTGGTGCAAAAGCCAATTTTTGTTCTCTCACAAATCCAGGCGTTTCTGGCGGATTGCTTCGCGCAAATTGCGCATAACTTGCAGGTAATATTCCTTATTGACAGTTCTACCCTGTGGCAAGAACTCATCATGCACCACGCCCCTGCAATCGAAGAAAACTGTCAGCAAAACTTTCACATTTGACCGAACTTGGTGCGCTTTTTTCGGTCTTGGTTCGTGCGGCAGCTTCCATTGAGATGATTGAGCTTTGGTTTCCACGTCATAACCATAAACCCACGCTTCGTCACCAGTTATGACCCTCTGGAGCAAATTTGGGTTGTCTCGGACAGAGTCCAACATCTCATTAGCAATGTTCATGCGATGCTGTTTTTGGTCGCAATTGAGCAATTTTGGTACGAATTTCGCGGCGACCCGTCTCATGCCCAAATCATTGATAAAAATCGAATGGCACGAGCCAATCGATATGTTTAGGCCCTCAGCAACTCCTCTAACGGTGATTCGACGATTGGCCAATATCATTTTCTCCACTTCATTAATTTTTTCGTCTGTTGTTGAAGTGCTCGGGCGTCCGGCACGCTCTTCGTCGTTCACATCTTCTCGGCCTTCTGAGAACATTTTGTACCACCGATAAACGTTGCTTCGGTCCAAGGTAGCTTCTCCGTATGCCACAGTCAGCATTCGGAATGCATCTGCGCACTTAATTTCGTTTTTCACACAAAATTTGATACAGGTTCTTTGATCCATTTTTTTTAATAGGTAAAAATCGAAGACGATCCAAAACACCTGCAAGCAAAGCAGCTGTCAACAATTGAGTGAACATTCAAAATGGCCGAGCTTGTCGGCATAAGTGAGAGACATGAGTACCAACATAAAGCCACAAAAAAGATCGAAATTCGAATATACGTAACCCGCGAAAATTCAAAATTCGCGATACCTTTTGAACACACCTCGTATATTCCGAGTAAACACAATAAATATGGAATAAAATTATTTGCTCTCGTGGATTCAAAAATGTTTTATACTTGTAACTTGGAGATTTATTCAGGAAAAAACCCTGAAGGTCCTTACAATGTCAGCAACAGTCCAAGTGACGTTGTGGAACGATTGTGTGAGCCAATCAAGGGAACTGGCCGCAATGTAACAATGGATAACTGGTTCACCAGTTATTCTTTAGCTCTAAAACTTTTACAACAATATAGACTAACAATTGTTGATACCTTAAAAAGAAATAAAAAGGAAATCCCCTCAGATTTTTTCATCAGCAGAGGTAGAAATGTACACACTAGTGTTTTTGGCTTTCAAAGTGAAATGACACTTCTTTCATAAAAGCCTAAAGAGAATAAAGTTGTACTTTTGCTTTCAACTCTGCACCACGATGCAAATATAGATGATTCAACGGGAGAATTGAAAAAGCCAGAGATGATAATGTTTTATAATATGACAAAGGGTGGTGTAGATATGATGGACGAAATGACAGCTACATATAACTGGGCTAGAAATTCAAGTAGATGGCCCATGGTTATTTTTTATTCACTTTTAAATATTGGGGCAATAAATTCCCAGATAATTCATTTTGCAAATGGCAACGCATCAAAGGTTAAATCAAGACGTCATTTTTTGAAAACCTTATCCTTAGATCTTATTGAAGAGATGGTCAAAGTTCGCACAGTAAGCGGAAGAATGCCATGTGAAATAAAGGAAAAGGCATCCCATATTTTTAATTTGTTAGAGCCTGGTCCATCTAAAAAGCCAAAAATAGGAGAAAGACATCGATGCAAGAAATGCCAGAAAGAAAAAAAGGACAGAAAACTATTCAACATTGCCAGTACTGTTTTGCTTTTTTGTGTAAGGAACACTCTGTAATAATTTGTCAAGAATGTCATAAAGGACGAAACAAGTCCTAATTTCTATGAAAGGAAGTGATAACTTTCATACAAATTTATATTTTATAACCTATCTTCAATATATATTTTTATTTTCATAAAATAGTCAAATATATCATAAATATTTGATATTTTGATTTGTTATTAATAAATTAAATAAAATATGATTTTTATATCTCAGGATTTTATGTAAAGTTATTTGATAGACAAATCATTATTCTAACATAGAAAACAATAAAAATATTGAAAAGAATATTTGATTTATTTAGGTTTTTAAAAGTGGGTAAATTTTACCCACCGCGACCTTTCAAGGTATAAAAGAGGGCGCGACCGCTGCCGGGTTAAAAAGGACGACAATGGCTAGCCGAAACGACAAACTTTTTGAGGGTTGATGCGTCTAGAACTTGGATATACAATGAAATTTTCTATGGCGGGGGGGGGGGGGGGGGGAATACGTTTCTGTATTTTCAATATCGTTAGAATGAACTTTCACTAAATCTTTGTCAGAAAATTCTATGGCTTCCTTACCAGAAGGAAGGGGAAAAAAAAGAAGAAAAACGATTTTCTTGTCCCCGGATATTGAAAATTTATCACCACAGGTAATAGTGAGAACACAAAACGTCTTATCACACCTTTTATTGACTTAGAATCCCGGTTTTACATTCCACGGTTTCTTCGTGGAGGAACGGTATAAAACTGTCCATTTCCTACACCCTCGACCCGGGATCGAATCTCCCCGAATTGGGCTTTTTTTTCTGAATAAAAAAATTACTTCAATAGGCCCCCACCCGATCTTTGTTTAATTCTAACCACATCGGTTAGTGTAAGTAAACAAACATTTGTAGGTGCAAAATTCGAACTGCTTTCTACATGTGTAGACATGTGGTAAAAGCAACTTGCCAACTACTACTCTCCATGATTATCATGTGTAACATGAACCACGTGTAATCAACGACACCTGGGGGTATATTATTACAACAAACAAAGAACCCTCCAAAATAAATAAAGAAAATGTAAATAAAGATATGACTAGGTGCCGAGGTGGACATAAAAATCAGGTTTGGCAGGCTGTCTGGTCTATCGTCTGCCTTTTAGATCTCCTCATGACAGCATTTTCCCGCCCTTTAACTCTCGTCTGACTCTTTTTCAATATGATTCTCATTTTGACAGCAATTCCTGCAGGAGACGATGATGTATTTTTAACTAATATTCTCGCGTTTCATCTTCCCCCCCAATCACCCATTTACGATATTTACATTTTGCATGGAATATTAAACCTAAAAACACAATAGATAATTTAAAAAATGCTGCGATTTTCTATATTTTAAAATGGCTTTTAAAAATTTTGGAACGCTTTCTGTATCCATAAAGTGCCAACAAAACGATCTCAAGATAATCTTATAATTAATTTAAAATTTTCATTTTGTCATTTTACTTTCTTTCATAATTTGCTTCATTAGCCTTATCTAAGCACAATTCATTCACTTATTTCATCTATATATCAAAAACTACCTTTTGATACGTAACCTCCTACTGGAAGGTGGTTAGACTGGTGTTTATACATCGGTCTACTATTGCTGGGATTGTCTGAATTGTGACAGTCTAGAGAGAGTAGGCCAGATTATCTCGGGAGAGACAATTAGGATTTACGGGCTATTAATTAAGGTGTATGATTTTCGAAAAAGAACGCCCAACGTGGGGCGTGATTATCTCATGAGACGAAAAAAGGTGCACAGTAGTTTAAAATTGGAACTTTTAGCTTCCAAAAACACAGAGGTTGGACGGCAGTGAAGTGACAAGAGAAACAATGGCCACGTAAAACCTGACAGACACGAAGGATACTCTCAGAAATCTGACATCCTGTGACATCCGAAACTCGGTCGGTGTTTTGTTACATTAGGTGGACATCCTCCCCTTCCTTTTCTGGTTCTTACTTTACCTATGGATGGCGCGCGTACATTGTTTTTTCCATATTTGACTCTTTAATATGAGAAGATAGTTATAATGATAGAGTCCTACATCAGCCTATACATTTGCTTCTATTGTTTCAAAACTACTTCTATCTTAGTAACTCCCTGTAAAGAACTTGCATATACTCTTTACGTTTGATTCTTTATGACAACACAACACAATGTGTAAAGAAAGAAGCTTACATGAATCAACCAATATTCTGCTTCTTTTTATTTGATACTCCTTACGTTTGGGTGGCATCCTTGACCAGACAGAGAAGAAGTCCTCAAACTACGAGAAGTCTTGAATAAAAGAAGCAAATATTGATTACTATAAGATGTATTTTCATTGCTAGAATTCTCCTAAGAGTAAGCATAACCTTCCCAAATACACGGAGAATTCAAAAATCGAACATGCAAATAACCTCTTTAGAGATTTATTTTTAAATGTTGTTTGTAAATTGTTTTGGAATGTATGTGTAACCAAGAAAAAAAATCTAATAATTATACCTTATTTTGTGCCTCTATTTAAAAAAAAAGAACAATTTCCTCCTAGCGCTACTGATAATGTAAACATTGGCAAAGATCCATCAATGGTTAAAACCAGAAGTTTTTTTTCCATTCAGTTTACAAGATTGCTAGACAGTAACTCCAGCTAAACCTACCAGTCACCTTTACAAAAATAAAAAAAAATAACCATCTAATCCAACCTCCTCCAATAAGGGACCAGTTTTCAGGAACCTCCATATTTTTAGGCAATCTCACAATGTACTGTATGGTGTCAACTTGATCTGCTCATATAGTTTGCCATTATCAACAACAACAAGCCTTTTATTGGGGAGCTATGCCCTACATAGGATTCTCCCAGGTAATAACCACCCAGAAAAGATTTGTTATTTACAGATGATCATTCATTTATATATCCTCTCTTCTTTTCATATAGGTTGCCATTATTAACAACAACAAGCCTTTTATTGGGGAGCTATGCCCTACACAGGATTCACCCAGGAGATAACCACCCAGAAACGATTAGTTATTTACAGCTGATCGTTCATTTATATATCCATTTACATACAGCTCTTTTTCCTCCGTGTTTCTTCTCTTGCGCATCCCTATAAAACTTGTACAGGGCCAATGTATTGGAATCATTCTTTGTCATCCTAGACAACAGAGCTTCCAGAGCAAGATAAGATTTGAGAGAGA
>CP092877.1:68021976-68054282 GCA_030710605.1 Cordylochernes scorpioides | reverse complement strand
TACGACAAACTTTTTGAGGGTTGATGAGTCTACAACTTGGATATATAATGAAATTTTCTATGGCGGGGGGAATACGTTTCTGTATTTTCAATATCGTTAGAATGAACCTTCACTAAATCTTTGTCAGAAAATTCTATGGCTCCCTTACCAGAAGGAAGGGGGGGAAAAAAGAAGAAAAACGATTTTCTTGGCCCCGGATATTGAAAATTTATCACCACAGGTAATAGTGAGAACACAAAACGTCTTATCACACCTTTTATTGACTTAGAATCCCGGTTTTACATTCCACGGTTTCTTCATGGACGAACGGTATAAACTGTCCATTTCCTACAACCTCGACCCGTGATTGAATCTCCCCGAATTGGGCACTTTTTTTTCTGAATAAAAAAATTACTTCAATAGGCCCCCCACCCGATCTTTGTTAAATTCTAACCACATCGGTTAGTGTAAAGTAAACAAACGGGGCACATTTGTAGATGCAAAAGTCGAACTGCTTCTATATGTGTAGACATGTGGTAAAAGCAACTTGCCAACTACTACTCTCCATGATTATCATGTGAAACATGAACCACGTGTAATCAACGACACCTGGGGGTATATTATTACAACAAACAAAGAACCCTCCAAAATAAATAAAGAAAATGTAAATAAAGATATTACTAGGGGGCCGAGGTGGACATAAAAATCAGGTTTGGCAGGCTGTCTGGTGTATCGTCTGCCTTTTAGATCTTCTCATGACAGCATTTTCCCGCCCTTTAACTCTCGTCTGACTCTTTTCAATATGATTCTCATTTTGCCAGAAATTCTATTCCTGCAGGAGGCGATGATATATTTTTAACTAATATTCTCGCGTTTCATCCCCCCCCCCCCCCTTCCCCACCACCCATTTATTTCTTTTTTATTTACGGTATTAAAAAAAACTAATTAAACCTAAAACACAATATAATTTTAAAAGGTAACGATTTTCTGTGCCCTTAAATAGCCAAGAGATGATCAAGAGGGTTTTAAAATTGATTTAAAATTTTGGCATTTTACTTTCTTTCATAATACATTTGCTTCATCAGCCTTATCTAAACACAATTCATTTCCTTATTTCATCTATACAATAAAAACTACCTTTTGATACGTAACCTCTTACTGGAAGGTGGTTAGACTGGTATTTTTATACATCAGTCTACCATTACCGGGATTGTAACAGTCTAGAGAGAGTGGGCCATCTCGGGAGGGAGATTGAAACTACTTTATTTCAAAGTCCATATAAGATTATATACGGTTAAATACAGAATAAATATGAATAAATATTGTTTATTTTATTATCCCGGGAGAGAGAATATGGTTTTACTAATTATTAACCAAAATGTATGATTTTCGAAAAAGAATGCCCAGCGTGGGGAGTGATTATCTCATGAGACGAAAAAGGTGCACACTAGTTTAAAAGTGGAACTTTTATCTTCCAAAAACACAGAGGTTGGACGGCAGTGAAGTGACAAGAGAAACAATGGCCACATAAAACCTGACAGACACGAAGGATACTCTCAGACATCCTGTGACATCTGAAACTCGGTCGGTGTTTTGTTACATTAGGTGGACATCCTCCCCTTCCTTTTCTGGTTCTTACTTTACCTATGGATGGCGCGGGTACATTGTTTTTTCACGACTCTTTAATACGAGAGTTGTAATGTAATAAATAGAAGCATTATAATGTACGGATGTTTATTTTTTCAAACACAAAACAAACTCTTCTACTGTTTCTAAGATTCCACCCGTCATTGCAGCCTATATAAGCAGAATCGTCCAATACAGTATAGGAAC
Organism: Cordylochernes scorpioides; assembly: GCA_030710605.1. Classification (NCBI taxonomy): domain Eukaryota; kingdom Metazoa; phylum Arthropoda; class Arachnida; order Pseudoscorpiones; family Chernetidae; genus Cordylochernes; species Cordylochernes scorpioides. The sequence continues at coordinate 68,052,470 of CP092877.1, read as the reverse complement.
TCTAAGAGAAGCAGTCTGGTAGATTAAATTGGCAAAACCGCTGGGAGGGTTCACCGCTGATTAGCCAAGCCCTCCTAATATATTTTTCATCGCAGTAAGGACAGTGTAGAAGAGTTTGTGTTTGAAAAAAAGAAACATCCGTGTTTTATAATGCTTCTATTTCTTATATATTGATGGCACATTATCACCTTAGAGTTATAATGATAACATCAGCCGATACATTTGCTTCTATTGTTACAACATTCAAATTTGAAGGGCTTTTCATCAGCATAGTTCCATTTAGTTGATATATAGTCCAAATATTGATTTTTATAAGGTTTTCACTAAAATGTGTGAGCAAATGTCTTTCAAGATTACATTTTATTGATGTTCTATACTCACAACAATCACATTTGAAAGGTTTTTCATCAGTATGTGTTACTAAAGTTGCTTAAGATTTGCTTCTATTGTTTCAAAACTACTTCAGTCTTAGTAACTCCCCCCTGTACCATCCTTGTAAAGGGTGCTTACATTTGACTCTTTAGGACAACACAACACAATGTGTAGAGAAAGAATCTTATATGAATCAACCAATATTCTGCTCCTTTTCAATATTTCTCATGGATAGATGGTATCCTTAACCAGGCAGGGAAGAAATCCCCAAACTACAAGAAGTTTTGAATAAAAGATGCATATATTGATTGCACTAGAATGTCTTTTCATTGCTAGAATTCTCCAAAGAGTAAGCATAACCTTCCCAAATACACGGAGAATTCAAGAATTGAACATGCAAATAACCTCTTTAGAGATTTATTTTTAAATGTTTTGAAATTGTTTTGGAATGTATGTGTAACCAAGAAAAAAAATCTAATAATTATACCTTATTTTGTGCCTCTATTTAAAAAAAAAGAACAATTTCCTCCTAGCGCTACTGATAATGTAAACATTGGCAAAGATCCATCAATGGTTAAAACCAGAAGTTTTTTTCCATTCAGTTTACCAGATTGCTAGACAGTAACTCCAGCTAAACCTACCAGTCACGTTTACAAAAATAAAAAAAAATAACCATCTAATCCAACCTACTCCAATAAGGGACCAGTTTTCAGGAACCTCCATATTTTTAGGCAATCTCGCAATGTGCTGTATGGTGTCAACTTGATCTGCTCATATAGTTTGCCATTATCAACAACAACAAGCCTTTTATTGGGGACCTATGCCCTCCACAGGATTCACCCAGGAGATAACCACCCAGAGAAGATGAGTTATTTACAGATGATCATTCATTTATATATCCATTTACATACAGCTCTTTTTTCCTCCATGTTTCTTCTCTTGTGGATCCCTGTAAAACTTGTACAGGGCCAATGCATTGGAATCATTCTTTGTCATCCTAGACAGCAGAGCTTCCAGAGCAAGATAAGATTTGAGAGAGAGATCCAATTTTTTGTATAAAAGAAGTTCCTTTAGTTGCCCTTTAAACATGTCTTCAAGAAAAATAACCTATTTCAATGATGCGAACATGGGGCTCTGGCACATTTGTAAGTGAAAAAGTCAAACTGCTTTTTACATGTGTAGACATGTGGTGTACTTACAGTAAAAGCAGTCGCTTTATTCTACCCACCATGATTATCATGGCCTGTACCACGTGTACTAGGGATAAGCCAAAAAAAAAAAAAGATGTTAACAGAACAGATGATTGGTCTTAGGAACACTCCCAGTTGTTAGACTTCTGGAGAGAACCCCTAATTATCTGTTAACATGAAAGACAAAAAAAAAGGCATTTCCACCCTACATTCCAGACAGAGGAGTCATTGCTGACAAGAGACTTCCAAGAAACCTTCTCTCACAAAAAAGTAATTAGTTTTACTCATTAATTAACTAGGAAACATATACAGTAAGGAAAGCCTATCGGCTATGACCCTGAGTGACCTTTCAAGTTGAAGGATTCCAACCTTCATTGAAAGACAACCACCTCAAGAAGACTAAAGTTCTCCCTATGTTTTCTTAGGTGACCCTCTCATAGAAAGGTTAAAATGTATAATTAAGAGATTGAAAGAGGGGGGAAACTATTAGAGTAAAACCTCCATGAGGACACATACGCTAGAGGACACCTCTCTAAAAAGGACAGTTTCCATTGTCAAAATGACCATTTTTACTATTTAGCAACTCTCCGGTAAGAGGACATCTCTCCCTAAAGGACACTTTGGCTCTGCAATTAGGTGTCCTTTACAGGGAGGTTCTACTGTATTATATAACAAGTTAAGAAAGGGCATATGATTGTGCAAATATAAGTTACTGATGCCATCTCTCAGATTAAAATGACTATTCGAATTAATTTACAACCTGCACCACACTGACTTGAAGAAAATTGACATGGACCCAGAGCAGCAGCTTTACACATCCAAGATAGTGGACATTGGTGCTGCTGTGATAGAGATGTATGGAGACATCTGAGGCTCTTTATTGGACACGACAACAACAACCACACTGACGAGGTCTAATAGCCTGAAATACAGATGGCTTTTCTATATTTATCAAGAAAAGATATTTTTTATCGGACAATTTGGAATTTAAAACTTAATCTGTTGATATATATCAAGATATCATAGTACAAGCCATCAGCAACTTTCAATTCCACTATAAGATAATGCTTTTTTTTTTTTCTTAAATTAACATCACACCTGATCCCATACAGTTTCCCCTTTATATTTTATTTTTGTTTTCATTATTAACAAAACTTATATCATAAGGATGCACTGTTGATAAATGTAATTTTGTGTGAGAGTTCATTTTATTAAAAATGGTACACTCAACACAAAAATTTTGAAAAACACACACACACACACAAAAAACTTTTTTTTTTTACATAAAAAAAAAAAAGCCTATATCCTTTTTTCACTTTCCTAAAAAAAAACCACAATGTAATATTTATTTTAAAAATTACTACTACATGTTCCCTCCTGTCTTAAGCCCTCCCTTCCTCTACAATAACTAAAGTGAAAAAAAAGAAAGTAATAATAACTAACGGAACATCTCGCTGGGTGACTCAAAGGATGGTGAGGAGACAATCCTAGGCATGTCGTAACCATGGCAACCACCAATCCTACTTAATAGGCCACATTATGGAATTCTACCGGCTTCACGGGAAGGGGGGGGGGGGGGGAGGAGGAGATACCTTCCTTACCTCTTATTATAGAAAACAACTTTGTTTCTTCTAAATAAATATCTTTTTTAAAAAAGTGTACAACACTATTAGAGATCTAATTATTTTTAAAATGGGATAAAATAAGAAAGTTGACATTTTTTCTCTCTGTTAAATAATAAAATTATGAGAGAGATTCTTGCTGTAACCTAATTTCTTACTCCTTGAATTTGTGTTGTTGAATTTTAAAAGTTTATCTTTGATAAAAAAAATATTTCTGAGGACATAAAAGGTCCAGTATAACCTTCCTTTAGTAGACACCCTGCTAGCAGACACCTCTCCACAAAGGACAGTTTTCATTTGAAAAATTACCATTTTTACTATTGAGCAACTCTCCAGTAAGAAGACACCCCTCCCTAAAGGACACTTTGGCTCTGCAATTAGGTGTTGTACTTTACAGGGAGGTAGTTCTACTGTATTAAAATTAAATCCAAATAAATAAATTGTATTTCTAATCTATAATCCATATTATGCTTTATATTTTCTGAGGACAATAAATGCCGTAGAAACTCCCGTGAGAGACTGTAGTCTAATATAAACCCTGCTGGTGTCTCCTGGAGGTAGTGTTCTCACATTGGAGTAGTGTTATATCTATCACAGATAGCTGGCTGAGACATGCCAAGTTTAATGGAACTACAAAGGTAATACAACGACCTGACTTCACCCATGTTGGGTTCTGTCTCTTCTCGCTGGTACAGTATCTCACTCAACAACACCTAGCTTGGCTGATCTAACCTTTTAGATGTCCTCTTATCAGAAAGCGATGTTCACTCATGGAGACAAAAGAAGTTGTACCTTTTAGAATGTATATCCTTATCCATTGATGTGCTCTACTCATCCCCGACAGACACCATCAACAAGCTTTACAAGCTTGGCACCCTAATATGATTGAGTGGAGATAAGAAAGAAGAAGAAGAATGTATATCGGGATTTATACTATAACTCTGAACACAGTGACCACAGATAACCTAGTTTGAACAAAACTGCTTCTGTCTCCTTCAAAAACCCAGACAACTGGCTACATCAAAGATATTTTACTTCCTTAAGATTTGTCGACGAGTGTAAAATTGCAAAATATGGAAATTTTGGTGATGAGAACCTGTCCATTATAGAGAGGTGTCCTCCAGCAAGAGGTCCTCTAATGGAAGTTCCGTTGTACTCTACCCAAGTTGATGTTTGCCCAATAAATTTTGTTTTTAACAAATGTTAATTATGCTTTTACTATTATTGCACCTTTTAATAGTTGATCATGATGTAAAAAAAATATTAAACTAAAATATATATATTTTTAAAACAATCTTTTTCCCTACTCCAAAATATACAAATTAGCTTATTATTTTCCCAAATTTGCATAGGCTTTGAGAGAGAGAGAATTATCCTATATACAGTTAAACCTGTCTAGAGCGCCCCCTCTAAATAGCGCCTTCCTCTCTATAGCCCCCGATTTTAAATGTGTAGTACGATGCGATTTACATTAAAAGTGACCTGTCTATAGCACCCTATTTTGGTGAGTCCCAAGAAGGGGGCGCTATAGACAGGTTTAACTGTACTAAACTTGAGCTACCTACGTGTGAAAAATTCCCTTATGATAGAACTACAAGGTAATAAAGACCAAATCCAAATAACTCGATAAATAGGATTTGGTAGTTCTAATCTATAATCCATATGGTGTGTCTTATCACTCTTATGATAGTGTTAACGAGTTGGGGGGGAATGACAAACAACAATTATATAGAAATGAGGATAGTATTTAAATAAAATGTGGTAAATCGTGCAAATAAATCACATTTGACAGCCGGAGGAGGAAGTTGTCTCCACGGTTGTCCTGGACTGGGTGTGGTTAGACTGACCGACCATTTATTGGTGGAAACATCAAGCTAACAGACAATGGAACCTCATTACAACAGCCTGCTTTATAATAAAATAACACCTAATCCAAATAATTTATTAGTGTGTGACGTTTCGGCAACAACATTGTCACCATCATCAGACAAAAGAATAAAATGATCTGATTTTATTCTTTTGTCTGATGATGGTGACAATGTTGTTGCTGAAACGTCACACACTAATAAATTATTTGGATTAAGTCTTATTTTATTGTATTATAATCTATAATCCAAATTGTCCCTTATCAACAGCCTACTTTATTACTGCAACTTGGTTATAACATCCTCATTCTTCAAGTTTTAACTGTGATTATAACACCATCCCAAGTATTGTTGTTATAACGAAGTTTGACATTATAAAGATGAACAATTTTTTTTTCATATAACAACACTTGAGCCAGTTCTTGCATAAGACTTGATCAGTTAGGATGAGTATCTGCATTCACAGAGATTTCCTACCTACCTAACTCTTGCTAAGTTATTCTACCAACAAGTCTTCCTCTTACACAACAAACCAGCCTATTAATGTCTTCAAAGAGAGGTATAGGTAATGCGATCTCACCTTTATAAAGAGCTTAAAAAAGACCATACTTCTCTGAGATTTCCTTCCTGTACATGGACCAACATGGATGGATGCTTACACCCAAATAAATCTCAAGGAGTTAGGGAAATTAAAAGTTGGGGAGTAGGATCTATTATCACGAGAGCATTATCTCATCGAGTGTTGCTGCAAATTGACAGGTGCGTCACCCTCTCTTTCCTGCCCTATCTCTTCTTACTCATAGGAACTTGTCTTCCTCCCGTACGCAACTTCTGCCAATACCTTCCTCTTTATGAGTTTCCTCTAAAAACCACAATCCTAAAATCTGATAGAAATTCCAGGTCAAAGGATGTGTCGGTTGTTCTAACTTTGGGTAACCAGTTGCTAGCAATCTAGCCTTCTTTGATGGGAGTTCAGTCCTTTGACTCATTGACATCCCAGATGATGATCTTTCAAATCTATCTTCCACTGTCTCTCTTTAAGATCTCAGCATAGTCTTGATAGGACTTCCTGTCTCCTTTAGTAGTTGGTCATCTTTGTAGCTTTGGGAGTAACAAAATAAACACAAGGTATTAAGATTAAATCCAAACAAAAAAATAATGTGTTAATTGGATTTGGTCTTATTACCTTGTGTCTCTAATCTATAATCCAAATTGTACCTTATCAAGACAAAATGAGTTAATTGAGTGTCATGTCTCCCAGGCCTCATCGCTACCATCCTATCATACTAACTCCTTGGAATTCCAAAGTCAAGAAGTAACAAGATCCAAAGAAGAAAGCTGTGTGTTGCTTCGGTACGAGTATTATTTTACCATCAACTAAGTCGTCATTTAGTCTTGAGAAGATGCCAAATGTTACAGACAGTTAACTTATTTGGAGTTCGATACTAATGTATACTTTATTTTCAAACCAAACTTTCATTAATTCCCTACCATGGGCTATTCAGGACATGGAAAAATTCCACAAATTTTCCACAGAGGCTTAACTACCAAATCATTTTCCTCGAAGTTAGACATTGAGTTTAGTAACATGTAGGGGTATAACCCTCTCCACCAAGCATGATTTTCACTGGCCAATACATTACACATTCCTCTCGTGCGCTAACAACATTAAACCAAATATTTAAAAACTAACAACTACAACATGAACAAATGAGCCAGAGAGTGTAAGAAAAAAGTGGGGAGAAGAAATAAAGTTTATTTGAGCCATTACCTCCTCCTTCCAAGCCCAAATAAATATTTATAGGAAAGTGGGAGAATTCCCAATTGATTGATTGATTATTGAGGTTTGACTTGGTTGCCGTGGCAACCCTAAATTTAGACCTGGTAGAGTTTTTTTCACCCATCAAATTGGGATTCCGATAACTCTTCCAAGATCCCTAGCTATTTGGTCCTCACATCTACTTAGCCATCTACTGCTATGAATGCTGCTCGGTTCTCAGGACAGAAATTCAGTGAAATAAATAAATGATTTAAAACATTTTTGACTATTGACCAACTCAGTTGTTTTGGTTCCCGCCTACTGCATCCTATCCTGACAGTGCTTGTTTGTTTTAGATGGTACGGGCCTGGACAGAAATGAAGGATTGGCTTGGAAATTATGAAGAAATAAAAAGAGATGAGTTCAAGATGGAGTGATGTAAGTGGAGAGAAGAAAACTGACTTTAGATCAGATACAGAATGGAGAAGCTGTGTAGGCATCTTAAAGAGAAGTAATGCAGATAACTACGGTTACTGTAATCACTTCCAAACATTTAGATAACTGGTGGACAGATATAAACAAATGGTGTGCTCCCTTGCTTCGCCGCTCTCTTTATCATATTCTTCAATTAAATAAAAAAAAGAATTCTAGAAAGAAAGAACTTCTCTGTAAAATAACTCTCCATAAAGCAGCTATATTTTTTCCTATTTCCTGGCTTATGTTAAAAGTACCATCATCGACACCTGCCACTATATAGGTAGATGAAGATGTAAATTGGACCAACAATGAAAAACTACAGAAACCAAATTTGTGTGAGTTGTGCAAATGGCACAAAATTTATACCATCAACCGTACAACCAAGCATACTTATTTGGATTTACTCTCATCAACATTTTTAGTCGCATTTCCTTATAACAATTTTTGCCATATTCCTAGACAATGTTTTCTTTTTTTAGATATAAAATTAACTTATAGGAAGACAAAAAATATGGAGAAAAATGAAGCACAACAAGGTGGTTTGAGTTGAAAGTTCCTCTGTGATATAGTGATTAGTATTCCCATCTGTCAACGCTGGCAACCAGGGTTCGATTCCACGGTGGAGTTTTTGTGCATACGGGAGAAATAAATTGTTATTGTGTTACAAACAAATGAAAGTATCTCATAGAAATTATTTTTGATGAGGTGTCTTACAAAACCACAAAGAAGGTAATAACATACTTTTATGTCATACTTAGCAGTAACAGAATGTATTGGCACCATTATCTGACAACTGGGAGTACTTTATATTCAGTATGGCTGTGGTCACCTATTATATAAATACTCCAGTCTGATTGAAGGTAACACAATTTCTGTAGTCCTCCTCCAATCCCAAAGGAACAGAATTTTCAAAGTGGGTGTTGAATTCACTATTCACCATGCTAGTGGTCAATTTTCTCTAGGACATTTTGTTGTCAACACTTGAAGGGATGTTTTTAAATTCATATTTGTATTGAATATTAAAGATGATACAAGAGGTCTGACTGCTGCTTACCGCCGGTGTACTTCGTGGACGATTCTAGAATGCTCTACCAACTTCTGTTCTCCTGTTCTGCTCCTGTTTTCCTTCACTGTGCTGCAGTTGGTGAGTTTGTAACTGCAGTTTTCTTTGTTATTTTTCATTCTTCTGTATTTCTTTTATTGATGAGGCTTAAATAAAGTCTTAAAGATCCTCCTTATTTAAAGATGATAATATTTGAAAGGGAAATGTGATTAGGATTTGACATAAAAAATAGGTTGAATTATGGTAGGTGTTGAATTATAGTGGGTTAAATTAAAGAGGTTCTACTGTAAATAATGGGTAATGTTAGGTCAGATACCCACAGATATCTCTATGTAGAGTTGAAGCATAAGAATAAAGGAAGAGGAAGGTAGGATAGGCTGGGCCCCCCCACCTAAAGGAATGTAATTGAAATAAGAAAACACACTGAGGTGTGTAAAGATTACAGCAAGAGGTGTGTAAAGTGGTATTCCAAAGGAGGACATCAGAGAATGATGATTGAAGTAGAGAGGCTGTCCCCGTTGACTCCCAGATAAGCTGAGATAAGATTCACCTGATAATATATACCACCCATCTAAGAGGGTGTTGAGAGGATACTCTACCAAACATACCTCACAATAAATTCGTTGCCATCAACAACAATCAATAATGATTCTGAAAATACTGTTGTTGTTTATTATCACCTTGTTACAAAGATTACACGAATTCCATGAGTCTTCCAAAAGTCCTGTTCTGAAAATACTAGACCATGTTGGGCATTTCTTAAGGTAGAGTGATTATAGAATATAACTGAGTGCAAACCATTTGTGTCTAGTTCCTACTACATTACAAATCCAATCAGTCATGTGCATTAGGTTAATTTTTTTACTTGAAAAAATATTTGAGATACTTTTGAAGCACAAATAGGGTTTTAAAAAAAGGTATCAAAATAGGGACTTTTATAAATTTAATTGCCATCTATCGTTAAAATTTTACACAAATAAATTTACTGGCAATGCGTTTCTTTTAAATATCATCAAATATTATCCCTACAGACCTTACTGCAATGATATGAGTTATTGAATGAGCCAAGCCCTCTCATTCAATAACTTATATCATTGCAGTAAGGTCTGTAGAGATAATATTTGATGATATTTAAAAGAAACGCATTGCCAGTAAATTTATTTGTGTAAAAAATAGGGACTATTAAATGAAAAAACATATTTATTTTTTTTGTAAATTTGAATACATATAAGGTATATTTGAAAAATTGAAATCCCCCCTCTCTGCAATATTTATAAATAATAAACAAAACGGCTTCTGAGGATGAGTATCTTGCTTAATTTTATATTTTTCAAGATTTTAGGTATTACAAAAACCCTTCTACATGAGATATATTCTCATAGAAAGGTTTGTAATACCTGAAAGCTTGAGATGAATATACAATAAAGCAAGATATTCATCCTCGGAAGCCATTTTGTTTATTATTTACATAAGGTATATAGGTCATAGTGAATAGATGTTTGCAACTGCTACGAGTACACCAGGTATTTTATGCATGTTCAACTTTACACTTACCAAAAAAAAATCAGTCTTTTAATTCTAATTCTGGTTTCTTTTTATAAAATCCAATTATATTTCCTACTTTACCCATCCAAACAAACAAAGCTCTTCTAAATAAATCACACAGCTACCTCCATTTATATATTAAAAAAAAAAAAAACAATTTCCCTTCGTACAATGGGTGTAACATGAAAACTGAGGAAACAATTCCGCTTCCAATTACTGTTAACCCGGGTAATTAAAAAGACTAAAAGCAACAACAACAAAAAAAGATTCAGAGTTAACAGCAACTTTGGAAAGAAGACTAGGAAGAAGGGGGGGGGTGACAAGACAAAGTCGCTAATTCCTTTATAAAAGGAGATTAAGGCCTAATTCCAACATAATTAATCACAGGGCACATGTTTACAACTTCCTCTCCTTTTGTTCTCCTCACACCAGATTCCTGTTTCCTCCTAAAATTCCTTCCATGGTGCCGCTGCTTCGCAAAGTGCTTCACTGTAGGATAATACAGGGAAAACCTTGCTAAAACAAACCTGGGATATATAGCCAATCTTCCCTTCTTATAACGAACCTGAAATAATCCCCATTTTTATTTTATAATCCAAAAAAAAAAATAAGACCTAATCCAAATAATTTATTAGTGTGTGACGTTTCGGCAACAACATTGTCACTATCATCAGACAAATGAGTAAAATGGTGATGAGATTTACTCTTTTGTCTGATGATGGTGACAATGTTGTTGCTGAAAGGTCACACACTAATAAATTATTTGGATTAGGTCTTATTTTCTTTTTTATTATAATCTATAATCCAAATTATACTTTATCATTTTATAATCCAGTCTTCTTCTTTCTTATCTCCACTCAATCATATTAGGGTATCAAACTTGTAGAGCTTGTTGATGTTGTCTGCTGGGGATAGGTAGAGCTCATCAATGAATAAGCAATGAATGAATACAGTGAACTAGGGATATAGTGAACCAAATGTTCAGTCCCATTGAGGTTTGATATTATTTACCATTGTAGTAAGGTCAGTAGAAAATTGTTTCAATTTGAAAAGAATCGTACGCGTCTAAAATAGTTTCAATATTTCTTATATAATCATTATATATCATTTAAACACTCTCAAAATTCAATTAGCCCATTTGAAATTTGATTTATTTTGTCACAAAAGGGATATTTTAAGTATATATTCAGGTAAAAAAATGCATTCGGTGGAAATGTAGGCATTGATCAGGTCATTTGTCTAGTTTTTATATAGAGTAAAACCTAACTAAAACGAACCTGGGATATAGAAAACCTTCTCTTATAACAAACTGGAAATAATCTCCATTGAAATTTTATAATACAGTCAGCTATGGCTAGAATAAACCATGTCTATAGTGAACCACGGGTTCATTCCCATTGGAGTTTGCAGAAGAGGAATTTTAATGTATATATAATTTGAAAACCTAAGGTAATAAGACCAAAAATTCAAATAAATTGTATGTGACATTTTGACAACAGTCTTATTACCATCTTCAGACAAAAATGCTGAATGTATTATTACCTTGTGTTTATAATCTATAATCCAAATTGTGCCTTATCAATTTTAAAAAAACTGTTCCTTAATTTAAAAATAAAATTTTGAAAGAATCAAAAGGTTTAAAACCAAAAACAAAAACTACACTACACCTTTCTACAGGAAGAACTGAAGAGAGGCTGAATGAGAGAAACCAGGAACAACTCTGGAAAAAAAAAGTCTGGGAGATTGGACAATAAATGAAATTGTATGGTAATATCTATCAATGGGAGGGAGAGCTCCAATACTTCCCCCCATTATAAAGAAAGGTTAGGAGCAGCTACCTGGAGATACTTGCTGTTCTGCACAGTGAGCTGACATAATAGAGTCTGTTCCACCCTATGGATACAATTATCTCTGTTAGCTTCATAAAGCAACAGGAAGCCTTCATTATTATATTTTTTTTCATTCTAATAGAGCTACACTCAAGGACAAAACTTAAGGAAGTTGTAACTTTTATATAGCAAGTATATCGGGATTCTGATAATAACTCTGAAAGATATTTGATACACACAGTGACCTTTATTGAAGACACGAGATAACCAAGTGTGGACAAAATTGCCTTTGTCTCCTTCAAAAAAAAAAAAAATGATAAAATAGACGACGGGAGGCATCAAAATATGAAACTTTCTTACATTTTGTCCATGAGTGTATTTCAAAACAAAATTCTATGGCATTTGAGACTAGAAGATGAAAAAGGGGTAATGAGAGCATGGTTCTATAGCTGGCCTTGATAAACAACCGGTGGTGGAGCATGCAACAAAAGGTGGAGCAAGTGGATGAACTCAGCCTATTGTATCCTGCTACCAGCTTGCTAAGTCAATAACTTGTCAGCCAGACAGTCAGTCAAAACTTGGCCATCCATGTCTTCAACAATGGTAGTACAACACAGTAAAACCTCCCAATGACCAACTCCCATCTGATGAATAACCACCTTTATAATTAAGATGACTTTCTTCATCTTCCCTCAATCAAATAAAGGTATCAAGAAGTCTGTGGATCCTAAGACCTCTCTCTCTCTCTCTCTCTCTTATGATAGTATTATCTTTCTGGGGATGTTAGTTATTGGACTTCAGATTATTTGGTTGTTGATTTCTAGCGAACATCAATAAATAGCAGAGGTGATAGACACTGCAGAACAATAGCTTTCTTGATAACCTTTTATTTTGTTCTGAACAACTCCCAATAAGTTGAACATAAGGTAGAGGGCTGGTATGAGAACATCTTCTCGATGTGTCAATAATGTGTTTAGGGGTTGGGAGTTACACTTGGTGGGAAAACCTTGCAGTCACTTTTGGAAGGTCATTGACCATAGATGACCGAACTTAAGTGTGGAAATCAAGGACTGCTGTTCTCTTGGGAGAACAGATTAGATGCTTGTTCTCTCTGCTGTGTGCCAGTTGTGGATTGCTGTCAATACCACCCATTCCTGTTGGGCCTTGATGGGACAGAAGAGGTAACTCTCTCATCTAGTAGCTTGTCAGACTTCAGGGTGGTCCGGATGTTAGGTTACTGGATCCAACCTCCAATGAAAGAGCCATTTCAAGGTGAGACTAGGAGGGTTTTTTAGGTAGTGTCTCTTATAAGAGGTTGTAGCATGTAGGGACAAAACTCAGTGGTGTAATGATAGTTGCAATGTTATTTTAACTTACTACAAGGGCTTTAATATTCTGTCATGTCACTACTGTGTATATTAGTCATGTATGTTGACCTATCTGTTATCCTTGAAGCAACTAGAATCTTAGTGAAAACCTATCTTGAAGCATTTCTGTAATGACACCTCCTAGAACTCACCCAATAAATATCCTTGCAAAAAGTCCAACCATACCAATAAGGTAAGTAACCAAACATAAGGAACTGGCATTTCTCAGGAAAGTCAAACTGAGTGCTTAGCTATATGATGCATATTACTATATAAAAGCAGGGACAATCCTACTTGGCATGCGTATCCTGCACTATTTATACTATGGGGAAAAACGCATATTGCACACAAGGAAAAAAAAAGCCACAACAACATAGATAACTAACTCCTAGAGGAAATCTAAACTATGTAGACCTGGAAAAGATGGCGGGAAATAGTTGCAAAAGAGTTCTTGCAAAAAGTTATCATCAACAGTGTCAATCAGAAAAAAAAAACCCAAACTCACTAAAAAAATAGCTAGTAATCCATAAAACAGAATATTTTCAGTTTACCACAGTTGTTTACAGGGGTAAAAATCTGGGTAGAAAGCCAGTTGTAGGCAGGTGGGCACAAAACTAGTTGCTGCATGGGCAACAGCTACTTCTGGGTGGATGCCAATATACCCAGTCAGCAGCAGCAGCATTTAGGGAAGGCTTCCTGTAAGAGGCTGCCAATTTCTCATGCTCCATTAAACATGGTGTCACAGTTATAACTGATGTTACACGAGCAATCATAAAACAACTACTTCTACTGTAAGAAAAATACAATCACAAGCCACTATGGCAAAAGCTGCCTTCAGAAATAAGTAAATGTTAATAACCAATATATCTTACTTTTACAGATGTATGAGGGTAAAGCATGGAGGGTGTCAATGGTTGTTGGAAGCTATTGAAATGGGATTCTGGAGATTTTTGTTGAAAATACTGAGGATTGCATATGTCACAGACGACAAAGATGTTAGCGGGAGAGAATGAAGACCTCATTAAAAGTCTAAGAAAACGGATAATATCCTTCTCAAAAGACTTGATACATTTAAGGTACTGGATATGTAGAACAGATGAAGAGAGAGAAGCAATGTCACCATTTGATAACTAGGGCAATGAACAGATGGTCTTGGGGAATAAATGATTGAGTAGACACAACAATCTGTGGGTCGATTCATCCAAAATGAGAATTGAGATGTAGGAGCAGTTTACAAAAAAACAAAGTTTTGGTTCAGTTACTTGAAATCCCTGATGGACATGTGCAAGAAAGAGCCATTGAAGAAATATCTCATTTTAAAATAATTGAAAAAAAAAAACTGTTTCAATGCAGTTTTTAAAACCTGGATCTTTTGTTGCCATCAAGACCATAGCTGAAGAACCACACGACCGTTTACAGTTACTTTTTTTTTGCTACCATTAGCAATTGCATTTTGTGTGTGTGTGCGTCATTTTTTAAATTGATTTAAAACACAAATTTATAAAACAAAGAGTAGTCTTCATTCTTAGCTGTTATAATAGAAAAGTAGAATTTTTTAATTGTAAGATTTTCTGAAATTTTGCCTGCATTGTTTCACTTTGATAATGTTTTTTTTTTTTTATATATAAATAGCTTTTTTAGAAAGCTTTTTTTTTTTCCTTTATTTTGGAACAAAGACAAAAACAAAGAGTAGCTCAGTTATAAGACTCTTCATTAAAGGCATAACTACCCCCATAGCAGTAGAATTACATAGCGCTAATTCTAAGAGAATAAAAACTAAAAATCCACAGCTGGTATAAACTTTTGGTCTGATGGTAACAACACTTGTTACCAAAACGTCACAAACATTTCATTAATTTGGATTTGGTAGTGTTACCTTATGTTTCTAATCTATGATCCACACACACACACACACACAAAAGCCTTTATTAAGACACACAGGTCTTACAGAGGATTCTCCTTGGGGTTACAAAACGGAGAAACCTATGAAAGTGGGAAATAAAAAATGGGGAAAGATTATATACATTTGGTAAATATATACAGATTATAAGAAAGAATAAAAAAATAAGAAGAATAAAAAAAAAAATCAAAAAAAGAGAAAAAAAAATAAAAAAATTTGGAAATATGGATGGGAGAAGTGGAGAGCGAAAAGAGGAAAGAAAACAGGTATTTACATATGAAACAAGACCATTTAAGCTCTCACACAGCACAGGTGGGCCATGTATTTTTTAAGAAATCTTTAAGAGATTTCCCAGGAAATCCTCGTGTTCAGGGTTGTAAGGTAAACACCGTTTTATCATTGTTAACTTATCGTATCTGCCTAAACAAATAATTGGATGTTGGTTCTGTCTTTCTCATCAAACAGAAATTTTTGGTATGTTTGAATGTTCGGTTAAGTCTTTCTTTTTTACAGCATTTTTATGGAAGTTATATAGATTTAGAGCTACTGAACTATTGTCTATAAAGTTGGATAATAAAGAATATAATGGTGATATATATATTCTCTAGTTGGAGTTCGTTAGGAGGTAGATACGTGAAGGTTATACAAGTCAGCAATGAATCTATGCTTGGGTTCATTTTAAGTAACCGAAATCCAATTAGTTTTCTCTTCAACATTGTCCAGTATGTGTTTATTTTTGATATAAATTCCCACAATGATGTCTTCAGAGCTTCTTCCCTGACCCGAGATTTTTCTGGCAAGTGATTGGTAAACCTGGAAATTCTCGATCTCGAGTTTTAGATAAAATTGGCACTAAGTTTCCGTTATAGCAAATATTTCAGATTGTTTTAAATAATTAATGAAAGGGAAAACGTATAAATTGGAAAAATTCCAATACATAATATTTACATAATTGTGACCAAGTTTTAATAGTTGTTAAATCGAGTAGTTTAGTTTTCCATTCCTATTAGCTATATGTGATTGATGGTGATATTTTCTTGCCTGTAAAAAGAGATATGATGTGATCCTTCCAGTTCCTTTCTGAGTGTTTGCTATATCTCAGTTCCTTCTGAACTCATGATCTTATCATTTATAACTTGGTAAACAGTACTTCCCACAATCAACTTGCTATCTCGAAGTCTAGATGAGATTCCTTTAGCCAAAAGTTCTTTTCTCTTATTAATCAACAATCGACGCTGTTCTCTAACTTTTAAGGTGTAATCCTTATTTATGTAAATCCTTAATTGCTTAAGCTTGAATGCATTCCTAAATAGTTTTATTCTGTCTTCATATTTGGGTATTTCAACCAGTAGGGGTGCGCTCGGCCTTTTAGATAATCGATGACATTTAAGGATGTTAATATTCTCGGAGATTTGCATATTGTCCGTAATTATCTGTTTTATTTTTGCGAGAGATTCATCGCTTGTTTCATTTTCTTTCTTTTCGACTCCGTAAAAAATTAAATTACTTTCTCTCATTTTCATTTCCGTGAAATCTATTCTTTTCTCAATTTCTTGGATCCTTTCAGAATTCTTCGAGACAGATTTTACCGTGTTTTCCATAGTATTCTCCAGTTGTTGTATACGTCGATTTAATTTATCAACTCCTTGCTCTATAGAAAGTAATCTTGTCTCTAATTTATCCCCCCAGTTATCCATTTTATTTGAGATTGCACCAATCAATTGTCGAATATCGCCTTCCATACATGACTCGAGCGTAGTTTGCCTAGTGGGCCTAGGTCCCGGGTTTTGCTCTATGCCAGATATCAGTTTATCCCCCCAGTTATCCATTTTACTAATCTATGATCCAAATTGTACCTTATCAGCTAAAAAAGAGCCTACATATGCTCTCTGGTAATGATGGGCAAAGAGTTGGCCAATCTCAGTTTGAAACCTGGCTGGGGTAGTTTAGCAATCCTAGCACTTAATTCTAGCCTTGGTTGATGGATGGATGGGGCAAATTCCCAGTAGATGCTGACAACTAGCTTTCCCAGCCAACTTCTATCAAGTACAAATTCTAGGAAGAAAATGACAGTTTGGCCAAAAAACTCCAGAAAATTAAAAATAGAGAGTCTCCTCCCGTGAGAGACCATTGCCTAAAAACATGGCTAAACTAGTAGTATCTCCTGAAGGTAGTTTCTCATCAGGGAATCTGCTTTGGTTGAAAGACTCCTCATGACTCAGTCTGACATGACAGAGTCTCTGATAAAAGGCCACTTCCAGGAGAGGCTCCAGAGTTTAGTCATGTCTTTAGGTTATGGTATCTCATGGAAAACTTCTGCATAGTCAAACATCTCTACACTCAAAACCGTATAGGAAAGGTGCTACCTCTTGAATTAAAGTAAATGTTGAATTACAGTCGGTTAAATTAGAGTAGGGAACTTTAGTTGTGGAATTTAACAACCGGGTGTGAATTATATAGGAAGTTTAGAATTACACATTCAGTCAGAGATTATCTACACTCGCGTGTGGGCGAAAACTTATGGAAGTGAAAAGTCTTTAATGTCACCGGTTATCTATTTTTTTAAGGAGACAGAGGCAATTTTGTTTACACTTGGTTATCTTGTGTGTCTTCAATAAGGTCACTGTGTATCAAATATCTTTCAGAGTTATTGTCTGAATCCCAATATAGATGCTAAAAGGTAACAACTTCCTTAAGTTTTGTCTATATCTATATATATAAAAATCAATGTTTGTATGTTTGTTTGTTTGTATGTCCGGTATACAAATTCGCAGTAGTTCACTAATTCAAACCAAAATTTCCATACATAGGTAAAAAAAATACGGGGAAGACGATAGGCTATTTTTAAAAATATATAAATCAATTATTAAAACTATATATTCAAATTATTCTACTTAGCTCACGAACAGCGCCCTCTATCAAAGATTAGATTAAATTATGCTGATGCAAACAAATAGATAATGCTAATAACAAACAATTATTAAAAAAATATTATCTAAATATATATCACTCGGGTATATATGCACACGGGTCAATCCAGGGGCGAAGCCCGGGTCACCCGTCTAGTACTTTATAATAAGAAGAGATAATTTACTGTGCTTGTACACTCCACTTGTAGTATACAAGATAGAAAATTGTGATTAACCATTTCACTTGTTGGGGGTGTTATCCATTTAAAAGCCTCCAAAAAGAAAGAAAAAACACAAGAATGCTCAGACACTTTGGAAGAGAAAAGGAGAGAGAAAGCGACAAAAGAAGTTTAAAATTGCAAAAAAAAAAAACTGTCCATTTGCTTGCGACTCTTTAGAAAAATCTTCAACTCGGGCGAGCTGCCAACTTTTTCAAGAGTTCCCATTGATCCCTTTCCTCTCCAGGAAAATAACTAGATTACTCTATACTGAGAAATACAACTCTGCGCTGGTCAAAAAAGAAAAAAATAAAATCTCAACCCTCCTCTCACTCCATTGCCCAGACCCCACTTTACTTTCTTTTT
The DNA here is from genome assembly GCA_030710605.1 of Cordylochernes scorpioides. Taxonomy (NCBI): domain Eukaryota; kingdom Metazoa; phylum Arthropoda; class Arachnida; order Pseudoscorpiones; family Chernetidae; genus Cordylochernes; species Cordylochernes scorpioides. Next base: position 68,033,988 of record CP092877.1, on the reverse strand, counting down.
CTCAATTTTAAAACTTCTCCACAATTCTGTTGTAAATACCTTCTAGCTGTCTGTCTTGTACTTTGCACCTACATGGTATCAAAGCCCTGTTTGGTTACTTGCATTCGCTGATGCGTATAGAATAGTTAGGAACAATCAAGGAGAGGGAGAGACACATTAAGTCAATTTATAATTTTTTTAAATAATAATACTGTGTAGACACAAGGTAATAAGACCAAATCCAAATAAATAAATATTTATAAATAACTAAATAACTATTAATTTATTTGGATTTGGTCTTATTACTTTGTGTCCATTTAAAAAATAATATTATATACAGTATATAGGATTTGATTAAGTATAAGCTGGCAACACAGAAGAAAGAAGGGCAGAAGTGTACGTTGTATGTGTGACAAACGAAGACTTTTTAGTTTCTCTTTCTTTTTCAATTCTCTTTTAATATTGTAAACTTAAAAATCTATTTATACCTATTCCGATTATGAGATAAGGCACAATTTGGATTATAGATTATAGCTACAGGAAAATAAGACCAAATAAATAAATAGTGTTTGACATTTCATTAACAGTGTTGTTACCATCATAAGCCAAAAGTACTGACTGAATAATGACAGTAACAACACTGTTACAGAAACGTCACACACTATTTATTTGGATTAGGTCTTATTTTCTGGTATCTATTCCAATTACTTATATATATTAAATTATTCCATTTAGGGTTATCCTTGAAATCACAGAAAATTTTTATAAATAGAGAACAATGTATTCCTGCACCAAACAGATGATGGACTTTGCCTTTGCCGGTCCCAAGCCCGGATGAAAAAGGAGGAGGGGGAGCAGTAACAAGCTCAGTAAAAAACCTGGGTTCAGCTGGCCCGGCTGATAGTACCCTGTAAGGGCTCCTAATCCAGGGATACAGGATCAGCAGCATTTGTACTCCATGATAGGAGCGGCTGCACATGGCGTCTGTTCCTCATGTCAGAGGCGGCCATTTTTTTTTTGGAGCTAAGTCGGCCTGCCACTGAATAGTGCTCCCAGTCTTAATGACAAAGGCAGACACATTCTACTTCACCCAGTGTGGAGATAAGAAAGAAGATGGAAAAGCAGGGAATATTTAAAATCCACAGGCTCACCTAGCAATACACACAATACACAGAATTCATTATAGTAATGATGATTAATAATGATAAAAACAATTGAAGGTGTCTTCTTCTTTCTTATCTCCACTCAATCCTATTAGGGTATCAAGCTTGTAAAGCTTGTTGATGGTGTCTGCTGGGGATGAGTAGAGCTCATCAATAGATGAGAGAGAAGGTATGTTATTACAAGATATGATCAATAATTATATAATAAACAATAATGAATCTTTGCACCACCAGTAATTATTGTATCCATAACTGAATTAACAAGCCATCTATTATCGGGGATTCAAACTATTTTTACTTGATGATATTTACTATGATTATTTTTTTTAAAGAAAAACGATTGAAGGTGTGTTCTTCTTCTTTCTTATCTCCACTCAATCCTATTAGGGTATCAAGCTTGTAAAGCTTGTTGATGGTGTCTGGCGGGGATGAGTAGAGCTCATCAATGGATGAGAGAGAAGGTATGTTATTACAAGATATGATCAATAATTATGTAATAAACAATAATGAATCTTTTCACCATCAGTAATTATTGTATCCATAACTGAATTAACAAGATGAATTAGCAACGCCATCTGTTATCAGGGATTTAAACTATTTTTGACTTGGAAGATTCTTTTTAAAAGAAAAAACAATTTCTCTAAATGTCAATAAAATATAAACAATATTTGTCTATTAATGTCTTCAAAGAGAGGTATAGGGGGGGAGAAGTCTGACCACACCTCCCTGCGGTCCCCCCTGGACCCTTGGAATATTCGACCAAATTCTGGTTCGTATCCAAGGTGACTAACGTGGCAACGGCACCCATTTTTCACTGAAGAGAAAGATAGTGGATATTGCTGCTGCTGTGATGGAGATGCATGGAGACATCTGAGACTCATCTTTGGACACGACAACAACAACGAAAGAGAGGTATAGGTAATGCGATCTCTCCTTTATAAAGAGCTTAAAAAAGACCATACTTTCTCTGAGATTGCCTTCCTGTACATGGACCAACATGTCCAGTATGGATGCTTACACCCAAATCAATCTCAAGGATTGATAAGGCACAATTTGGATTATAGATTATAAACACAAGGTAATAAAACAAAATCCAAATAAATGAATAGTGTGTGACGTTTCTATAACAGCGTTGTTACCATCTTCAGGCGGTAACAACGCTGTTACGGAAACATCACACTATCTATTTATTTGGATTTGGTTTTATTACCTTGTGTTTAATATGTTTATTATGTTGAATAAATGGGAGTGGTCATCTGTAAAAAAGTATTTAAAACAAAATCATTCAACTTTAGTAGTTAATAAATATGGTACAGTAAAATTTCCATGAGAGGACACCTCTCTACAAAGGACAGATTGTCAAAATTACCATTTTTACTATTTAACAACTCTCCAGTAAGAGAACAACTCTTCATAAAGGACACTTTTACTCTGCAACTTGGTGTTGTCCTTTACAGAGAGGTTTTACTGTATTTTGAAAAATATCATTTTAAAAAATATTTGGCTTTATATTAGAACCTAAAATGTTTACAATTTTTTTTTCCTATTACACTTTATATTTAAATTTTTAAACGAAACATGCTGATAAAGCACAATTTGGATTATAGATAATAATACAAGAAAATAAGACCTAATCCAAATAATTTATTAGTGTGTGACGTTTCGGCAACAGCCTTGTCACCATCATCAGACAAAAGAAAATCTATAGTATATAAATCATATAAATATAAATCTATATAAAATTATTTTTATTTTGTCTGATGATGGTGACAATGCTGTTGCCGAAACGTCACACACTATTAAATTATTTGCATTTGGTCTTATTTTCTTATAAAATGAAACATACTATTAAATGTTCTAAGTATTATTTGGAAAGGTAAGAAAGGTCTACAAAGATGTCATTCTAAGTGACAAATACTCCTATCAGACGACTATCAGGGAACAAATGTTTTACATTGGCAGGTGGGTGGAAGGTGGGGCTAGGAAATGATAAACATGGTAGTTCTGTTTCCTTATTGCTTAATTTTATTATTTAATAAAAATTGTTATCAATTTATAATTATATTTATATATGATTTTAATGATTATTTTTGTTGTTATCTAACTGGAACTATTAAATCACTTCATCAAAACTATTGTGTAAATTTATTTTATTTGGTTTATAATTATAAAATAATACAATAATATCTGAAAATTTTATTTTTGATTTTATATTTTTATTTAGTTAATTAATTATAATTTTTTTAACATGAAAATTTATTTGAAATTAATGATGTTGAATTATTAAATGTTTTTAGGCGATTTAAAAATGCCATTTGGTATGTATTTATTAAAGTTTATGTATTGTTGATATTTGATGTGTCAACATTTAAATTTGTAATAATGTTGGTTATTTTTAAAGGATTGAACATTTGATATGTGTATTTTAATTCAAATTATCAACAAAATTGTTTGTATTCCATTGGGGTCTAGTATTTGTTTTGAAACTTTTAAAACAATAATAACAAATGCCGATTTTAAAATATATTCTTCTAAAATAAATATTATTAATATGTTGTATGCTACACTTTTTAATATGAATTTAAAATTGAAAAGTATTCTTATAATTCAATTAAATATTTCCACGTAAAAATCCTGCTTAGGCGTATCCCCACCAAAGATTAACATGGCGGGATGTAAACAATTTTTAAATTTAAAGTACATTTAAAAGATGGAATAATGCGAAATAAATCAAAAAAGTACTCACCAAAATGGAAATTTAAATGGAAGAACTAAGTTTCAAATACTGATAGTGATTTAAAATTCGACAGCAAAACACATCAACAAGCAAACACAGTAACGAACATAGTCCGGCCATCTAGCGCATTCCGCAATGTTATACGGCATGAGGGAAAAAAATCGATAAAATAAAACAAAAAAAATGTTTTTGGTATTCAATTTATTAATTAAATATTATAATTTTTTATAAAAGAAAAAAAGTCCTTATATTATTTTTAACAAGTTTATTTGGGAGCAACATGGGCACTAAATAGCTAAAATATTTCGAATATTTAAAAATAATTTTAAATAATGCCTAGCCCTTATTTTATTATGTAAACTGAATAAATATATATATATTTTTCACAAATTATCTCACAAAAAATGTATAACCAGATAAACTTATTAAAATAAATAAAATACATTTTTCTAAAGTAATTGGAAAAAAAGGAGTAATGTACAAGATCAAGTGATGAAATTGAGTAAAAGCCAAGGAAATAAAAAAATCAACTAGCAGATGGTATTTATTCTAATAGATAGCGCACGATATCAGCAACGCTTAGCAGCATAATCATGAAATTCATTTTCTAAATTCTTTAAGCATGTTCAAACACACACTTCTCCATTTTCTTTCCTCCTTCTGAAAAATCCTCTGAAGAAAAATTCTTTAAAATTCAAATAAACATTTGTCTTTAATATTCTTTAGACTTATATTTTTAAAATATAAGTATTCTTAATTAGTTTAAAAAGTTATATGCAACATATATTCTTGTTTGAGTCAAAAGGCGATCCATTAATTAAGATTATATAAAAGGGCGTACCTGGATCTGTAAAGAAAAAAAAAATTATGTTTTATAAGACACACATCAGGATGATTCAGCTTTGCTCAGTGGATGCTTCCCCAACAAATATTGTTTTGAGAAATGTTAATTATTAAGATCATTACACATAGTACAGTAATTATGACCAAACTCATTATTTTGACATAAAAATGTGCTAATCATTGTCTCGTTTAGTTAATTTCCTTATTTTTTTATGTAAACTATGGAAGTAAATTTTAAAAAACCTATTCTTTCAAATAGGTCAAATTATGTGAGTACCAAACACAAAAGGGCATTCTATTTTATTTTTAAACTAGCCAGGCAATGACCCAGGCAACGCCCGGGTTTTACCCGATTAAATGTTTTTATTCAAATACTATTCTTTACAATTATAAATTGGCACCGTGGATGTCACTTTTGTGATAGTCCCGCTCAAACTTTGTGTCTGAGAAGCGATATTTTTATAGAAAGATGATCTGGATTTTGTTTTCTGTTTGAATGAATGTTTTTCTGTTAGAATTTTGTTCCTGCGTACAAAATAATGAACTGGTTTCACCCGTGGTCTCTGCTTTTTGGAATTTTTCCGATATAATTTTGTATCTGATAATCAAACATGATACAGCAATATCGTCATCATCATTTTCTGACTAAAAATATATAGTTTTAATAATTGATTTATATATATTTTTAAATAGCCTATCGTCTTCCCCGTATTTTTTTACCTATGTATGGAAATTTTGGTTTGAATTAGTGAACTACTGCGAATTTGTATACCGGACATACAAACCAACAAACAGACAAACATTCATTTATATATATATATAGATGTACTAGACGAATGACCCGGGCAACGCCCGCGTTTACACGATTAAATGCATATTACATATGGAAGATGGACGTAGTTCCCGGAGGTCACCCGCGAGGCTTTTTTGGCACTTGGCACAGCTGTGTCACCAACTCTGCCCCCGCGCGCCAGGACCGCGCGCGGTGGGAACTTGGACTGTTCAACCGGCCGGCAGCCGGACGATTACATTTTCTCGAACGGGGGGGGGGGGGGGGGGGGGCAGGGAAGGAAGTCACGTGCTCGCCGGCAGCCAGCGGGCGCGCGCCGCCGGCACATCGCCCGCGTTCTAGAGGGCGCTGCTCGTGAGCTAAGTAGAATAATTCGAATATATAGTTTTAATAATTAATTTATATATTTTTTAAAATAGCCTATCGTCATCCCCGTTATTTTTTACCTATGTATGGAAATTTTGGTTTGAATTAGTGAACTACTGCGAATTTGTATGCAGGTCATACAAACCAACAGACAAACATACAAACATTCATTTATATATATATAATATATGTATTTTTAAAACAATATTTCAGCCTATTAAACTAATATATAAACTTTACTGTCCAGCAAAAATATTTGCAATTATTTTTTAATTGACTCTAACTAAAAGAAGGTATGTAGTTTCCAACAAACAAAAATATTATAACATAAAGTTGTGTGAGAAGATATTTATATAATTAAAAAGGCACTTATCCTTTTAATTATGCATTAGAACAATGCAATATTTTTATCACCCTAGTAAAGATGTGCCTCTTCAGGTTCCTGAATATCATTCTCCCTCAACTTCAGGTGTATTCTAGCTTAAAAATTAAGCCTTGCCACTTCTCCAGTTTAAACACCTTGGTAAAATCTACCGATTTCGCGGGCCCTTTATAAGGATGTTATGAAATCCAAGCCACCTCTGTACTGACGAGAACCAAAATGTAATCATGGTATATAGGTTGGCATAGGTTAGGATGCGTAATCAAAGGGAGAGGTGCCTCTTTAAATACAATAACGTATATTTAAAGGATAAATGTTAATTTGATTGCCTATATTTTATCATTCATTGTATGTTCCAGGAATCTGGGTTAATTTGATCGATTTTTATCTTTCAATCAAGCAACCAAAGCACTTAATGCCCTTTATACAAATGTAATGGAGATTACAAAGAGGGTCTTAGTGTGAAGTTTAATATATTGAAGGTTCACTCTTGAAGCTCATTAGCTAGATATAATGGCTCTGGACTTTATTCTACTACACCTCAACAATAATTAGTCAGAATGAAACATAAAAAAAGAACATATAAACAACAAATAATAGTGATTTTTGAAAACATCTCTATAAAGGTATATCAAGTTTATAAGTTGAAATAAAAAAATTAAAAATTTTAAAATTATAGTTTGCAAAATTTTCTAATTTCTTTATTTTTGTAAATTTAAAAATTATTTATAATGTGCATAAATATCAGTTTGTTTATAATATAAAATACATATAAATATTCATAAAATTTATTATGGGAAATTTAATCAAACTATAAGTAACGATAGTTACTTTATTTTAAAATCGATAAGTTTACACAAATTATGATAAACAGAGTATAAATATGAAAAATCAACAATGACCAGACTTTTGATTTTGCATTTCATGCTATTACCTTTGCCCCTTTTGTAAACTTCAAAGATTTCTTTAAGCACAATAACTTTTACATCTTATTTGATTTAAACATTTCCATTTAAAAACACCATTTTTGAAATATGGGTGACCAAAACAAGAAAATTGATTTAGGCCTGCTTGAAGAAGATGACGAGTTTGAGGAATTTCCCTTAGAAGAATGGGACGGAAAAGCCGAAGATGATCAAGATGTAAATGTTTGGGAAGATAATTGGGATGACGACAATATTGAAGATGATTTCAGCCGCCAGCTAAGAACTGAACTGGAACAACAAGGTTTTAAAGTCGATGCTGCTGGTGAGCCAATGAAATCATAATTTTTTTGAAACCATCATGTTTTTCATACTTACCTATCTTACACAAGTCACCTCAACCATCGTAATTCTTAAACAATAAAAATATGCAACTGACTGCAATGCTGTTGCCATAGTTACAAAGATTCTTGTGCCTTATTCTTTCTCTTTAACAATTCACCCCCAAATGGCCATACTTGATACCACTCTGATAAAAAATTGTTCTTCTGGGCATCTTTTGGTTAAAAAACAGGATCAAACTTCAACAACCTACTTTAAAAGAATAACCCACTTATATTTAAATAATAAAAATATTAAAAAAATTGTAAGTAATTATTTTTCAACTTGTTTTAAATGTAGCTTTGTATATTAAAATTTGAAGTTAGTTTTTCCCATATTTTTATTATTTTTTTTAAATTTCCCAATATTATTAACACTTTAAAATAAGTAAATATTTTTTACTTAAAATTTGTTTTCATGGTGAGATATTAATTACTGTTAGACCATTATCAATGTTTGGTCAAGTTCAGATCGTTTAAATTAGTTTAGGTTAGGTACCCCCTAAAAAAAGAATTGCACAGAACAGGGTGAAATGAATGATAAAGCACAATTTGGATTATAGCTATAAGAAAATAAGACCTAATCCAAATAAATTAATAGTGTGTGACGTTTCAGTAACAGCGTTGTTACCGAAAGGTCACACACTATTAATTTATTTGGATTAGGTCTTATTTTCTTGTTAGAGTGAAATGATGTTCCATGATGATTGACCAAGATGGCGGCACTAATTGATTATCATACCTCTACATCCAAAGATTCACTAAGAGAGGTGGATAAAGCTCTCAATTGTTACAATAACAAAAAGTTGAAAAATAGTGTAAAACATTACTCTCCTTTACTCTTAAACATTTTGTTACTCCAAACTATTATAGATGCGTATGATTCTTTGAAAATGAAACAATTTCTACTGCCCTTACTGCAATGAAAAAATTAGCCAGGTCCTCCTATTAATTTTTCCATTGCAGTAAGGGCAGTAGAAATTATTTAATTTTTAAAAGAATCATACGCGTCTATAATAGTTTGGAATTTTTAATAACGTGCGCTAATGCATAATAATATATCTAAAGAGTTTATTCATTAGGGACTTGATACTATCTATAATATAATATGATTGATTTCTTCATTTTTTCCTCTCTCTAATCATGTATTCTCTCATGCCATTTTAACCTTCCTGCATGACTTTGGTGAATGATTGCGATCACATATTTATCAACACTGATGAAATACAAAGTTTTGGTATAAACACAAGGTAATAAGACCAAATAAATAAATAGTGTGATATTTTGGTAACAGCATTGTTACTGAAACATCACACACTATTTATTTATTTGGTATAATTACCTTGTGTTTATAATCTAAATTGTGCCATATCATCTTCTCATAGCCTTATTACACTGCCTCATTCAAACTTCGTAAGCTGGTGATAGTACCTTCCTTGTTTCCTTTAAGGCCCAATTTGGATTGTAGAATATAAACAGAAGATAATATGACCAAATCCAAATAAATAAATAGTGTGTGATGTTTCGGTAACCAATTGTTACCAAAATGTCACACACTATTTATTTATTTGGATTTGGTCATAACTTGTGTTTCTTTGTTTCCTTTAAGGCATCTGTGACTTTTGTATAATTATTTTAATGAAAAAGCACAATTTGGATTATATAGATTAGAACTAATAAAAGAAAATAAGACCTAATCCAAATAATTTATTAGTATGTGACGTTTCAGCAACAACATTGTCACCATCATCAGACAAAAGAATAAAATTAATTGATTTTATTCTTTTGTCTGATGATGTTGTTGCCAAAATGTTACACACTAATTATTTAGATTAGGTCTTATTTTCTTTTATTATAATCTATAATCCAAATTGTGCTTTATCATAGATTAGAACTATACAGGGGGTCGGTGGAAGGATGGTCTAAACCGTTGGTTTTCAACAGCTACGACCCGGGTTCCATTCCCACTTTGGGCACTTTTTTTTCTGATTAAAAAAAATGCTCCAATGGCCCCCGATTCTTGCAAAAGTCCAACCCCACCAGCGAGTACAAGTTACCCACAGGGCTCTGGCACATTTGTAAGTGCAAAGTAGAACTGCTTTTCACATGTGTAGACATTTAGTGCACTTACAGTAAAAGCAGTCTCCTACCTCTACCTACCATGATTATCATGGCCTGTAACCATGTGTACTAGGGATAAGCAAAAAAAAAAAGTAACCATCATATTGACAATAATTTGGGGATAGGGTTTATATATACCCTTGTTCATTAACAATTATAGTTATTGCATCGACAGATGCCTTTAGGTCTTCATATTCTTGAGATCTTGATTATGAATCCTTGCTTTTTTGTTATTTAAAATGCATTTCTCCCCTCCATGGGTACTAGGGATAAACAAAAAAAAAAAAACAACTATACAAGATAATACCAAATCCTCGGTTTATATAAATTCTACAAGGCCGCAGTCAATGTCCGTTGGAGAATAATGGATTCGCCGAATGTCGTGGTTTGCTTGGAGGAAGAAGGCGAAGATTGAACGCGGCTGATTCCACACTAGCCCTCTCAATGATATCCTAACCTTGACATATCTTAAACATTGGTACTTTAATATAAATATTTAATCATGTATGGTTCCTTTTGCTCTGTATGTTTATTTTTTGTATATATGGTTATATTTCTTTTTGTTTGTTTTTTTCTTTCTTCTCTCTTTTCTTATTACTTCTTGTATTCTAGTTTTTACTTTTGAAATATCTTCCCTTGCTAAATCCTGTAGAGGGGAATCATGTATAGGGCTGGATGCCCCAATAAAAAGGCTTGTGTGTGTGTGTGATAATACCAAATAGAAAATATTTTGATTTGGTGTTATTACCTTGTAGTTATCTTAATTTGAAGACAACACATGGGGTGACAGATCAGTTTGTAGGTGTTTAAGGTTGGTGTGGAATTGACCTTCCAAATTACAAAGTAGGTCACAAGAACACAAGATGTCAGGGTATGAGTCAAAGTGGTTTGTTTTAATGGTAATATTTGCTAGCTTCTCTTATGTGATTAGCTTTAAAAATAATAAAGATAACATTAAACACAAGGTAATAAGACCAAATCCAAATAAATAAATAGTGTGTGATGTTTCGGTAACAACGCTGTTACCGAAACATCACACACTATTTATTTACAGTATAACCTCGTTAATTCGACACACGCAAATTTGACACTCTACCTTAATTCGACCATATTCTGATGTCCCGACCTCCGGCCTATCAAATAACAAACCGTAATTCGACAGTATCGATAATACGACAGTTCCGATAGTTCGACCATTTTAAAATTCGAATTTTGACAGTTGAATGTGTTTTTACATACAACTTTACCGCTAAAATGATATTACCGCGGCAACGATCGGCATCGGCGAGCGCCGATAGAATCGTGCCGCGCACTTTTCGTTTCAGTTTAAGTTTCACTTTGCAGTTTGTTGTTTTTTTTTACGCGGGAATTTAGGCTTCGTGCGCTAATTAGTATCATTTTCTTTTTAATTTTCAGCATTGAAATATTTTATTATTTTAAAATTTACAAATAAAATTTCCTTTTAAATAAATAAATCTTCATAAAATATGAAGCCACAATAATTATGATAACATTTTATTTCAATATTCCATTTCTGTGTTATTATAAAAGATTTAAACACAAAATCAATAACACCTGCAGCAACAGTAGATGCCTTTAATACAATAAAACACTTTGTTATTTAAAACACATTCTAGAGGAAGAAAGACATGCATGTTTTTTTTTTTAAATAGACCATCTGGAATACATTCTGAATAGGATTTCAGTGCAAAAACAGACATCTATAAAGGAATTTTTAAAAAGATCTTCATGATTATTTTTAAATTATATTTTTAAATTTTCTTTTTATTTTCCCTATTTATTTCCTTTCAACTGCTATATTCTTCAATTAGAATAAAATATTATTTGTAATTATTTATGTTTCAAAAATATTTTTTATTGCCATTTTGTCCTAGATACTAAAAGTTAATCATGAAAACAAAAAATAAATACAAAAAATACATACAATGGTTTAAATCAATATCATTAATTTAATTTATTACAAAGCAATTTTAAAAAAATATTATTTTAGTAAGTTAGATGATTAGCTAATCATCTAACCTTAATTCAACACTTCCTTTAATTCAACCGAAAGCTCTGATCCCTTGGGGTGTTGAATTAAAGAGGTTCGACTGTATTTGGATTTGGTCTTATTACCTTATGTTTATAGTCTATAATACAAATTGTGCCTTATCATTAAATATAACATTGTGCTTATTACTGGTATTATTGCTGTTATTCCTGCATGTATCCTATATTTACCCACATACACCCCATACACCCACAATTTGGATTATAGATACAAGAAAATAAGACCTAATCCAAATAATTTAGTAGTGTGTGACATTA
>CP092877.1:67991309-68021876 GCA_030710605.1 Cordylochernes scorpioides | reverse complement strand
TAGCTTCAAATTTTAATATACAAAGCTACATTTAAAACAAGTTGAAAACTAATTACTTACAATTTTTTTAATATTTTTATTATTTAAATATAAGTGGGTTATTCTTTTAAAGTAGGTTGTTGAAGTTTGATCCTGTTTTTTAACCAAAAGATGCCCAGAAGAACAATTTTTTATCAGAGTGGTATCAAGTATGGCCATTTGGGGGTGAATTGTTAGAGAAAGAATAAGGCACAAGAATCTTTGTAACTATGGCAACAGCATTGCAGTCAGTTGCATATTTTTATTGTTTAAGAATTACGATGTTTGGGGTGACTTGTGTAAGATAGGTAAGTATGAAAAACATGATGGTTTCAAAAAAATTATGATTTCATTGGCTCACCAGCAGCATCGACTTTAAAACCTTGTTGTTCCAGTTCAGTTCTTAGCTGGCGGCTGAAATCATCTTCAATATTGTCGTCATCCCAATTATCTTCCCAAACATTTACATCTTGATCATCTTCGGCTTTTCCGTCCCATTCTTCTAAGGGAAATTCCTCAAACTCGTCATCTTCTTCAAGCAGGCCTAAATCAATTTTCTTGTTTTGGTCACCCATATTTCAAAAATGGTGTTTTTAAATAGAAATGTTTAAATCAAATAAGATTTAAAAGTTATTGTGCTTAAAGAAATCTTTGAAGTTTACAATAGGGGCAAAGGTAATAGCATGAAATGCAAAATCAAAAGTCTGGTCATTGTTGATTTTTCATATTTATACTCTGTTTATCATAATTTGTGTAAACTTATCGATTTTAAAATAAAGTAACTATCGTTACTTATAGTTTGATTAAATTTCCCATAATAAATTTTATGAATATTTATATGTGTTTTATATTATAAACAAACTGATATTTATGCACATTATAAATAATTTTTAAATTTACAAAAATAAAGAAATTAGAAAATTTTGCAAACTATAATTTTAAAATTTTTAATTTTTTTATTTCAACTTATAAACTTGATATACCTTTATAGAGATGTTTTCAAAAATCACTATTATTTGTTGTTTATATGTTCTTTTTTTATGTTTCATTCTGACTACTTATTGTTGAGGTGTAGTAGAATAAAGTCCAGAGCCATTATATCTAGCTAATGAGCTTCAAGAGTGAACCTTCAATATATTAAACTTCATACTAAGACCCTCTTTGTAATCTCCATTACATTTGTATAAAGGGCATTAAGTGCTTTGGTTGCTTGATTGAAAGATAAAAATCGATCAAATTAACCCAGATTCCTGGAACATACAATGAATGATAAAATATAGGCAATCAAATTAACATTTATCCTTTAAATATACGTTATTGTATCTAAAGAGGCACCTCTCCCTTTGATTACGCATCCTAACCTATGCCAACCTATATACCATGATTACATTTTGGTTCTCGTCAGTACAGAGGTGGCTTGGATTTCATAAAATCCTATTAAAGGGCCCGTGAAATCGGTAGATTTTACCAAGGTGTTTAAACTGGAGAAGTGGCAAGGCTTAGTTTTTAAGCTAGAATACACCTGAAGTTGAGGGAGAATGATATTCAGGAACCTGAAGAGGCACATCTTTACTAGGGTGATAAAAGTATTGCATTGTTCTAATGCATAATTAAAAGGATAAGTGCCTTTTTAATTATATAAATATCTTCTCACACAACTTTATGTTATAATATTTTTGTTTGTTGGAAACTACATACCTTCTTTTAGTTAGAGTCAATTAAAAAATAATTGCAAATATTTTTGCTGGACAGTAAAGTTTATATATTAGTTTAATAGGCTGAAATATTGTTTTAAAAATACATATATTATATATATATATATATATAAAAATGAATGTTTGTATGTTTGTCTGTTGGTTTGTATGACCTGCATACAAATTCGCAGTAGTTCACTAATTCAAACCAAAATTTCCATACATAGGTAAAAAATAACGGGGATGACGATAGGCTATTTTAAAAAATATATAAATTGATTATTAAAACTATATATTCGAATTATTCTACTTAGCTCACGAGCAGCGCCCTCTAGAACGCGGGCGATGTGCCGGCGGCGCGCGCCCGCTGGCTGCCGGCGAGCACGTGACTTCCTTCCCTGCCCCCAAGTTCGAGAAAATGTAATCGTCCGGCTGCCGGCCGGTTGAACAGTCCAAGTTCCCACCGCGCGCGGTCCTGGCGCACGGGGGCAGAGTTGGTGACACAGCTGTGCCAAGTGCCAAAAAAGCCTCGCGGGTGACCTCCGGGAACTACGTCCATCTTCCATATGTAATATGCATTTAATCGTGTAAACGCGGGCGTTGCCCGGGTCATTCGTCTAGTACATCTATATATATATAAAATGAATGTTTGTATGTTTGTCTGTTTGTTTGTTTGTTGGTTTGTATGTCCGGTATACAAATTCGCAGTAGTTCACTAATTCAAACCAAAATTTCCATACATAGGTAAAAAAATACGGGGAAGACGATAGGCTATTTAAAAAAATATATAAATCAATTATTAAAACTATATATTTTTAGTCAGAAAATGATGATGACGATATTGCTGTATCATGTTTGATTATCAGATACAAAATTATATCGGGAAAAATTCCAAAAAGCAGAGACCACGGGTGAAACCAGTTCATTATTTTGTACGCAGGAACAAAATTCTAACAGAAAAACATTCATTGAGCAGAAAACAAAATCCAGATCATCTTTCTATAAAAATATCGCTTCTCAGACACAAAGTTTGGAGCGGGACGTATCACAAAAGTGACATCCACGGTGCCAATTTATAATTGTAAAGAATAGTATTTGAATAAAAACATTTAATCGGGTAAAACCCGGGCGTTGCCTGGGTCATTCTGCTAGTCTATATATATAAAAATGAATGTATGTGTGTGTCTGTTTGTTTGTTTGTTTGTCCTTTATGCCTGACCAAACCACTCATTGGATCGCCATGAAACTTTGGGAAGTTATTTAGTATAGTACTGGGAAGGTTTCTAGCAAATAAAATTTTTGAAATAACTTTTCGCCTAGAAATAATCAAGATAAATATTCTAATTTATCTGTTATAATTCAACAATCTGCTCTTAATATTATCATGATGATACGATGATTTTGTAATGTAGAAAATTAGGAAAGACAAAATTCAGGATGACACGGCAATTTATTTGAGACAAGAATAATGATACAATTCAAAGGCAAGATACTATTCCTTTAACTTCCAATTACCGAGGGAACCAATTAATATTGATTTTATTCAACTTATCGAGTATTTTTCAAGGGGCCGGGAAAAAAATGTTCACTTTATCGAGAGATTCGTTAGACAAACTTTTACTCGGGTAAAACCCGGGCGAAGCAGGGTACATCCATACAAGAATAATGATACAATTCCAAGGCAAGATACTATTCCTTTAACTTCCAAATACCGAGGGAACCAATTAATATTGATTTTATTCAACTTATCGAGTATTTTTCAAGGGGCCGGGAAAAAAATGTTCACTTTATCGAGAGATTCGTTAGACAAACTTTTACTCGGGTAAAACCTGGGCGAAGCCGGGTACGTCCGCTAGTTTAAAATAAAATAGAATGCGCTTTTGTGTTTGGTACTCACATAATTTGACCTATTTGAAAGAATAGGTTTTTTAAAATTCACTTCCATAGTTTACATAAAAAAATAAGGAAATTAACTAAACGAGACAATGATTAGCACATTTTTATGTCAAAATAATGAGTTTGGTCATAATTACTGTACTATGTGTAATGATCTTAATAATTAACATTTCTCAAAACAATATTTGTTGGGGAAGCATCCACTGAGCAAAGCTGAATCATCCTGATGTGTGTCTTATAAAACATAATTTTTTTTTCTTTACAGATCCAGGTACGCCCTTTTATATAATCTTAATTAATGGATCGCCTTTTGACTCAAACAAGAATATATGTTGCATATAACTTTTTAAACTAATTAAGAATACTTATATTTTAAAAATATAAGTCTAAAGAATATTAAAGACAAATGTTTATTTGAATTTTAAAGAATTTTTCTTCAGAGGATTTTTCAGAAGGAGGAAAGAAAATGGAGAAGTGTGTGTTTGAACATGCTTAAAGAATTTAGAAAATGAAAATCATGATTATGCTGCTAAGCGTTGCTGATATCGTGCGCTATCTATTAGAATAAATACCATCTGCTAGTTTATTTTTTCATTTCCTTGGCTTTTACTCAATTTCATCACTTGATCTTGTACATTACTCCTTTTTTCCAATTACTTTAGAAAAATGTATTTTATTTATTTTAATAAGTTTATCTGGTTATACACTTTTTGTGAGATAATTTGTGAAAAATATATATATTTATTCAGTTTACATAATAAAATAAGGGCTAGGCATGATTTAAAATTATTTTTAAATATTCGAAATATTTTAGCTATTTAGTGCCCATGTTGCTCCCAAATAAACTTGTTAAAAATAATATAAGGACTTTTATTCTTTTATAAAAAATTATAATATTTAATTAATAAATTGAATACCAAAAACATTTTTTTGTTTTATTTTATCGATTTTTTTTCCCCTCATGCCGTATAACATTGCGGAATGCGCTAGATGGCCGGACTATGTTCGTTACTGTGTTTGCTTGTTGATGTGTTTTGCTGTCGAATTTTAAATCACTATCAGTATTTGAAACTTAGTTCTTCCATTTAAATTTCCATTTTGGTGAGTACTTTTTTGATTTATTTCGCATTATTCCATCTTTTAAATG
Organism: Cordylochernes scorpioides; assembly: GCA_030710605.1. Taxonomy (NCBI): domain Eukaryota; kingdom Metazoa; phylum Arthropoda; class Arachnida; order Pseudoscorpiones; family Chernetidae; genus Cordylochernes; species Cordylochernes scorpioides. Next base: position 68,017,121 of record CP092877.1, on the reverse strand, counting down.
TACTTTAAATTTAAAAATTGTTTACATCCCGCCATGTTAATCTTTGGTGGGGATACGCCTAAGCAGGATTTTTACGTGGAAATATTTAATTGAATTATAAGAATACATTTCAATTTTAAATTCATATTAAAAAGTGTAGCATACAACATATTAATAATATTTATTTTAGAAGAATATATTTTAAAATCTCGGCATTTGTTATTATTGTTTTAAAAGTTTCAAAACAAATACTAGACCATCAAACCTAACTGGAATACAAACAATTTTGTTGATAATTTGAATTAAAATACACATATTAAATGTTCAATTCTTTAAAAATAACCAACTTTATTACAAATTTAAATGTTGACACATCAAAAATATCAACAATACATAGACTTTAATAAATACATACCAAATGGCATTTTTAAATCGCCTAAAAACATTTAATAATTTAACATCATTAATTTCAAATAAATTTTCATGTTAAAAAAAATTGTAATTAATTAACTAAATAAAAATATAAAATCAAAAATCAAATTTTCAGATATTATTGTATTATTTTATAATTTCAAACCAAATAAAATAAATTTACACAATAGTTTTGATGAAGTGATTTAATAGTTCCAGTTAGATAACAACAAAAATAATCATTAAAATCATATATAAATATAATTATAAATTGATAACAATTTTTATTAAATAATAAAATTAAGCAATAAGGAAACAGAACTGCCATGTTTATCATTTCCTAGCCCCACCTTCCACCCACCTGCCAATGTAAAACATTTGTTCCCTGATAGTCTTCTGATAGGAGTATTTGTCACTTAGAATGACATCTTGGTAGACCTTTCTTACCTTTCCAAATAATACTTATAACATTTAATAGTATGTTTCATTTTACAAGAAAATAAGACCAAATGCAAATAATTTAATAGTGTGTGACGTTTCGGCAACAGCATTGTCACCATCATCAGACAAAATAAAAATAATTTTATATAGATTTATATTTATATGATTTATTTACTATAGATTTTCTTTTGTCTGATGATGGTGACAATGCTGTTGCCGAAACGTCACACACTAATAAATTATTTGGATTAGGTCTTATTTTCTTGTATTATTATCTATAATCCAAATTGTGCCTTATCAGCATGTTTTGTTTAAAAATTTAAATATAAAGTGTAATAGGAAAAAAAAATTGTAAACATTTTAGGTTCTAATATAAAAAAGCCAAATATTTTTTAAAATGATATTTTTCAAAATACAGTAAAACCTCTCTGTAAAGGACAACACCAAGTTGCAGAGTAAAAGTGTCCTTTATGAAGAGTTGTTCTCTTACTGGAGAGTTGTTAAATAGTAAAAATGGTAATTTTGACAATCTGTCCTTTGTAGAGAGGTGTCCTCTCATGGAGGTTTTACTGTACCATATTTATTAACTACTAAAGTTGAATGATTTTGTTTTAAATACTTTTTTACAGATGACCACTCCCATTTATTCAACATAATAAACATATTAAACACAAGGTAATAAAACCAAATCCAAATAAATAAATAGTGTGATCTTTCGGTAACAGGTTTGTTACCGCCTGAAGATGATAACAATGCTGTTACCGAAATGTCACACACTATTTATTTATTTGGATTTGGTCTTATTACCTTGTGTTTATAATCTTTAATCCAAATTGTGCCTTATCAATCCTTGAGATTGATTTGGATGTAAGCATCCATCCATGTTGGTCCATGTACATGGAGGGCAATCTCAGAGAAAGTATGGTCTTTTTTAAGCTCTTTATAAAGGTGAGATCGCATTACCTATACCTCTCTTTCGTTGTTGTTGTCGTGTCCAAAGATGAGTCTCAGATGTCTCCATGCATCTCCATCACAGCAGCAGCAATATCCACTATCTTTCTCTTCAGTGGAAAATGGGTGCCGTTGCCACGTTAGTCACCTTGGATACGAACCAGAATTTGGTCGAATATTCCAAGGGTCCAGGGGTGACCGCAGAGAGGTGTGGTCGGACTTCTCCCCCCCATACCTCTCTTTGAAGACATTAATAGACTAATATTGTTTATATTTTATTGACATTTAGTGAAATTGTTTTTCTTTGAAAAAGAATCATCCAAGTCAAAAATAGTTTAAATCCCTGATAACAGATGGCTTATTAATTCAGTTATGGATTCAATAATTACTGGTGGTACAAAGATTCATTATTGTTTATTACATAATTATTGATCATATCTTGTAACATACCTTCTCTCATCTATTGATGAGCTCTACTCATCCCCAGCAGACACCATCAACAAGCTTTACAAGCTTGATACCCTAATAGGATTGAGTGGAGATAAGAAAGAAGAAGAACACACTTTCAATTGTTTTTATCATTATTAGTCATCATTACTATCATGAATTCTGTGTATTGTATTGCTAGGTGAGTCTGTGGATTTTAAATATTCCCTGCTTTTCCCATCTTCTTTCTTATCTCCACACTGGGTGAAGTAGAATGCGTCTGCCTTTGTCATTAAGACTGGGAGCACTACTCAGTGGCAGGCCGACTTAGCTCCAAAAGAAATGGCCGCCTCTGACATGAGGAACAGATGCCATGTGCAGCCGCTCCTAACATGGTGTATAAACGCTGCTCATCCTGTATCCCTGGATTAGGAGCCCTTACAGGGTACTATCAGCCAGGCCAGCTGAGCCCAGGTTTTTTAGTGAGCTTGTTACTGCTCCCCTTCCTCCTTTTTCATCCGGGCTTGGGTCCGGCAAAGGCAAAGTCCATCATCTGTTTGGTGCAGGAATACATTGTTCTCTATTTATAAAAATTTTCTGGATTAAAGGATAACTCTAAATGGACTAATTTAATATATATATTTAACTAATCGGAATAGTTACCAGAAAATAAGACCTAATCCAAATAAATTATGTGTGACGTTTCGGTAACAGTGTTGTTACCGTCATTATTCAGTCAGTACTTTTAGCTGATGATGGTAACAACGCTGTTACTGAAATGTCAAACACTATTTATTTATTTGATCTTATTTTCCTGTAGCTATAATCTATAATCCAAATTGTGCTTTATCTCATAATCGGAATAGGTATAAATAGATTTTTAAGTTTACAATATTAAAAGAGAATTGAAAAAGAAAGAGAAACTAAAAAGTCTTAGTTTGTCTTCTGCCCTTCTTTCTTCTGTGTTGCCAGCTTATACTTAATCAAATCCTATATACTGTATATATTATTATTTTTTAAATGGACACAAAGTAATAAGACCAAATCCAAATAAATAAATAGTTATTTAGTTATTTATAAATATTTATTTATTTGGATTTGGTCTTATTACCTTGGGTCTACACAGTATTATTATTTAAAAAAATTATAATTTGACTTAATGTGTCTCTCCCTCTCCTTGATTGTTCCTAACTATTCTATACCCATCAGTAAATGCAAGTAACCAAACAGGGCTCTGATACCATGTAGGTGCAAAGTACAAGGCAGACAGCTAGAAGGTATTTACAACAGAATTGTGGAGAAGTTTTAAAATTGAGAAAAAGAAAGTAAAGTGGGGTCTGGGCAATGGAGTGAGAGGAGAGTTAAGATTTTCTTTTTTCTTTTTTGACCAGCGCAGAGTTGTATTTCTCAGCATAGAGTAATCTAGTTATTTTCCTGGAGAGGAAAGGGATCAATGGGAACTCTTGAAAAAGTTGGCAGCTCGCCCGAGTTGAAGATTTTTCTAAAGAGTCGCAAGCAAATGGACAGTTTTTTTTTTTTTTGCAATTTTAAACTTCTTTTGTAGCTTTCTCTCTTCTCTTCCAAAGTGTCTGAGCATTCTTGTGTTTTTTCTTTCTTTTTGGAGGCTTTTAAATGGATAACACCCCCAACAAGTGAAATGGTTAATCACAGTTTTCTATCTTGTATACTACAAGTGGAGTGTACAAGCACAGTTGAATATCTCATCTTAATATAAAGTATATGGACAAAACTTGAGTAAGTTGTTACCTTTCAGCATGTATATCAGGATTCAGACAATAACTCTGAATGATATACAGTGACCTTATTGAAGACACATGAGATAACTGTCCTGGTGTGGAACTAACACCTACCCACATATTCTCATGCCCAGCAATGGCCGCAGCCTTGCAGAAAATTGACATGACCCAGAGCAGCAGCTTTACACACCCAAGATAGTGGACATCGTGACTGCTGTGATAGAGATACATGGAGACATCTGAGGCTCTTCATTGGACCCAGACAAACAACAACAACAAACAATGAGATAACCAAGTGTAAACAAAATTGCCTCTGTCTCCTTAAAAAAATAAATAGATACTTCTACTTCTACAAGTTTTGTCCATGAGTAAACTCTAACTGAATGTGTAATTCTAAACTTGCTATATAATTCACACCCGGTTGTTAAATTCCACAACTAAAGTTCCCTACTTTAACCGACTGTAATTCAACATTTACTTTAATTCAAGAGGTAACACCTTTCCCATACGGTTTTGAGTGTAGAGGTGTTTGACTAAGTCTTCATGAGATACCATAACCTAAAAACATGACTAAACTCTGGAGCCTCTCCTGGAAGTGGCCTCTTATCAGAGTCTCTGTCATGTCAGACTGAGTCATGAGGAGTCTTTCAACCAAAGCAGAGTCCCTGATGAGAAACTACCTTCAGGAGATACTATTAGTTTAGCCATGTTTTTATGCAATGGTCTCTCATGGGAGGAGACTCTCTATTTTTAATTTTCTGGAGTATTTCTGGCCAAACTGTCATTTTCTTCCTGGAATTTGTACTTGATAGAAGTTGGCTGGGAAAGCTAGTTGTCAGCATCTACTGGGAATTTGCCCCATCCATCCATCAACCAAGGCTAGAATTAAGTGCTAGGATTGCTAAACTACCCCAGCCAGGTTTCAAACCAAGATTGGCCAACTCTTTGCCCATCATTAGCAGAGAGCATATGTAGGCCCTTTTTTTAGCTGATAAGGTACAATTTGGATCATAGATTAGAAACATAAGGTAACACTACCAAATCCAAATTAATGAAATGTTTGTGATGTTTTGTTAACAAGTGTTGTTACCATCATCAGACAAAAGTTTATACCAGCTGTGGATTTTTAGTTTTTATTCTCTTAGAATTAGCGCTATGTAATTCTACTGCTATGGGGGTAGTTATGCCTTTAATGAAGAGTCACACATAACTTATAACTGAGCTACTCTTTGTTTTTGTCTTTGTTCCAAAATAAAGGAAAAAAAGTTTTCTAAAAAAGCTATTTATATTTAAAAAAAAAAAACATTATCAAAGTGAAACAACGCAGGCAAAATTTCAGAAAATGTTACAATTAAAAAATTCTAATTTTCTATTATAACAGCTAAGAATGAAGACTACTCTTTGTTTTATAAATTTGTGTTTTATATCAATTTAAAAAATGACACACACAAAATGCAATTGCTAATGGTAGCAAAAAAAAGTAACTGTAAACGGTCGTGTGGTTCTTCAGCTATGGTCTTAATGGCAACAAAAGATCCAGGTTTTAAAAACTGCATTGAAACAGTTTTTTTTTTTAAATTATTTAAAAATTAGATATTTCTTCAATGGCTCTTTCTTGCACTTGTCCATCAGGGATTTCAAGTAACTCAACCAAAACTTTGTCTTTTTGTAAACTGCTCCTACATCTCAATTATTCTCATCGACCCACAGATTGTTGTGTCTACTCAATCATTTATTCCCCAAGACCATCTGTTCATTGCCCTAGTTATCAAATGGTGACATTGCTTCTCTCTCTTCATCTCTGTTCTACATATCCAGTAACTTAAATGTATCAAGTCTTTTGAGAAGGATATTATCTGTTTTATTAGCCTTTTAATGAGGTCTTCATTCTCTCCCGCTAACATCTTTGTCATCTGTAACATATGCAATCCTCAGTATTTTCAACAAAAATCTTCAGAATCCCATTTCAATGGCTTCCAACAACCATTGACACCCTCCATGCTTTACCCTCATACATCTGTAGATGGTATATTGGTTGTTAACATTTACTTATTTCAGAAGGCAGCTTTTGCCATAGTGGCTTGTGATTGTATTTTGCTTACAGTAGAAGTAGTTGTTTTATGATTGCCCGTGTAACATCAGTTATAACTGTGACACCATGTTTAATGGAGCATGAGAAATTGGCAGCCTCTTACAGGAAGCCTTCCTCCATAAATGCTGCTGCTGACTGGGTATATTGGCATCCACCCAGAAGTAGCTGTTGCCCATGCAGCAACTAGTTTTGTGCCCACCTGCCTACTACTGGCTTTCTACCCACATGTTCCCTGTAAGCAACTGTGGTAAACTGAACACATTCTGTTTTATGGATCACCAGCTATTTTTTTTAGTGAGTTTGGGTTTTTTTTTCTGATTGACACTGTTGATGATAACTATTTTGCAAGAAGAACTTTTTTGCAACTATTTCCCGCCATCTTTTCCAGGTCTACATAGTTTAGATTTCCTCTAGGAATTGGTTATCTATGTTGTTGTGTTTTTTTCCTTGTGTGCAATATGCGTTTTTCCCCATAGTATAAATAGTGCAGGACATGCATGCCAAGTAGGATTGTCCCTGCTTTTCTACAGTAATATGCATCATATAGCTAAGCACTCAGTTTGACTTTCCTGAGAAATGCCAGTTCCTTTATGTTTGGTTACTTACCCTATTGGTATAGTTGGACTTTTTTCAAGGATATTTATCGGGTGAGTTCTAGGAGGTGTTATTTAAAAAAATGCTTCAAGATAGGTTTTCACCAAGATTCTAATTGGTTCAAGGATAATAGATAGGCCAACCTACATGACTGATACATACAGTGGGGACATAACAGAATATTAAAGCCCTTGTAGTAAGTTAACACAACATCGGAATACAAGAAAATAAGACCTAATCCAAATAATTTATCAATTTATTATTTGGATTAGGTCTTATTTTCTTGTATTATAATCTATAATCTAAATTGTGCTTCATCACAACATTGCAACTTTCATTACACCACTGAGTTTTGTCCCTACATGCTATAACCTCTTATAAGAGACTACCTAAAAAACACTACTAGTCTTCACCTTGAAATGGCTCTTTCATTGGAGGTTGGATTCAGTAACCTAACTCTCTAGCCACATCCGGACCACCCTGAAGTCTGACAAGCTACTCTACTAGATCAGAGAGTTACCTCTTCTGTCCCATCAAGGCCCAACAGGAATGAATGGTATTGACAGCAATACACAACTGGCACACAGCAGAGGGAACAAGCATCTATAGTCTGTTCTCCCAAGAGAACAGTAGTCCTTGATTTCCACACTTTAGTTCGGTCATCTATGGCCAATGACCTTCCAAAAGTGACTGCAAGGTTTTCCCACCAAGTGTAACCCCTAAACACATTATGGCCACATCGAGAAGATGTTCTCATGCCAGCCCTCTACCATATGTTCAACTTCGTGGGGGTTGTTCAGAACAAAATAAAAGGTCATCAAGAAAGCTATTGTTCTGCAGTGTCCATCACCTCTGCTATTTATTGATGTTCGCTAGAAATCAACAACCAAATAATCTGAAGTCCAATAACTAACATCCCCAGAAAGATAATTCTATATACAGTTACGAGCGTCATTCTTCATCAGTCATCTCTGTCACCGTTTGCTTTTTTTTTTCGAATGGCGCCCTCCTATTGGTCGGCTACGATCACGCCACCTTTGCCCCCCCCATCATGCCCCTCCCCACTCGCTTTTTCGTTTTTGTAACCATTGTGTTGGAGCGGGTCGCTCCTTAAATAAATGCATATATTAGTTAATAACCAAATGGAATCCTCTCTTTCTTTTTCCCAGTAAGAGACGCCTATGGAAGCCAACAGTACATAGACAGATAAAGCACATAGGCTATAGTTATTAACTAACATATGCATTTATATAAGGCGCCAATTTATAATTGTAACAAATAGTATTTGAATTAAAACATTCAATCGGGTAAAACACGGGCGTTGCCCGGGTCATTCGGCTAGTACTATCATAAGAGAGAGAGAGGTCTTAAGATCTACAGACTTCTTGATACCTTTATTTGATTGAGGGAAGATGAAGAAAGTCATCTTATTTATAAAGGTGGTTATTCATCACATGGGGTTTGGTTGGTCATTGGGAGGTTTTACTGTGTTTTCAAGTTGTACTACCATTGTTGAAGATATGGATGGCCAAGTTTTGACTGACTGTCTGGCTGAGAAGTTATTGACTTAGCAAGCTGGTAGCAGGATACAATAGGCTGAGTTCATCCACTTGCCCCACCTTTTGTTGCATGCTCCACCACCGGTTGTTTATCAAGGCCAGCTATAGAGGTGGCGCTGTAAGCCATGCTCTCATTACCCCCTTTTGATCTTCTAGTCTCAAATGATAAAGCACAATTTGGATTATACATTATAATACAAGAAAATAAGACCTAATCCAAATAGTTTATTAGTGTGTGACGTTTCGGCAACAACATTGTCACCATCATCAGACAAAAGAATGAATGACTAATTTTTTATTTATTTTGGTCATTTAGTCTTTTGTCTGATGATGGTGACAATGTTGTTGCCGAAACGTCACACACTAATAAATTATTTGGATTAGGGCTTATTTTCTTGTATCATCTTCTAATCTCAAAGGCCACATAATTTTGTTTTGAAATACACTCATGGACAAAACTTAAAGGCAGTTTCATATTTTGATGTAGCCAGTCATATTTTTTGAAGGAGACAAAGGCAATTTTGTTCACACTTGGTTATCTTGTGTGTCTTCAATAAAGGTTACTGTGTGTGTATCAAATATCTTTCAGAGTTATTATCAGAATCCCGATATACTTGTTATATAAAAGTTACAACTTCCTTAAGTTTTGTCCTTGAGTGTAGTTCTATTAGAATGAAAAAAAATATATAATAATGAAGGCTTCCTGTTGCTTTATGAAGCTAACAGAGATAATTGTATCCATAGGGTGGAACAGACTCTATTATGTCAGCTCACTGTGCAGAACAGCAAGTATCTCCAGGTAGCTGCTCCTAACCTTTCTTTATAATGGGGGGAAGTATTGGAGCTCTCCCTCCCATTGATAGATATTACCATACAATTTCATTTATTGTCCAATCTCCCAGACTTTTTTTTTTTCAGAGTTGTTCCTGGTTTCTCTCATTCAGCCTCTCTTCAGTTCTTCCTGTAGAAAGGTGCAGCGTAGTTTTTGTGTCGGTGGAAGGCTGGTTAAACCGTTTGGTTTCGACCACTACGACCCGGGTTCGATTCCCGCATTGGACACTTTTTATGTTTAAAAAAAAAATGCTCCAATGGCCCCCCGATTCTTGCAAAAGTCCAACCCCACCAGCGAGTGCAAGTAACCAAACGGGGCTCTGGCACATTTGTAAGTGCAAAGTCGAACTGCTTTCACATGTGTAGACATGTGGTGCGCTTACAGTAAAAAGCAGTCGCTAACTACCCACCATGATTATCATGGCCTGTACCACGTGTACTAGGGATAAGCAAAAAAAAAAAAACTTGTTTCAAAATTTTAATTTTTTCAATTAGAGAACAGTTTTTTTTAAATTGATAAGGCACAATTTGGATTATAGATTATAAACACAAGGTAATAATACATTCAGCACTTTTGTCTGAAGATGGTAATAAGACTGTTACCGAAATGTCACACACTATTTATTTATTTGAATTTGGTCTTGGTTTTTAAATTATATATTATACAGTAAAACCCCTCTTCAGCAAACCCCAATGGGAATGAACCCGTGGTTCACTATAGACATGGTATGTTATATCCATAGTTGTAACTATATTATAAAATATCACATTTGTAAGTGCAAAGTCGAACCGCTTTTCACACCTTTCATGTGGTGCACTTACAGTAAAAGCAGTCACCTTCTACCCACCATGATTATCATGGCCTGTACCACATGTACTAGGGATATAAGAACAAAATAATAATAATAAAAAAATATATCAATGGGGATTATTTCCAGTTATAAGGAAAGGTTTTCTATATCCCAGGTTCGTTTTAGTGAGGTTTTACTGTGTATAAAACTAGACAAATGACCTGATCAATGCCTACATTTTAACCGAATGCATTTTTACCTGAATATATACTTAAAATATCCCTTTTGTGACAAAATAAATCAAATTTCAAATGGGCTAATTGAATTTTGAGTGTTTAAATGATATATAATGATTATATAAGAAATATTGAAAGTATTTTAGATGTGTACGATTCTTTTCAAAATTAAAAAATTTTCTCTTACTGCCTTTACTCTAATGATAAATTAATGGGAGGAATTAATGATTATATTATCTGTCATAGTGTTTTACCCAAGTAATACTTAAAGCCTCCCCACATAAGTTTCTTTTTTTGTGAAAATCAATATTAATTTCAAAGAGAAATATGTACTATTTCTAACTTTTTGGATGACGTATGAAAAGGTTGAATATATGAAGAGTAATGGTCTATATATGATTGGATGATGTATGAAAGGGTGAAAATGTGAAGAGTAATGGCGAACGGAAAAATAAAAGTGTCCAGGGGCGGGAATCAAACCCACAACCTTCTGCTTACCGGGCAGGTGCCATGTCCACTAGGCTACCCTGGACGTATTTCTCCGTTCGTAACTAATACTTATGCAGGGAGGCTTTAAGTATTACTTTATAATCATACACTGCAGTCCTTTATATAGTGTTTTATACCCAAGTAAAAAACACCAAAGAGATAAAATTTTACCTTCATATCTATTCATACACTTTCTTATAGAATTACCATGTTTGTGTTTACTTGCACTTAGAGGGTGCCCTTGTCCTTGCCTTCATCAATGAAGAGGCAATTTAGGGTGAGGGACATAGATTAAATAAGTACATTGTTTAATTTCAGGTTTTCAAAAATTGACAGTTCACACCCCACTTGATAGTTTTAAAAACTTCCTAAATGTTCACTGTTAAACCTAAGTACATTCTTTAATTCAACATCCTAAGCAATCAGAATTCACTGCTGGTGGAGATATTTCTAGGACATTTTGTTTCCAACATTTAAAGGGGTTAAGAAAAAGCTTTTTTTGGCCGTTAAGATACAGCTTGCACCACACTGATGAGGGCCAACAACCAGAAACCTGTACATTGTTAGCTTTTCTTGATTATAATTGTAGAATAGTGTGAAATATATAAGTGATGTGAATATAAGAAATGGAATTAAGAACAATAGACTGACGGTGTTTTGTAAATATATAATTAATCTTTACTAAATTTAAATGTGTGTAATAAATAAATAATTATAATTAAATAATAAATATATAAGTTGTAGTTTATAAAAGATAAACAACACAACATATTTGGCGACGAGGATTAAAAGAATAATAATTAAATAAGCGTAACAGAAGATGGCAAATAATTTGACGTCTCCATTACCGTTGAACCTTAATGCTACAGATTTGTATTCCGAGTACAAACATTGGATGAATTCATATTTAATTTATGAATTAGCAAGCGGTGTTTCAACAAAGAAAGATGACGTTAAAAGGGCAACACTTTTGCATTGCCTTGGACCACAAGTCCAAAGAATTTTCTTTAATTTGCCAGAAGAAAAAGATACGTATGAAAAAGCAAAAGAAGCTTTAACTAAATATTTCACACCACAAAAAAATATTGTATCAGAACGATTTAAATTTAGGCAAAGAAAACAAAATACAGATGAAAATATTGATTCATATGTCATTGCCCTAAGAGAATTAGTCAAATCCTGTGAATTTGGAAATTTAGAAGAAGACATGATCAGAGATCAGATAATAGAAAAATGCTATGATAGGCAATTAAAAGAAAAGTTGTTGCAACAAGATAATTTGAATCTTCAAAGAACAATTGAGATATCAAGAATGTTTGAAACAGCCAAAGAAGAATTTAGAGTATTGATAAATGAAGATATGACCTCAATAAATAGAGTAAACTATAAAAATAATTTCCAAGCAGCTAATGAATCAACTGTTAAAGGACCAAAAGCTCATAATGTGTACCATCAAAAAGGAAGCACCTCCAAGGTAAGTGCACCTAATTTGGAAGAATGCTATAGATGTGGCTTAACTACACATCCTCCATATAAATGTGGAGCTAGAAATATGAAATGCACATTTTGTAACAAGATGGGTCATCTTAATAGAGTTTGTAGAAATAAAAATAAATATAAAAATATTGAAGGAAAGAAAAGAAATATTCAAAATATTTCAGAAAATAATGAAGACTCAGATGAATACACTTTCTTTTTAGGCTCTGATAACAAAGAAAGTATCTATATAGATGGAAAGGAAATAAAAATGACTATTGATACAGGTAGTGATACAACATTCATAGGACTTGAAAATTTGAAAAATATTTTTCCTAAATCTCAAATGCCAACTTTAAATGGTACAGAAAGGAAATTTTATGCCTATGGACAAACTTCACCTCTTCCATGTTGTGGATATTTCTTTGCAGATGTTTCATGGGGTGAAAGGTCTATAAAGGAACAGATTTTTGTGATTGAAGGTAAAGCAGAACCTATTTTAGGAAAGAAAGCAAGTTTCGAATTAGAAATTATAAAGCGTGGAACAAAAATAAGGAATATTCAACAGGAAGTTATTCCGAAGGATATATATAATTTGATACAAGAAAACATGAACCTTTTTCAAGGTCAAGGAAATGTGAAGGGTTATAGTCAAAAAATAACTCTAAAAGAAAATGTTACTCCTGTAGCTCAGAGATGCAGACATTTTCCATATAAAATGGTAGAAGCCATCAATCAAGAGCTAGACAAAATGATAGAAGATGGCATTATTGAGGAAGTCCATGAAGCTTCTGAATGGATCTCAAACATTGTGGCAGTTCCAAAAAAGGGTACTGAAGAAATCAGACTATGTGTTGATCTGAGAGAAGTGAATAAAGCCATAGTTAGAGAGAGATATCCTATACCAACAGTTGACAATATTTTGCAAGCATTGCAGGGAGCAAAATTTTTTGCTAAACTTGATGCGAAGAAAGGCTTTTGGCAAATTGAACTTGATGAAAAGTCCAGGCCATTGACCACCTTTATTACACCCAGAGGATGCTACAGATTTTGCAAAATTCCTTTTGGACTTTGCAGCGCACCTGAAGCTTTTCAAAAAGCTATGAACTCAATATTGTCTCATTTAGAAGGAGTGTTATGCTACATAGATGATGTGATTGTATATGCGCAATCTATAGAACAATTGGATCAAAGACTGAAAAAAGTATTTGAAAGATTTCAACAAGTTGGACTCAAACTAAACAAAAGTAAATGTAAATTTGCTCTAAATGAATTGGAAATATTAGGCCATATTGTTAGTAAAGATGGAATTAGACCTGATCCAAAGAAAATAGAAAGTGTTCTAAGTTTTTCAAAACCTGAAAATGTAGATTCTCTAAAATCATTTTTAGGTACATGCGGATTTTTAAGAAAATTCATTCCAGACTTTTCAAAGTTAGCCGAACCACTTAATAATTTGACAAGAAAGGACATAAAATGGAAGTGGAGCAAGAAAGAAGAGGACTCATTCAGAAAATTGAAAGAAGCTCTTACAAAAAATCCATGTTTAGCCTATTTTGACATGAATGCACCTACCGAAGTAATTGCTGATGCTAGTCCTGTAGGTTTAGGAGCTGTTTTACTACAAAGACAAAATGATGGAAGCAAAAAGCCAGTGGCCTATGCAAGTAGATCATTGACTAATGTTGAGAGAAGATACTCACAAATAGAGAAAGAAGCTCTTGGGTGTGTGTGGGCTGTTGAGCATTTCAATGACTATTTATGGGGAAATAAATTTGTACTTAAGACAGATCATAAACCATTGATTTATATGCTTAATCCCAAGAAGGCAACAGTCTTGCCACCAAGAATTGAAAGACTTAGTTGGAGACTTCAACCTTATGATTATGAAATAGAGTATCTTAAGGGCAAACAAAATATTGCAGATATATTTTCAAGAAAACCTTTAACAAATATTTCATGTGAAAATATTGTTGATGATTATGTAGAAAAAGTACTTTCCATATTTTCAGAAGAAATGAAGGCAATTTCCCTCAATGATATCAAGAAGCAAAGTGAAGCAGATCCATTTTTCAAATTTCTAACTAAAATAATTCAAACTGGAAATTGGCCATATCAAATTGATGATGATGAACTTAAAAGTTTGCACAAATTTAAGGAAGAACTTTCAGTTTATGATAATCTCATTTTAAAAGGAAAGAGAATTGTTATACCAACAGATCTTAGAAGAAATATTTTAGACTTAGCTCATGAAACTCATCAAGGGATTGCTAGAACTAAACAAATTTTAAGAGAAAAATACTATTGGCCCAATATGGACAAAGATATAGAAAGACGTATAAAGAATTGTTACATTTGTGAAGTCAATCAACCTTTAAGGCATGACCAACCTTTAACAACCATACCAATACCACCTAGACCATGGTATAAAGTAGGAGTAGACTTAGTTGGACCTATTGATTCAAAATATATTTTGACACTTATTGATTATTATTCATCGTTCCCGGAAGCGATTATAATAAATGATATTTCTTCGAAAACTATAATTTCAAAATTAAAAGAAATTTTTGCAAGATATGGATTTCCCATTGAAATAGTTTCAGATAATGGTCTTCAATTTGTAAGCAAAGATACTGAGCAATTTTTTATGAAATCAGGTATAAAACATATAAGAGTGTCACCATATTATCCTAAAAGCAATGGAAAAATTGAACGTTTCCACAGATATTTAAAAAAGCAACTTATTTCAGTAAAATTGCAAGGAAAGGATTGGAAAGAAGAACTTCAATGTGTTCTAATGGCATACAGGTCGACTCCACACCCTTCTACTGGGAAAACACCAGCATTATTGCTTTTTTCCAGGGAAATTAGAAATAAGCTCAATGATATAAATGACAATGATTCTCTTATGGATAAAGAAGTGATGGAGCATAATCAAGCCTATAAAGAAAGAATGAAGAAATATGCTGATAGCAAGAATAAGGCCTTGCCTCATGACTTCAAGAAAGGTAATATTGTTTATGTCGCAAACACTGAAATGAAAAGCAAGTTGACACCAAATTATGACAACCAAAGATTTATCATTCTAGAGACTATATCTCCAAATTCATTCAAGTTAGTCAATACTGAGACAGGTAGCTTTATCATTAGGAATGCAAAGCATTTAAGACATGCCAATGTCTTACAAGATTTTAACAAAGGAATTGATTTGAATACCACTTTGATTAAGACTCCAGAAATTAGAATGGAACTTCCTAGTACTTCAAGATATCTACCAGAACAAGAAGCAACCTTAGAAGATATTGTACCAGAAGAGCAGATTGCTATATCTGATATGGACTGTTTATACCCAAATGAATCACCTAATGAGAATGAAAACAAGACTGTCATCACTAGAAGTGGAAGACAAATACATGTTCCTTCTAGATTTAAGGACATGATTAGATACTAACTAAACAAGGGAGGAATATGTAGAATAGTGTGAAATATATAAGTGATGTGAATATAAGAAATGGAATTAAGAACAATAGACTGACGGTGTTTTGTAAATATATAATTAATCTTTACTAAATTTAAATGTGTGTAATAAATAAATAATTATAATTAAATAATAAATATATAAGTTGTAGTTTATAAAAGATAAACAACACAACAATAATCAAGGAATGGTATTTTGGCCACAATTCTGGAATAATTTAAAAAATCAACGAATAGTTGATATTTGTTCCGACAGATGACGCAAGCCATCAGGAGATGCCTTTTAAAAAATATTTTCTTAATTTATCCACCTGATCTCGGTACAATTTCACTTCTGTGCTATTTTTTCATACTTAAAGAGGTGTTGAATTAAAGATTTGTGTTGGATTATAGCGAGTCAAAACTGATAATTTGAAAGGAAAATAGTTGGGATTTGGAAAAAAAAATGATTGTAGTAGGTGTTGAATCATATTTATTTGAATTAAAGAGCTTCAAACTGTGTGTGTATGTCAGAAAAAATCTAAAATACGGTAAAACCCCTCTGTATCAAACCCCAATGGACATTTGGTTCACTATAGCCGTAGTTCATTGTACTATAAACTGTATTATTGACTGTATTGACTCATCCATTGATGAGCTCTACTCATCCTCAGCAGACACCATCAACAAGCTCTACAAGCTTGATATCCTAATATGATTGAGTGGAGATAAGAAAGTAGAGGAAAAAGACTGGGTTATAAGTGAGAGCTCAAATGGTCTTGTTTCATATGTAAATACCTGTTTTCTTTCCTCTTTTCGCTCTCCACTTCTCCCATCCATATTTACAAAATTTTTTTTTTTTTTTCTCTTTTTTTGATTTTTTTTTTATTCTTCTTATTTTTTATTCTTTCTTATAATCTGTATATATTTACCAAATGTATATAATCTTTCCCCATTTTTTATTTCCCACTTTCATAGGTTTCTCCGTTTTGTAACCCCAAGGAGAATCCTCTGTAAGACCTGTGTGTCTTAATAAAGGCTTTTGTGTGTGTGTGTGTGTGACTGGGTTATAAAATAAAAATGGGGATTATTTCAGGTTCGTTATAAGAAGGGAAGGTTTGCTATATATCCCAGGTTTGTTTTAGCGAGGTTTTCCTGTATTATCCTACAGTGAATCACTTTGCGAAGCAGCAGCACCATGGAAGGAATTTTAGGAGGAAACAGGAATCTGGTGTGAGGAGAACAAAAGGAGAGGAAGTTGTAAACATGTGCCCTGTGATTAATTATGTTGGAATTAGGCCTTAATCTCCTTTTATAAAGGAATTAGCGACTTTGTCTTGTCACCCCCCCCCTCCCCCCCCCTTCTTCCTAGTCTTCTTTCCAAAGTTGCTGTTAACTCGGAATCTTTTTTGTTGTTGTTGTTGCTTTTAGTCTTTTTAATTACCCGGGTTAACAGTAATTGGAAGCGGAATTGTTTCCTCAGTTTTCATGTTACACCCATTGTACGAAGGGAAATTGTTTTTTTTTTTAAATATATAAATGGAGGTAGCTGTGCAGTATGTCTGTGTGATTTATTTAGAAGAGCTTTGTTTGTTTGGATGGGTAAAGTAAGAAATATAATTGGATTTTATATAAAAGGAAACCAGAATTAAAAGCCTGTTTTTTTTTTGGTAAGTGTAAAGTTGAACATGCTTAAAATACCTGGTGTACTCGTAGCAGTTGCAAACATCTATTCACTATGACCTATATACCTTATGTAAATAATAAACAAAATGGCTTCCGAGGATGAATATCTTGCTTTATTGTATATTCATCTCAAGCTTTCAGGTTTTACAAACCTTTCTATAGGAGCATATCTTATGTAGAAGGGTTTGTGTAATATCTAAAATCTTGAAAAATATAAAATTAAGCAAGATACTCATCCTCGGAAGCCGTTTTGTCCATTATTTCTATATATTTCAGAGGATTTTAATTTTCGAATATACCTTATATGTATTCAAATTTACAAAAAAAAAATCTTATGTTTGTTCATTTAATAGTTCCTATTTTTTACACAAATAAATTTACTGGCAATGCGTTTCTTTTAAATATCTTCAAATATTATCCCTACAGACCTTACTGCAATGTTATAAGTTATTGAATGAGAGGGCTTGGCTCATTCAATAACTCATATCATTGCAGTAAGGTCTGTAGAGATAATATTTGATGATATTTAAAAGAAACGCATTGCCAGTAAATTTATTTGTGTAAATTTTTAACGATAGATGGCAATTAAATTTATAAAAGTCTCTATTTTGATACCTTTTTTTAGACCCTATTTGTGCTTCAAAAGTATCTCAAATATTTTTTCAAATAAAAAAACTAATGCACACCACTGATTGGATTTGTAATGCAGTAGGAACTTGGCACAAATGGTTTGCACTCAGTTATATTCTATAATCACTCTACCTTAAGAAATGCCTGACATGGTCTAGTATTTTCAGAACAGGACTTTTGGAAGAGGCCCATGCTCAAGGAGCATGAACTCATGGAATTCGTGTAATCTTTGCACAAGGGGATAATAAACAACAACAGTATTTTCAGAATCATTATTGATTGTTGTTGATGGCAACAAATTTATTTTGAGGTATGTTTGGTAGAGTATCCTCTCAACACCCTCTTAGACGGGTGGTATATATTATCAGGTGAATCTTATCTCAGCTTATCTGGGAGTCAACGGGGACAGCCTCTCTACTTCAATCATCATTCTCTGATGTCCTCCTTTGGAATACCACTTTACACACCTCTTGTTGTAATCTTTACACACCTCAGTGTGTTTTCTTATTTCAATAACATTCCTTTAGGTGGGGGGCTCAGCCTATCCTCTCTTCCTCTTCCTTTATTCTTATGTTTCAACTCTACATAGAGATATCTGTGGGTATCTGACCTAACATTACCCATTATTTACAGTAGAACCTCTTTAATTTAACCCACTATAATTCAACACCTAACCTTAATTCATCCTATTTTTTTATATCAAATCCTAATCACATTTCCCTTTAAAATATTATCATTTTTATTTCTCCTTTATCTCCACTCAATCATATTAAGGTATCAAGCTTGTAAAGCTTGAGACCTTTGATGGTGTCTGCCGGGGAAGAGTAGAGCTCATCAATGGATGAATCAATACAGTCAATAATGTGTTCATCTTTATTTAAACCTAATAAAAAAAAAAAAATACAGAAGAATGAAAAATAACAAAGAAAACAGCAGTTACAAACTCACCAACTGCAGCACAGTGAAGGAAAACAGGAGCAGAACAGGAGACAGAATTTGGTAGAACCTTCTAGAATCTTCCACGAAGTACACCGGCAGTAAGCAGCAGTCAGACCTCTTGTATCATCTTTAATTCAACTAGCTATAATTCAATACAAACATCATGTTTAATGTACCTTCAAGTGTTGACAACAAAATGTCCTAGAGAAAATTAACCACTAGCATGGTGAATAATGAATTCAACACTCACTTTGAAAATTCTGTTCCTTTGGGATTGGAGGAGGATTACAGAAATGGTGTTACCTTTTCAATCAGACTGGAGTATGTATATAATAGGTGACAACAGCCATAGTGAATATAAAGTACTCACAGTCGTCAGATGATGGTGCCAATACATTCTGCTACTGCCATGTATGACATAAAAGTATGTTATTACCTTCTTTGTGGTTTGGTAAGACACCTCATCAAAAATAATTTCTATGAGATACTTTCGTTTTTAACGCAATACAATAACAATTTATTTCTCCCGCATGCACAAAAAACTCCACCGTGGAATCGAACCCTGGTTGCCAACGTGACAGATGGGAATACTAATCACTATATCACAGAGGAACTTTGAACTCAACACCACCTTGTTGTGCTTCATTTTTCTCCATATTTTTTGTCTTCCTATAAGGTTAATTTTATATCTAAAAAAAAACATTGTCTAGGAATATGGCAAAAATTGTTATAAGGAAATGCGACTAAAAAATTTGATGAGAGTAAATCCAAATAAGTATGCATGGTTGTATGGTTGATGGTAGAAATTTTGTGCCATTTGCACAACTTGCACAAATTTGGTTTCTGTAGTTTTACATTGTTGATCAAAATTACATCTTCATCTACCTATATAGTGGCAGGTGTTGTTGATGGTACTTTTAACAAAAGCCAGGAAATGGAAAAAAAATAGCTGCTTTATGGAGAGTTATTTTACAGAGAAGTTCTTTCTTTCTAGAATCCTTTTTTTATTTAACTGAAGAATATGATAAAAAGAGCGGCGAAGCAAGGGAGCATTTGTTTATATCTGTCCACCAGTTATCTAAATGTTTGGAAGTGATTACAGTAACCGTAGTTATCTGCATTACTTCTCTTTAAGATGCCTACACAGCTTCTCCATTCTGTATCTGATCTAAAGCCAGTTTTCTTCTCTCCACTTACATCACTCCATCTTGAACTCATCTCTTTTTATTTCTTCATAACTTCCAAGCCAATCCTTCATTTCTGTCCAGGCCCGTACCATCTAAAACAAACAAGCACTGTCAGGATAGGATGTAGGAGGCGGGAACCAAAACAATTGAGTAGGTCAATAGTCAAAAATGTTTTAAATCGTTTATTTATTTCACTGAATTTCTGTCCTGAGAACAGAGCAGCATTCATAGCAGTAGATGGCTAAGTAGATGTGAGGACCAAATAGCTAGGGATCTTGGAAGAGTTATCGGAATCCCAATTTGATGGGTGAAAAAAACTCTACCAGGTCTAAATTTAGGGTTGCCATGGCAACCAAGTCAAACCTCAATAATCAATCAATCAATTGGGAATTCTCCCACTTTCCTATAAATATTTATTTGGGCTTGGAAGGAGGAGGTAATGGCTCAAATAAACTTTATTTCTTCTCCCCACTTTTTTCTTACACTCTCTGGCTCATTTGTTCATGTTGTAGTTGGTTAGTTTTTAAATATTTGGTTTAATGTTGTTAGCGAGAGGAATGTGTAATGTATTGGCCAGTGAAAATCATGCTTGGTGGAGAGGGTTATACCCCTACATGTTACTACACTCAATGTCTAACTGCGAGGAAAATAATTTGATTTGGTAGTTAAGCCTTTGTGGAAAATTTGTGGAATTTTTCCATGTCTTGAACACAGCCCATGGTAGGGAATTAATGAAAGTTTGGTTTGAAAATAAAGTATGCATTAGGCATCAAACTCCAAAAAAATAAGTTAACTGTCTGTAACATTTGGCATCTTCTCAAGACTAAATGACGACTTAGTTGATGGTAAAATAATACTCGTACCGAAGCAACACACAGCTTTCTTCTTTGGATCTTGTTACTTCTTGACTTTGGAATTCCAAGGAGTTAGTATGATGGGATGGTAGCGATGAGGCTTGGGAGTCATGACACTCAGTTAACTCATTTTGTCTTGATAAGGTACAATTTGGATTATAGATTAGAGACACAAAGTAATAAGACCAAATCCAATTAACACACTATTTATTTGTTTGGATTTAATCTTAATACCTTGTGTTTATTTTGTTACTCCCAAAGCTACAAAGATGACCAACTACTAAAGGAGACAGGAAGTCTTATCAAGACAGTGGAAGGTAGATTTGAAAGATCATCATCTGGGATGTCAATGAGTTAAAAGTCCCATCAAAGAAGGCTAGCTAAATTACAGAGATTGCTAGAAACTGGTTACCCAAAGTTAGAACAACCGACATATCCTTTGACCTGGAATTTCTATCGGATTTTGGGATTGTGGTTTTTAGAGGAAACTCATAAAGAGGAAGGTATTGGCAGAAGTTGCGTACGGGAGGAAGACAAGTTCCTATGAGTAAGAAGAGATAGGGCAGGAAAGAGAGGGTGACGCACCTGTCAATTTGCAGCAACACTCGATGAGATAATGCTCTCGTGATAATAGAACCTATTCCCCAACTTTTAATTCCCCTAACTCCTTGAGATTGATTTGGATGTAAGCATCCATCCATGTTGGTCCATGTACAGGAAGGCAATCTCAGAGAAGTATGGTCTTTTTTAAGCTCTTTATAAAGGTGAGATCGCTTTACCTATACCTCTCTTTGAAGACATTAATAGACTGGTTTGTTGTGTAAGGAAGACTTGTTGGTAGAATAACTTAGCAAGAGTTAGGTAGGTAGAAGGTGAATGCAGATACTCATCCTACCTGATCAAGTCTTATGCAAGAACTGGCTCAAGTGTTGTTATATGAAAGAAAATTGTTCATCTTTATTATGTCAAACTTCGTTATAACAACATTACTTGGAATGGTGTTATAATCACAGTTAAAACTTGAAGAATGAGGATGTTATAACCAAGTTGCAGTTATAAAGTAGGCTGTTGATAAAGCACAATTTGGATTATAGATTATAATACAAAAAAATAAGACCTAATCCAAATAATTTATTAGTGTGTGACGTTTCAGCAACAACATTGTCACCATCATCAGACAAAAGAATAAAATCAGATCATTTTATTCTTTTGTCTGATGATGGTGACAATGTTGTTGCTGAAACATCTCACACTAATAAATTATTTGGATTAGGTCTTATTTTATTGTAAAGTAGGCTGTTGTAATGAGGTTCCATTGTCTGTTAGCTTGATGTTTCCACCAATAAATGGTCAGTCTGTCTAACCACACCCAGTCCAGGACACCGTGGAGACAACTTCCTCCTCCGGCTGTCAAATGTGATTTATTTGCACGATTTACCACATTTTATTTAAATACTATCCTCATTTCTATATAAATTGTTGTTTGTCATTCCCCCCCTTCTCCGTTAACACTATCATAAGAGTGATAAGACACCATCTGGATTAGAACTACCAAATCCTATTTATTGAGTTATTTGGTCTTTATTACCTTGTAGTTCTATCATAAGGGAATTTTTCACATGTAGGTAGCTCAAGTTTAGTACAGTTAAACCTATCTATAGCACCCCCCCTCTTGGGACTCACCAAAATAGGGTGCTATAGACAGGTCACTTTTAATGTAAATCGCATCGTACTACACATTTAAAATCGGGGGCTATAGAGAGGAAAGCGCTATTTAGAGGTGGCGCTATAGACAGGTTTAACTGTATATAGGATAATTCTCTCTCTCTCTCAAAGCCTATACAAATTTGGGAAAATAATAAGCTAATTTGTATATTTTGGAATAGGGAAAAAGATTGTTTTAAAAATATATATATTTTAGTTTAATATTTTTTTTACATCATGATCAACTATTAAAAGGCTCAATATTAGTATAAGCATAATTAATATTTGTTAAAATATAATTTATTGGGCAAATATCCACTTGGGTAGATACAACAGAACTTCCATTAGAGGACCTCTTGCTGGAGGACACCTCTCTATAATGGACAGGTTTCATCACCAAAATTTCCATATTTTGCAATTTTACACTCGTCGACAAATCTTAAGGAAGTAAAATATATTTGATGTAGCCAGTTGTCTGGGTTTTTGAAGGAGACAGAAGCAGTTTTGTTCAAACTTGGTTATCTGTGGTCACTGTGTTCAGAGTTATAGTATAAATCCCAATATACATTCTTCTTCTTTCTTATCTCCACTCAATCATATTAGGGTGCCAAGCTTGTAAAGCTTGTTGATGGTGTCTGTCGGGGATGAGTAGAGCACATCAATGGATAAGGATATACATTCTAAAAGGTACAACTTCTTTTGTCTCCATGAGTGAACATGGCTTTCTGATAAGAGGACATCTAAAAGGTTAGATCAGCCAAGCTAGGTGTTGTTGAGTGAGATACTGTACCAGTGAGAAGAGACAGAACCCAACATGGGTGAAGTCAGGTCGTTGTATTACCTTTGTGGTTCCATTAAACTTGGCATGTCTCAGCCAGCTATCTGTGATAGATATAACATTACTTCCAATGTGAGAACACCACTTCTAGGAAAGACCCAGTAGTGTTTATATTAGACTACAGTCTCTCACGGGAGTTTCTACGGCATTTATTGTCCTCAGAAAATATAAAGCATAATATGGATTATAGATTAGAAATACAATTTATTTATTTGGATTTAATTTTAATACATTAGAACCTCCCTGTAAAGGACAACACCTAATTGCAGAGCCAAAGTGTCCTTTAGGGGAGAGGTGTCTTCTTACTGGAGAGTTGCTCAATAGTAAAAATGGTAATTTTACATGTGAAAACTGTCCTTTGTAGAGAGGTATCTGCTAGCAGGGTGTCTGCTAAAGGAAGGTTCTACTGTACCTTTTATGTCCTCATAAATATTTTTTTTATCAAAGATAAACTTTTAAAATTCAACAACACAAATTCAAGGAGTAAGAAATTAGGTTACAGCAAGAATCTCTCCTAATTTTGTTATTTAACAAAGAGAAAAAATGTCAACTTTCTTATTTTATCCCATTTAAAAAATAATTAGATCTCTAATAGTGTTGTACACTTTATAAAAAAAGGTATTTATTTAGAATAAAACAAAGTTGTTTTCTATAATAAGAGGTAAGGAAGGTATCTCCCCCCCTCGTGAAGCCGGTAGAATTCCATAATGTGGCCTATTAAGTAGGATTGGTGGTTGCCATGGTTACGACATGCCTAGGATTGTCTCCTCACCATCCTTTGAGTCACCCACCCAGTGATGTTCCGTGTTAGTTATTATTACTTTCTGTTTTTTCACTTTAGTTATTGTAAGGGAAGGGAGGGTTTAAGACAGGAGGGAGCATGTAGTAGTAATTTTAAAATAAATATTACATTGTGTTTTTTTTAGGAAGGTGAAAAAAGGATATAGGCTTTTTTTTTTTGTATAAAAAAAAAAGTTTTTGTGTGTGTGTGTGTTTTTCAAAATTTTTGTGTTGAGTGTACCATTTTTAATAAAATGAACTCACTCACACAAAATTACATTTATCACAACAGTGCATCCTTATGATATAAGTTTTGTTAATAATGAAAACAAAAATAGAATATGAAGGGGAACTGTAATGGGATCAGGTGTGATGTCAAATTAAGGAAAAAAAGAAGCATTATCTTATAATGGAATTGAAAGTTGCTGATGGCTTGTACTATGATATCTTGATAAATATCAACAGATTAAGTTTTAAATTCCAAATTGTCCGACAAAAATATCTTTTCTTGATAAATATAGAAAAGCCATCTGTATTTCAGGCTATTAGTCCTCATCAGTGTGGTTGTTGTTGTTGTGTCCAATGAAGAGCCTCAGATGTCTCCATACATCTCTATCACAGCAGTCACAATGTCCTCTATCTTGGGTGTGTAAAGCTGCTGCTCTGGGTCCATGTCAATTTTCTTCAAGTCAGTGTGGTGCAGGTTGTAAATTAATTTGAAAAGTTATTTTAATCTGAGAGATGGCATAAGTAACGTTTATTTGCACAATCATATGCCCTTTCTTAACTTGGTATATATTACAGTAGAACTGCCTCCCTGTAAAGAACACCTAATTGCAGAGCCAAAGTGTCCTTTAGGGAGAGATGTCCTCTTACCGGAGAGTTGCTAAATAGTCTTCTTCTTCTTTCTTATCTTCACTCAATCATATTAGGGTATCATGTTGTGACCCTTGATGGTGTCTGTTTGACAACCATCATGAGCTAAATAGTAAAAATGGTAATTTTGCAAATGAAAACTGTCCTTTGTAGAGAGGTGTTCTCTAGCGTATGTGTCCTCTCATGGAGGTTTTACTCTAATAGTCCCCCCCCCCCCTCCCTTTCAGTCTCTTAATTATACATTGAAACCTTTCTATGAGAGGGTCACCCAAGAAAATATAGGGGGAACTTTAGTCTTCTTGAGGTAGTCATCTTTCAATGAAGGTTGGAATCCTTCAACTTGAAGTCACTCAGGGTCATAGCCGATAGGCTTTCCTTACTGTATATGTTTCCTAGTTAATTAATGAGTAAAACTAATTACTTTTTTTGTGAGAGAAGGTTTTCTTGGAAGTCTCTCTTGTCTGCAGTGACTCCTCTGTCTGGAATGTAGGGTGGAAATGCCGTTTTTTTTTTGTCTTTGATGTTAACGGATAATTAGGGGTTCTCTCCAGAAGTCTAACAACTGGGAAGGTTCCTAAGACCAGTCATATGTTCTGTTAGCGTCATTTTTTTTTGGCTTATCCCGAGTACACGGGGTACAGGCCATGATAATCATGGTGGGTAGAATAAGGCGACTGCTTTTACTGTGCCTACACATGTGAAAAGCAGTTTGACTTTTGCACTTACAAATGTGCCAGAGCCCTATGTTCACATCATTGAAATAGGTTATTATTCTTGAAGGCATGTTTAAAGAACAACTAAGGGAACTTCTTTTACAACAAATTGGATC
>CP092877.1:67963887-67991209 GCA_030710605.1 Cordylochernes scorpioides | reverse complement strand
TTTCAATATGATTCTCATTTTGGCAGCAATTCTATTCCTGCAGGAGACGATGATGTATTTTTAACTAATATTCTCGCGTTTCATCCCCCCCCCCCCCCCAATCACCCATTTACGATATTTACATTTTGCATGGAATATTAAACCTAAAAACACAATAGATAAAAAAAAAATGCTGCGATTTTCTATATTTTGAAATGGCTTTTAAAAATTTTGGAACGCTTTCTGTATCCATAAAGTGCCAACAAAACGATCTCAGGTTAATTAGTAAAATTAATTTGATATTTTCATTTTGGCATTTTACTTTCTTTCATAATTTGCTTCATTAGCCTTATATAAACATAATTCATTTCCTTATTTCATCTATATATCAAAAACTACCTTTTTACTACTGGAAGATAGTTAGACTGGTATTTTTATACATCAGTCTACCATTACCGGGATTGTCTGAACTGTAAAAGTCTAGAGAGAGTGGGCCAGGTTATCTCGGGAGAGAGAATATGGTTTTACGGACTATTAACCAAATGTATGGTTTTCGAAAAAGAACGCCCAGCGTGGGGAGTGATTATCTCATGAGACGAAAAAGGTGCACACTAGTTTAAAAGTGGAACTTTTAGCTTCCAAAAACACAGAAGTTGGACGGCAGTGAAGTGACAAGAGAAACAATGGCCACGTAAAACCTGACAGACACGAAGGATACTCTCAGAAATCTGACATCCTGTGACATCCGAAACTCGGTCGGTGTTTTGTTACATTAGGTGGACATCCTCCCCTTCCTTTTCTGGTTCTTACTTTACCTATGGATGGTGCGGCGCGTACATTGTTTTTTCACGACTCTTTAATACGAGAGTTGTAATGTAATAAATAGAAGCATTATAATGTACGGATGTTTCTTTTTTTCAAACACAAAACAAACTCTTCTACTGTTTCTAAGATTCCACCCGTCATTGCAGCATATATAAGCAGAATCATCCAATACAGTATCGGAACTCTAAGAGAAGCAGTCTGGTAGATTAAATTGGCAAAACCGCTGGGAGGGTTCACCACTGATGAACTAAGCCCTCACAATATATTTTTTTCATCGTAGTAAGGACAGTAGAAGTTTGTTTTGTGTTTGAAAAAAGAAATATCCGTGCTTTATAATGCTTCTATTTCTTATACATATATAGATGGCATGTTATCACCTTAGAGTTATAATTATAGAGTCCTACATCAGCCAATACATTTGCTTCTATTATTACAACATTCAAATTTCAAATTTGTGAAGGGCTTTTCATCAGCATAGTTTCAAAAAAGTTTGTCTTTTTTAGTTGATATATAGTCCAAATATTGATTTTATAAGGTTTTTCACTAAAATGTGTCTTTCAAGATTACATTTTATTGATGTTCTATACTCACAACAAATCACATTTGAAGGGTTTTTCACCAGTATGTGTTACTAAATGTTGCTTAAGATTTGCTTCATTGTTTCAAAACTACTTCAGTCTTAGTAACTCCCCCCTGTACCATCCTTGTAAAGGGTTTACACATTTGATTCTTTAGGACAGCACAACACAATGTGTAAAGAAAGAATCTTACATGAATCAACCAATATCCTGCTCCTTTTCAATACTTCTCATGGATAGGTGGCATCCTTGACCAGGCAGGGAAGAAATCTCCAAAATAGGAGAAGTCTTGAATAAAAGAAGCAAATATTGTTTACTATAGGATGTCTTTTCATTGCTAGAATTCTCTTAAGAGTAAGCATAACCTTCCCAAATACACGGAGAATTCAAGAATTGAACATGCAAATAACCTCTTTAGAGATTTATTTTTAAAATGTTATTTGGAAATTGTTTTGGAATGTATGTGTAACCAAGAAAAAAAAATCTAATAATTATACCTTATTTTGTGCCTCTAATTAAAAAAAAAAATAACAATTTCCTCCTAGCGCTACTGATAATGTAAACATTGGCAAAGATCCATCAATGGTTAAAACCATAAGTTTTTTTTCCATTCAGTTTACCAGATTGCTAGACAGTAACTCCAGCTAAACTTACCAGTCACCTTTACAAAAATAAAATAACCATCTAATCCAACCTACTCCAATAAGGGACCAGTTTTCAGGAACCTCCATATTTTTAGGCAATCTCACAATGTACTGTATGGTGTCAACTTGATCTGCTCATATAGTTTGCCATTATCAACAACAAGCCTTTTATTGGGGAGCTATGCCCTACATAGGATTCTCCCAGGTAATAACCGCACAGAAAAGATGAGTTATTTACAGGTGATCATTCATTTACATATCCATTTACATACGGCTCTTTTTCCTCAGAGTTTATTCTCTTGCGCAGCCCTGTAAAACTTATACAGGGCCAATGCATTGTATTTATTCTTTGTCGTCCCAGACAGCAGAGCCTCCAGAGCAAGATAATATTTGAGAGAGAGAGAGAGATCCATTTTTTTTGTAAAAGAAGATCCCTTAGTTGCTCTTTAAACATGCCTTCAAGAAAAATAACCTATTTCAATGATGCGAACATAGGGCTCTGGCACATTTGTAAGTGTAAAAGTCAAACTGCTTTTTACATGTGTAGACATATGGTGTACTTACAGTAAAAGCAGTCGCTTTATTCTACCCACCATGATTATCATGGCCTGTACCCCGTGTACTCTGGATAAGCAAAAAAAAAGATGCTAACAGAACATATGACTGGTCTTAGGAACCTTCCCAGTTGTTAGACTTCTGGAGAGAACCCCTAATTATCCGTTAACATCAAAGACAAAAAAAAACGGCATTTCCACCCTACATTCCAGACAGAGGAGTCATTGCTGACAACAGAGACTTCCAAGAAAACCTTCTCTCACAAAAAAAGTAATTAGTTTTACTCATTAATTAACTAGGAAACATATACAGTAAGGAAAGCCTATCAGCTATGACCCTGAGTGACCTTTCAAGTTGAAGGATTCCAAACTTCATTAAAAGACAACCACCTCAAGAAGACTAAAGTTCCCACTATGTTTTCTTAGGTGACCCTCTCATAGAAAGGTTTCAATGTATAATTAAGAGATTGAAAGAGGGGGGGGAACTATTAGAGTAAAACCTCCATGAGAGGACACATACGCTAGAGAACACCTCTTTACAAAGGACAGTTTCCATTGTCAAAATTACCATTTTTACTATTTAGCAACTCTCTGGTAAGAGGATATCTCTCCCTAAAGGACACTTTGGCTCTGCAATTAGGTGCCCTTTACAGGGAGGCAGTTCTACTCTAATATATACCAAGTTAAGAAAGGGCATATGATCATGCAAATATACGTTACTTATGTCATCTCTCAGATTAAAATGACTATTCAAATTGATTTACAACCTGCACCACACTGACTTGAAGAAAATTGACATAGACCCAGAGCAGCAGCTTTACACACCCAAGATAGTGGACATTGAGACTGCTGTGATAGAGATGCATGGAGATATCTGAGGCTCTTCATTGGGCACGACAACAACCACACTGACGAGGTCTAATAGCCTGAAATACAGATGGCTTTTCTATATTTATCAAGAAAAGATATTTTTTATCGGACAATTTGGAATTTAAAACTTAATCTGTTGATATTTATCAAGATATCATAGTACAAGCCATCAGCAACTTTCAATTCCACTATAAGATGATGCTTTTTTTTTTTTTTCCTTAATTTAACATCACACCTGATCCCATACAGTTTCCCCATTATATTCTATTTTTGTTTTCATTATTAACAAAACTTATATCATAAGGATGCACTGTTGTGTGAGTGAGTTCATTTTATTAAAAATGGTACACTCAACACAAAAATTTTGAAAAACACACACACACAAAAACTTTTTTTTTTATACAAAAAAAAAAGCCTATATCCTTTTTTCACCTTCCTAAAAAAACCCACAATGTAATATTTATTTTAAAATTACTACTACATGCTCCCTCCTGTCTTAAACCCTCCCTTCCCATACAATAACTAAAGTGAAAAAAACAAAGTAATAATAACTAACGGAACATCACTGGGTGACTCAAAGGATGGTGAGGAGACAATCCTAGGCATGTCGTAACCATGGCAACCACCAATCCTACTTAATAGGCCACATTATGGAATTCTACCGGCTTCACAGGGGGGGGGGATACCTTCCTTACCTCTTATTATAGAAAACAACTTTGTTTCTTGTTCAAAATAAATATCCTTTTTAAAATAGTGTACAACACTATTAGAGATCTAATTATTTTTAAAATGGGATAAAATAAGAAAGTTGACATTTTTTCTCTTTGTTAAATAATAAAATTAGGAGAGATTCTTGCTGTAACTTAATTTCTTACTCCTTGAATTTGTGTTGTTGAATTTTAAAAGTTTATCTTTGATAAAAAAAATATTTATGAGGACATAAAAGGTACAGTAGAACCTTCCTTTAGCAGACACCCTGCTAGCAGACACCTCTCTAAAAGGGACAGTTTTCATTTGAAAAATTACCATTTTTACTATTGAGCAACTCTCCAGTAAGAAGACACCTCTCCCTAAAGGACACTTTGGTTCTGCAATTAGGTGTTGTCCTTTACAGGGAGGTTCTAATGTATTAAAATTAAATCCAAATAAATAAATTGTATTTCTAATCTATAATCCATATTATGCTTTGTATTTTCTGAGGACAATAAATGCCGTAGAAACTCCCGTGAGAGACTTTAGTCTAATATAAACCCTGCTGGGTCTCTCCTAGAAGTGGTGTTCTCACATTGGAGGTAGTGTTATATCTATCACAGATGGCTGGCTGAGACATATGCCAAGTTTAATCGAACCACAAAGGTAATACAACGACCTGACTTTCATCCATGTTGGATTCTATCTTTCCACCTAGGTACAGTAAAACTACCTCTCTCAACAACACCTAGCTGCAGATCCATTCTTTTAGGGAGAGATGTCCTCTTATCAGAAAGCTTCCACACTAAAGGAGACAAAACTTAAGGCAGTTGTACCTTATAGAAAGTATATCAGGATTCAGACAATAACTCTGAAAGTTAATTGACACACAGTGACCTTTATTGAAGACACACCAGATAACTAAGTGTAAACAAAACTTCCTGTCTCCTTCAAAAACCCAGACAACCGGCTACATCAAAGATATTTTACTTCCTTAAGATTTGTCAATGAGTGTAAAATTGCAAAAAATGTTAATTTTGGTGATGAAACCTGTTTTAGAGAGGTGTCCTCCAGCAAGAGGTCCTCTAATGGAAGTTCCGTTGTACTCTACCCAAGTTGATATTTGCCCAATAAATTTTGTTTTTAACAAATGTCAATTATTTTGCCTATACTAATATTGAGCCTTTTAATAGTTTGATCATGATGTAAAAAAATATTAAACTAAAATATATATATTTTTTTTTAAAACAATCTTTTTCCCTATTCCAAAATATACAAATTAGCTTATTATTTTCCCAAATTTGTATAGGCTTTGAGAGAGAGAGAGAATTATCCTATATACAGTTAAACCTGTCTATAGCGCCACCTCTAAATAGCACCTTCTTCTCTATAGCGCCCGATTTTAAATGCGTAGTACGATGCGATTTACATTAAAAGTGACCTGTCTATAGCACCCCCTCTCTATAGCACCCTATTTTGGTGAGTCCCAAGAGGGGGTGCTATAGAAAGGTTTAACTGTACTAAACTTGAGCTACCTACATGTGAAAAATTCCCTTATGATAGAACTACAAGGTAATAAAGACCAAATCCAAATAACTCAATAAATAGGATTTGGTAGTTCTAATCCATATGGTGTCTTATCACTCTTATGATAGTGTTAACGGAGAAGGGGGGAATGACAAACAACAATTTATATAGAAATGAGGATAGTATTTAAATAAAATGTGGTAAATCGTGCAAATAAATCACATTTGACAGCCGGAGGAGGAAGTTGTCTCCACGGTGTCCTGGACTGGGTGTGGTTAGTCTGACCGACCATTTATTGGTGGAAACATCAAGCTAACAGACAATGGAACCTCATTACAACAGCCTGCTTTATAATAAAATAAGACCTAATCCAAGTAATTTATTAGTGTGTGACGTTTCGGCAACAACATTGTCATCATCATCAGACAAAAGAATAAAATGATCTGATTTTATTCTTTTGTCTGATGATGGTGACAATGTTGTTGCTGAAATGTCACACACTAATTTGGATTAGGTCTTCTTGTATTATAATCCAAATTGTGCTTTATCAACAGCCTACTTTATAACTGCAACTTGGTTATAACATCCTCATTCTTCAAGTTTTAACTGTGATTATAACACCATTCCAAGTAATGTTGTTATAACGAAGTTTGACAGTATAAAGATGAACAATTTTCTTTCATATAACAACACTTGAGCCAGTTCTTGCATAAGACTTGATCAGTTAGGATGAGTATCTGCACTCACCTTCTACCTACCTAACTCTTGCTAAGTTATTCTACCAACAAGTCTTCCTTACACAACAAACCAGTCTATTAATGTCTTCAAAGAGAGGTATAGGTAATGCGATCTAACCTTTATAAAGAGCTTAAAAAAGACCATACTTCTCTGAGATTGCCTTCCTGTACATGGACCAACATGGATGGATGCTTACACCCAAATAAATCTCAAGGAGTTAGGGAAATTTAAGTTGGGGAATAGAATCTATTATCACGAGAGCATTATCTCATCGAGTGTTGCTGCAAATTGACAGGTGCGTCACCCTCTCTTTCCTGCCCTATCTCTTCTTACTCATAGGAACTTGTCTTCCTCCCGTACGCAACTTCTGCCAATACCTTCCTCTTTATGAGTTTCCTCTAAAAACCACAATCCCAAAATCTGATAGAAATTCCAGGTCAAAGGATGTGTCGGTTGTTCTAACTTTGGGTAACCAGTTGCTAGCAATCTAGCCTTCTTTGATGGGAGTTCAGTCCTTTGACTCATTGACATCCCAGATGATAATCTTTCAAATCTATCTTCCACTGTCTCTCTTTAAGATCTCAGCATAGTCTTGATAGGACTTCCTGTCTCCTTTAGTAGTTGGTCATCTTTGTAGCTTTGGGAGTAACAAAATAAACACAAGGTATTAAGATTAAATCCAAACAAATAAATATTGTGTTAATTGGATTTGGTCTTATTACCTTGTGTCTCTAATCTATAATCCAAATTGTACCTTATCAAGACAAAATGAGTTAACCGAGTGTCATGACTCCCAAGCCTCATTGCTACCATCCCATCATACTAACTCCTTGGAATTCCAAAGTCAAGAAGTAACAAGATCCAAAGAAGAAAGCTGTGTGTTGTTTCGGTACGAGTATTATTTTACCATCAACTAAGTCGTCATTTAGTCTTGAGAAGATGCCAAATGTTACAGACAGTTAACTTATTTAGAGTTCGATGCCTAATGCATACTTTTTTTTCAAACCAAACTTGCATTATAATTCCCTACCATGGTCTGTTCAAGACATGGAAAAATTCCATAAATTTTCCACTGAGGTTTAACTACCAAATCAAATTATTTTGCACCCAGTTAGATATTGAGTGTAGTAACATGCAGGGGTATAACCCTCTCCACCAAGAATGATTTTCACTGGCCAATACATTACACATTCCTTTCATGCGCTAACAACACTGAACCAAATATTTAAAAACTAACCAACTGCAAAAAGTACAACATGAACAAATGAGCCAGAGAGTGTAAGAAAAAAGTGGGAAAGAAATAAAGTTTATTTGAGCCATTACCTCCTCCTTCCAAGCCCAAATAAATATTTATAGGAAAGTGGGAGAATTCCCAATTGATTGATTGATTATTGAGGTTTGACTTGGTTGCCATGGCAACCCTAAATTTAGACCTGGTAGAGTTTTTTTCGCCCCATCAAATTGGGATTCCGATAACTCTTCCAAGATCCCTAGCTATTTGGTCCTCACATCTACTTAGCCATCTACTGCTATGAATGCTGCTCTGTTCTCAGGACAGAAATTCAGTGAAATAAAAAAAAATGATTTAAACATTTTTGACTATTGACCAACTCTATTGTTTTGGTTCCCGCCTCCTACATCCTATCCTGACAGTGCTTGTTTATTTTAGATGGTACGGGCCTGGACAGAAATGAAGGGTTGGCTTGGAAATTATGAAGAAATAAAAAGAGACGAGTTCAAGATGGAGTGATGTAAGTGGAGAGAAGAAAACTGACTTTAGATCAGATACAGAATGGAGAAGCTGTGTAGGCATCTTAAAGAGAAGTAATGCAGATAACTACGGTTACTGTAATCACTTCCAAACATTTAGATAACTGGTGGACAGATATAAACAAATGCTCCCTTGCTTCGCCGCTCTTTTTATCATATTCTTCAGTTAAATAAAAAGGATTCTACACAAAGAAAGAAATTCTCTGTAAAATAACTCTCTCCATTAAAGCAGCTTTTTTTTTTCCTATTTCCTGGCTTTTGTTAAAAGTACCATCAACACCTGCCACTATACAGGTAGATGAAGATGTAATTTTGATCAACAATGAAAAACTACAGAAACCAAATCTGTGCGAGTTGTGCAAATGGCACAAAATTTCTGCCATCAACCATACAACCAAGCATACTTATTTGGATTTACTCTCATCAACTTTTTGACTCCTATTTCCTTGTGAAAATTCTTACCATATTCCTAGACAATGTTTTTTTTAGATATAAAATTAACTTATAGGAAGAGACAAAAAAAATGGAGAAAAATGAAGCACAACAAGGTGGTGTTGAGTTGAAAATTCCTCGGTGGTATAGTGATTAGTATTCTCATCTGTCACGTGGGCAACCAGGGTTCGATTCCCCATCGGAGTTTTTTGTGCATGCGGGAGAAATAAATTGTTATTGTTTTGCATTAAAAAAGAAAGTATCTCATAGAAATTATTTTTGATGAGGTGTCTTACCAAACCACTATGAAGATAATAACATACTTTTATGTCATACATGGCAGTAGCAGCATGTATTGGCATCATCATCTGACAACTGTGAGTACTTTATATTCACTATGGCTGTGGTCACCTATTATATACATACTCCAGTCTGATTGAAGGTAACATAATTACTGTAGTCCTCCTCCAATCCCAAAGGAACAGAATTTTCAAAGTGGGTATTGAATTCACTAATTCTAGTGGTCAATTTTCTATGACATTTTTTTGTCAACACTTGAAGGGAAGTTAAACATTGATGTTTGTATTGAATTATAGCCAGTTGAATTAAAGATGATACAAGAGGTCTGACTGCTGCTTACCGCCGGTGTACTTCGTGGAAGATTTTAGTAGGTTCTACCTACTTCTGTTCTCCTGTTCTGCACCTGATTTCCTTCACTGTGCTGCAGTTGGTGAGTTTGTAACTGCTGTTTTCTTTGTTGTTTTTCATTCTTCTATATATATTTTTTTTTATTGATTAGGTTTAAATAAAGATGAACACATTATTGACTGTATTGATTCATCCATTGATGAGCTCTACTCTTCCCCGGCAGACACCATTAAAGGTCTCAAGCTTTACAAGCTTGATACCTTAATATGATTGAGTGGAGATAAGAAAGAAGAAATAAAGATGATACTATTTTAAAGGGAAATGTGGTTAGGATTTGATTAAAAAAATAGGATGAATTAAGGTAGGTGTTGAATTATAGTGGGTTAAATTAAAGAGGTTCTACTGTAAATAAAGGGTAATGTTAGGTCAGATACCCACAGATATCTCTATGTAGAGTTGAAGAATAAGAATAAAGGAAGAGGAAGAAAGGATTGGCTGGGCCCCCCACCTAAAGGAATGTAATTGAAATAAGAAAACACACTGAGGTGTGTAAAGATTACAGCAAGAGGTGTGTAAAGTGGTATTCCAAAGGAGGACATCAGAGAATGATGATTGAAGTAGAGAGGCTGTCCCCGTTGACTCCCAGATAAGCTGAGATAAGATTCACCTGATAATATATACCACCCGTCTAAGAGGGTGTTGAGAGGATACTCTACCAAACATACCTCACAATAAATTCACTGCCATCAACAACAATCAATAATGATTCTGAAAATACTGTTGTTGTTTATTATCACCTTGTTACAAAGATTACACGAATTCCATGAGTTCATGCTCCTTGAGCATGGGACTCTTCCAAAAGTCCTGTTGTGAAAATACTAGATCATGTCAGGCATTTCTTAAGGTAGAGTGATTATAGAATATAACTGAGTGAAAACCATTTGTGCCAAGTTCCTACTACATTACAAATCAGTCATGTGCATTAGGTTAATTTTTTTATTTGAAAAAAAATATTTGAGATACTTTTGAAACACAAATAGGGTCTAAAAAAAGGTATCAAAATAGGAACTTTTATAAATTTAATTGCCATCTATCGTTAAAATTTTACACAAATAAATTTACTGCCAATGCGTTTCTTTTAAATATCATCAAATATTATCTCTACAGACCTTACTGCAATGATATGAGTTATTGAATGAGCCAAGCCCTCTCATTCAATAACTTATAACATTACAGTAAGGTCTGTAGAGATAATATTTGATGATATTTAAAAGAAACGCATTGGCAGTAAATTTACTTGTGTAAAAAATAGGGACTATTAAATGAAAAAACATAATTTTTTTTTGTAAATTTGAATACATATAAGGTATATTTGAAAAATTAAAATCCTCTGAAATATATAGAAATAATAAACAAAACGGCTTCTAAGGATGAGTATCTTGCTTAATTTTATATTTTTTAAGATTTTAGGTATTACACAAACACTTCTACATGAGATATATTTCCATAGAAAGGTTTGTAATACCTGAAAGCTTGAGATGAATATACAATAAAGCAAGATAACTCATCCTCGGAATCCATTTTGTTTATTATTTACATAAGGTATATAGGTCATAGTGAATAGATGTTTGCAACTGCTACGAGTACACCAGGTATTTTAAGCATGTTCAACTTTACACTTACCAAAGAAAAAAATCAGCCTTTTAATTCTGGTTTCTTTTTATATAAAATCCAATTATATTTCCTACTTTACCCATCCAAACAAACAAAGCTCTTCTAAATAAATCACACAGCTTCCTCCATTTATATATATAAAAAAACAATCTTCCTTCGTACAATGGGTGTAACATGAAAACTGAGGAAACAATTCCGCTTCCAATTACTGTTAACCTGGGTAATTAAAAAGACTAAAAGCAACAACAACAACAAAAAAGATTCCGAGTTAACAGCAACTTTGGAAAGAAGACTAGGAAGAAGGGGGGGGGGGGGGGGGTGACAAGACAAAGTCGCTAATTCCTTTATAAAAGGAGATTAAGGCCTAATTCCAACATAATTAATCACAGGGCACATGTTTACAACTTCCTCTCCTTTTGTTCTCCTCACACCAGATTCCTGTTTCCTCCTAAAATTCCTTCCATGGTGCTGCTGCTTCACACAGTGCTTCACTGTAGGGAAATACAGGGAAAAACTCGCTAAAACAAACCTGGGATATATAGCCAACCTTCCCTTCTTATAACGAACCTGAAATAATCCCCATTTTTATTTTATAATCCAAAAAAAAAATAAGACCTAATCCAAATAATTTATTAGTGTGTGACGTTTCGGCAACAACATTGTCACCATCATCAGACAAATGAGTAAAATGGTGATGAGATTTACTCTTTTGTCTGATGATGGTGACAATGTTGTTGCCGAAACGTCACACACTAATAAATTATTTGGATTAGGTCTTATTTTCTTTTTTTATAATAATCTATAATCCAAATTATACTTTATCATTTTATAATCCAGTCTTCTTCTTTCTTATCTCCACTCAAATCATATTAGGGTATCAAGCTTGTAGAGCTTGTTGATGGTGTTTGCTGGGGATGGGTAGAGCTCATCAATGAATAAGCAATGAATGAATACAGTGAACTAGGGCTATAGTCAACCAAACGTTCAGTCCCGTTGAGGTTTGATATTATTTACCATTGTAGTAAGGTCAGTAGAAAATTGTTTCAATTTGAAAAGAATCGTACGCGTCTAAAATAGTTTCAATATTTCTTATATATAATCATTATATATCATTTAAACACTCTCAAAATTCAATTAGCCCATTTGAAATTTGATTTATTTTGTCACAAAAGGGATATTTTAAGTATTATATATTCAGGTAAAAAAATGCATTCGGTTAAAATGTAGGCATTACTCAGGTCATTTGTCTAGTTTTTATACACAGTAAAACCTCACTAAAATGAACCTGGGATATAGAAAACCTTCTCTTATAACAAACTGGAAATAATCTCCATTGAAATTTTATAATACAGTCATCAACTATGGCTAGAATAAACCATGTCTATAGTGAACCACGGGTTCATTCCCATTGGAGTTTACTGAAGAAGGATTTTACTGTATATATATATTTAAAAACCTAAGGTAATAAGACGAAATTCAAATAAATTGTATGTGACATGTCGGTAACAGCCTTGTTACCATCTTCAGACAAAAATGCTGAATGTATTATTACCTTGTGTTTATAATCTATAATCCAAATTGTGCCTTATCAATTTAAAAAAACTGTTATCTAATTTTTTTTTAAATGTTTTGAAACAAGTTTTTTTTTTTTGCTTATCCCTAGTACACGTGGTACAGGCCATGATAATCATGGTGGGTAGTTAGCAACTGCTTTTTTACTGTAAGCGCACCACATGTCTACACATGTGAAAGCAGTTCGACTGCACTTACAAATGTGCCAGAGCCCTGTTTGGTTAATTGCACTCGCTGGTGGGGTTGGACTTTTGCAAGAATCGGGGGGCCATTGGAGCATTTTTTTTTTATTTTTTTTTTAAACAGAAAAAAAGTGTCCAATGCGGGAATCGAACCCGGGTCTTAGTGGTCGAAAACCAAACGGTTTAACCAGCCTTCCAACAACCCCTTGAAACAAGTAAAAGGTTTTAAACCAAAAACAAAAACTACGCTGCACCTTTCTACAGGAAGAAATGAAGAGAGGCTGAATGAGAGAAACCAGGAACAACTCTGGAAAAAAAAAATCTGGGAGATTGGACAATAAATGAAATTGTATGGTAATATCTATCAATGGGAGGGAGAGCTCCAATACTTCCCCTCATTATAAAGAAAGGTTAGGAGCAGCTACCTGGAGATACTTGCTGTTCTGCACAGTGAGCTGACATAATAGAATCTGTTCCACCCTATGGATACAATTATCTCTGTTAGCTTCATAAAGCAACAGGAAGCCTTCATTATTATATATTTTTTTCATTCTAATAGAACTACACTCAAGGACAAAACTTAAGGAAGTTGTAACTTTTATATAACAAGTATATCGGGATTCTGATAATAACTCTGAAAGATATTTGATACACACACAGTAACCTTTATTGAAGACACACAAGATAACCAAGTGTGAACAAAATTGCCTTTGTCTCCTTCAAAAAAATATATGACTGGCTATATCAAAATATGAAACTGCCTTTAAGTTTTGTCCATGAGTGTATTTCAAAACAAAATTATGTGGCCTTTGAGATTAGAAGATAATACAAAAAAATAAGCCCTAATCCAAATAATTTATTAGTGTGTGACGTTTCGGCAACAACATTGTCACCATCATCAGACAAAAGAATAAATGACCAAAATAAATAGAAAATTAGTCATTCATTCTTTTGTCTGATGATGGTGACAATGTTGTTGCCGAAACGTCACACACTAATAAACTATTTGGATTAGGTCTTATTTTCTTGTATTATAATGTATAATCCAAATTGTGCTTTATCATTTGAGACTAGAAGATCAAAAGGGGGTAATGAGAGCATGGCTCTATAGCTGGCCTTGATAAACAACCGGTGGTGGAGCATGCAACAAAAGGTGGGGCAAGTGGATGAACTCAGCCTATTGTATCCTGCTACCAGCTTGCTAAGTCAATAACTTCTCAGCCAGACAGTCAGTCAAAACTTGGCCATCCATGTCTTCAACAATGGTAGTACAACTTGAAAACACAGTAAAACCTCCCAATGACCAACCAAACCCCATGTGATGAATAACCACCTTTATAAATGACTTTCTTCATCTTCCCTCAATCAAATAAAGGTATCAAGAGGTCTGTAGATCTTAAGACCTCTCTCTCTCTCTTATGATAGTAATATCTTTCTGGGGATGTTAGTTATTGGACTTCAGATTATTTGGTTGTTGATTTCTAGCGAACATCAATAAATAGCAGAGGTGATAGACACTGCAAGCGAATAGATTTCTTGATGACCTTTTATTTTGTTCTGAATAACCCCCACGAAGTTGAACATGAGGTAGAGGGCTGGCATGAGAACATCTTCTCGATGTGTCCATAATGTGTTTAGGGGTTACACTTGGTGGGAAAACCTTGCAGTCACTTTTGGAAGGTCATTGACCATAGATGACCGAACTAAAGTGTGGAAATCAAGGACTACTGTTCTCTTGGGAGAACAGACTATAGATGCTTGTTCCCTCTGCTGTGTGCCAGTTGTGTATTGCTGTCAATACCACCCATTTCTGTTGGGCCTTGATGGGACAGAAGAAGAGGTAACTCTCTCATTTAGAAGACTGTCAAACTTCAGGGTGGTCCGGATGTTAGGTTACTGGATCCAACCTCCAATGAAAGAGCCATTTCAAGGTGAAGACTAGTAGTGTTTTTTGGGTAGTCTCTTATAAGAGGTTGTAGCATGTAGGGACAAAACTCAGTGGTGTAATGAAAGTTTCGATGTTGTGTTAACTTACTACAAAAACTTTAATATTCTGTCATGTCACCACTGTGTGTATCAGTCATGTAGGTTGGCCTATCTGTTATCCTTGAAGCAATTAGAATCTTGGTGAAAACCTATCTTGAAGCATTTTTTTAAATGACACCTCCTAGAACTCACCCAATAAATATCCTTGCAAAAAGTCCAACCATACCAATAGGGTAAGTAACCAAACATAGAAACTGGCATTTCTCAGGAAAGTCAAACTGAGTGCTTAGCTATATGATGCATATTACTGTATAAAAGCAGGGACAATCCTACTTGGCATGCGTGTTCTGCACTATTTATACTATGGGGAAAAACGCATATTGCACACAAGGAAAAAAAA
The DNA here is from genome assembly GCA_030710605.1 of Cordylochernes scorpioides. Lineage (NCBI taxonomy): Eukaryota > Metazoa > Arthropoda > Arachnida > Pseudoscorpiones > Chernetidae > Cordylochernes > Cordylochernes scorpioides. The sequence goes on along the minus strand of CP092877.1, from coordinate 67,976,140 downwards.
AGCCACAACAACATAGATAACCAATTCCTAGAGGAAATCTAAACTATGTAGACCTAGAAAAGATGGCGGGAAATAGTTGCAAAAGAGTTCTTCTTGCAAAATAGTTATCATCAACAGTGTCAATCAGAAAAAAAAAACCAAACTCACTAAAAAAATAGCTAGTAATCCATAAAACAGAGTATTTTCAGTTTACCACAGTTGTTTACAGGGGTAAAAGTCTGGGTAGAAAGCCAGTTGTAGGCAGGTGGGCACAAAACTAGTTGCTGCATGGGCAACAGCTACTTCTGGGTGGATGCCAATATACCCAGTCAGCAGCAGCAGCATTTAGGGAGGAAGGCTTCCTGTAAGAGGCTGCCAATTTCTCATGCTCCATTAAACATGGTGTCACAGTTATAACTGATGTTACATGGGCAATCATGAAACAACTACTTCTACTGTAAGTGAAATACAATCACAAGCCACAATGGCAAAAGCTGCCTTCAGAAATAAGTAAATGTTAATAACCAATATACCATCTACAGATGTATGAGGGTAAAGCATGGAGGGTGTGAGTCTGGTTGTTGGAAGCTATTGAAATGGAATTCTGGAGATTTTTGTTGAAAACACTGAGGATTGCATATGTTACAGATGACAAAGATGTTAGCGGGAGAGAATGAAGACTTCATTAAAAGGCTAATAAAACAGATAATATCCTTCTCAAAAGACTCGATACATTTAAGGTACTGGATATGTAGAACAGAGATGAAGAGAGAGAAGCAATGTCACCATTTGATAACTAGGGCAATGAACAGATGGTCTTGGAGAATAAATGATGAGGAGACACAACAATCTGTGGGTCGATTCATCCAAAATGAGAATAATTGAGATGTAGGAGCAGTTTACAAAAAGACAAAAGTTTTGGTTCAGTTACTTGAAATCCCTATTGGACATGTGCAAGAAAGAGCCATTGAAGAAATATCTAATTTTTAAATGATTAAAAAAAAAAAACTGTTTCAATGCAGTGTTTAAAACCTGATCTTTTGTTGCCTTAAAACCATATTGAAGAACCACACCACCGCTTACAGTTACTTTTTTTTTGTGTGTCATTTTTTAAATGTTACCAAAACATCACAAACATTTCATTATTTTGGATTTGGTAGTGTTACCTTATGTTTCTAATCTATGATCCAAATTGTACCTAATCAGCTAAAAAAAGAGCCTACATATGCTCTCTGCTAATGATGGGCAAAGAGTTGACCAATCTCGGTTTGAAACCTGGCTGGGGTAGTTTAGCAATCCTAGCACTTAATTCTAGCCTTGGTTGATGGATGGATGGATGGGGCAAATTCCCAGTAGATGCTGACAACTAGCTTCCCAGCCAACTTCTATCAAGTACAAATTCTAGGAAGAAAATGACACTTTTGCCAAAAAAAAAAAAAAAACTCCAGAAAATTAAAAATAGAGAGTCTCCTCCCATGAGAGACCATTGCCTAAAAACATGGCTAAACTAGTAGTATCTCCTGAAGGTAGTTTCTCATCAGGGACTCTGCTTTGGTTGAAAGACTCCTCATGACTCAGTCTGACATGACAGAGTCTCTGATAAAAGGCCACTTCCAGGAGAGGCTCCAGAGTTTAGTCATGTTTTTAGGTTATGGTATCTCAAAGAAAAATTCTGCATACATTCAAACACCTCTACACTCAAAACCCTAAGGGAAAGGTGCTACCTCTTGAATTAAAGTAAATGTTGAATTACAGTCGGTTAAATTAAAGTGGGGAACTTTAGTTATGGAATTTAAAAATCGGGTGTGAATTATATAGGAAGTTTAGAATTACACATTCAGTTAGAGTTTACTCATGGACTAAACTTGTAGAAGTAGAAGTATCTATTTTTTTTTTTAAGGAGACAGAGGCAATTTTGTTTACACTTGGTTATCTCGTTGTTTGTTGTTGTTGTTTGTCTGTGTCCAATGAAGAGCCTCAGATGTCTCCATACATCTCTATCACAGCAGTCACGATGTCCACTATCTTGGGTGTGTAAAGCTGCTGCTCTGGGTCAATGTCAATTTTCTGCAAGGCTGTGGCCATTGCTGGGCATGAGAATATGTGGGTAGGTGTTAGTTCCACACCAGGACAGTTATCTCGTGTGTCTTCAATAAGGTCACTGTATATCTTTCAGAGTTATTGTCTGTATCCTGATATACATGCTGAAAGTTAACAACTTACTCAAGTTTTGTCTATATACTGTATATTAAGAAGAGATATTCAACTGTGCTTGTACACTCCACTTGTAGTATACAAGATAGAAAACTGTGATTAACCATTTCACTTGTTGGGGGTGTTATCCATTTAAAAGCCTCCAAAAAGAAAGAAAAACACAAGAATTCCTCAGACACTTTGGAAGAGAAGAGAGAAAGCGACAAAAGAAGTTTAAAATTGCAAAAAAAAAAAAACTGTCCATTTGCTTGCGACTCTTTAGAAAAATCTTCAACTCGGGCGAGCTGCCAACTTTTTCAAGAGTTCCCATTGATCCCTTTCCTCTCCAGGAAAATAACTAGATTACTCTATGCTGAGAAATACAACTCTGCGCTGGTCAAAAAAGAAAAAAAGAAAATCTCAACCCTCCTCTCACTCCATTGCCCAGACCCCACTTTACTTTCTTTTTCTCTATTTTAAAACTTCTCCACAATTCTGTTGTAAATACCTTCTAGCTGTCTGTCTTGTACTTTTCACCTACATGGTATCAGAGCCCTGTTTGGTTACTTGCATTCGCTGATGAGTATAGAATAGTTAGGAACAATCAAGGAGAGGGAGAGACACATTAAGTCAATTTATAATTTTTTTAAATAATAATACTGTGTAGACACAAGGTAATAAGACCAAATCCAAATAAATAAATATTTATAAATAACTAAATAACTATTTATTTATTTGGATTTGGTCTTATTACTTTGTGTCCATTTAAAAAATAATAATATATACAGTATATAGGATTTGATTAAGTATAAGCTGGCAACAGAGAAGAAAGAAGGGCAGAAGTGTACGTTGACAAACTAAGACTTTTTAGTTTCTCTTTCTTTTTCAATTCTCTTTTAATATTGTAAATTTAAAAATCTATTTATACCTATTCCGATTATGAGATAAGGCACAATTTGGATTATAGATTATAGCTACAAGATAATAAGATCAAATAAATAAATAGTGTTTGACATTTCAGTAACAGCATTGTTACCATCATCAGACAAAAGTACTGACTGAATAATGACGGTAACAACACTGTTACCGAAACATCACACATAATTTATTTGGATTAGGTCTTATTTTCTTGTAACTATTCTGATTACTTAAATATATAAATATTAAATTAGTCCATTTAGGGTTATCCTTTAATCCAGAAAATTTTTTTAAAAATAGAGAACAATGTATTCCTGCACCAAACAGATGATGGACTCAGCCTTTGCCGGTCCCAAGTCCGGATGAAAAAAGGAGGAGGGGGAGCAGTAACAAGCTCAGTAAAAAACCTGGGTTCAGCTGGCCCGGCTGATAGTACCCTGTAAGGACTCCTAATCCAGGGATACAGGATGAGCAGCGTTTGTACTCCATGTTAGGAGCGGCTGCACATGGCGTTTTTTCCTCATGTCAGAGGTGGTCATTTTTTTTTGGAGCTAAGTCGGCCTGTCACTGAGTAGTGCTCCCAGTCGTAATGACAAAGGCATTCTACTTCATCCAGTGTGGAGATAAGAAAGAAGATGGGAAAAGCAGGGAATATTTAAAATCCACAGGCTCACCTAGCAATACAATACACAGAATTCATGATAGTAATGATGATTAATAATGATAAAAAACAATTGAAAGTGTCTTCTTCTTTCTTATCTCCACTCAATCCTATTAGGGTATCAAGCTTGTAAAGCTTGTTGATGGTGTCTGCCGGGGATGAGTAGAGCTCATCAATAGATGAGAGAAGGTATGTTATTACAGGATATGATCAATAATTATGTAATAAACAATAATGAATCTTTGCACCACCAGTAATTATTGTATCCATAACTGAATCCATAACTATTTTTACTTGATGATATTTACTATGATTATTTTTTTTAAAGAAAAACGATTGAAGGTGTGTTCTTCTTCTTCTTTCTTATCTCCACTCAATCCTATTAGGGTATCAAGCTTGTAAAGCTTGTTGATGGTGTCTGGTGGGGATGAGTAGAGCTCATCAATAGATGAGAGAAGGTATGTTATTACAAGATATGATCAATAACTATGTAATAAACAATAATGAATCTTTGCACCACCAGTAATTATTGTATCCATAACTAAATTAACATGATGAATTAGCAACGCCATCTGTTATCAGGGATGTAAAATATTTTTGACTTGGATGATTCTTTTTAAAAGAAAAACAATTTCACTAAATGTCAATAAAATATAAACAATATTAGTCTATTAATGTCTTCAAAGAGAGGTATAGGGGGGGGAGAAGTCCGACCACACCTCCCTGCGGTCACCCCTGGACCCTTGGAATATTCGACCAAATTCTGGTTCGTATCCAAGGTGACTAACGTGGCAACGGCACTCATTTTTCACTGAAGAGAAAGATAGTGGATATTGCTGCTGCTGTGATGGAGATGCATGGAGACATCTGAGACTCATCTTTGGACACGACAACAACAACAAAAGAGAGGTATAGGTAATGCGATCTCTCCTTTATAAAGAGCTTAAAAAAGACCATACTTCTCTGAGATTGCCTTCCTGTACATGGACCAACATGGATGGATGCTTACACCCAAATAAATCTCAAGGATTGATAAGGCACAATTTGGATTATAGATTATAAACACAAGGTAATAAGGCAAATCCAAATAAATGAATAGTGTGTGACATTTCAGTAACAGTGTTGTTACCATCTTCAGACCGTAACAACGCTGTTACCGAAACGTCACACACTATTTATTTATTTGGATTTGGTTTTATTACATTGTGTTTAATATGTGTATTATGTTGAATAAATGGGAGTGGTCATCTGTAAAAAAAATCTCAAAAACAAAACCCATTTAACTTTAGTAGTTAATAAATATGGTACAGTAAAATTTCCATGAGAGGACACCTCTCTACAAAGGACAGATTGTCAAAATTACCATTTTTACTATTTAACAACTCTCCAGTAAGAGAACAACTCTTCATAAAGGATACTTTTACTCTGCAACTTGGTGTTGTCCTTTACAGAGAGGTTTTACTGTATTTTAAAAATTATCATTTTAAAATATATTTGACTTTATATTAGTACCCAAAATGTTTAGATTTTTTTTTTTCTTCCTATTATACGTTATATTTAAATTTTTAAACGAAAAATGCTGATAAGGCACAATTTGGATTATAGATAACAATACAAGAAAATAAGACCTAATCCAAATAATTTATTAGTGTGTGATGTTTCGGTAACAGCATTGTCACCATCATCAGACAAAAGAATAAATCTATAATATATAAATCATATAAATATAAATCTATATAAAATTATTTTTATTTTGTCTGATGATGGTGACAATGCTGTTGCCGAAACGTCACACACTATTAAATTATTTGCATTTGGTCTTATTTTCTTGTAAAATGAAACTACTATTAACTGCATATATTATAAATTGGTCTGAGTATTATTTGGAAAGGTAAGAAAGGTCTACCAAGATGTCATTCTAAGTGACAAATACTCCTATCAGAAGACTATCAGGGAACAAATGTTTTACATTGGCAGGTGGGTGGAAGGTGGGGCTAGGAAATGATAAACATGGCAGTTCTGTTTCCTTATTGCTTAATTTTATTATTTAATAAAAATTGTTATCAATTTATAATTATATTTATATATGATTTTAATGATTATTTTTGTTGTTATCTAACTGGAACTATCAAAACACTTCATCAAAACTATTGTGTAAATTTATTTTATTTGGTTTAAAATTATAAAATAATACAATAATTAATGAAAATTTGATTTTTGATTTTATATTTTTATTTAGTTAATTAATTATAATTTTTTTAACATGAAAATTTTTTTGAAAATTATTAAATGGTTTTAGGCGATTTAAAAATGCCATTTGGTATGTATTTATTAAAGTTTATGTATTGTTGATATTTGATGTGTCAACATTTAAATTTGTAATAATGTTGGTTATTTTTAAAGGATTGAACATTTAATATGTGTATTTTAATTCAAATTATCAACAAAATTGTTTGTATTCCATTGGGGTCTAGTATTTGTTTTGAAACTTTTAAAACAATAATAACAAATGCCGATTTTAAAATATATTCTTCTAAAATAAATATTATTAATATGTTGTATGCTACACTTTTTAATATGAATTTAAAATTGAAAAGTATTCTTATAATTCAATTAAATATTTCCACGTAAAAATCCTGCTTAGGCGTATCCCCACCAAAGATTAACATGGCGGGATGTAAACAATTTTTAAATTTAAAGTACATTTAAAAGATGGAATAATGCGAAATAAATCAAAAAAGTACTCACCAAAATGGAAATTTAAATGGAAGAACTAAGTTTCAAATACTGATAGTGATTTAAAATTCGACAGCAAAACACATCAACAAGCAAACACAGTAACGAACATAGTCCGGCCATCTAGCGCATTCCGCAATGTTATACGGCATGAGGGGAAAAAAATCGATAAAATAAAACAAAAAAATGTTTTTGGTATTCAATTTATTAATTAAATATTATAATTTTTATAAAAGAAAAAAAGTCCTTATATTATTTTTAACAAGTTTATTTGGGAGCAACATGGGCACTAAATAGCTAAAATATTTCGAATATTTAAAAATAATTTTAAATAATGCCTAGCCCTTATTTTATTATGTAAACTGAATAAATATATATATTTTTCACAAATTATCTCACAAAAAAATGTATAACCAGATAAACTTATTAAAATAAAATAAAAAACATTTTTCTAAAGTAATTGGAAAAAAGGAGTAATGTACAAGATCAAGTGATGAAATTGAGTAAAAGCCAAGGAAATAAAAAAAATCAACTAGCAGATGGTATTTATTCTAATAGATAGCGCTTAGCAGCATAATCATGAAATTCATTTTCTAAATTCTTAAAGCATGTTCAAACACACACTTCTCCATTTTCTTTCCTCCTTCTGAAAAATCCTCTGAAGAAAAATTCTTTAAAATTCAAATAAACATTTGTCTTTAATATTCTTTAGACTTATATTTTTAAAATATAAGTATTCTTAATTAATTTAAAAAGTTATATGCAACATATATTCTTGTTTGAGTCAAAAGGCGATCCATTAATTAAGATTATATAAAAGGGCGTACCTGGATCTGTAAAGAAAAAAAAAATGTTATGTTTTATAGACACACATCAGGATGATTCAGCTTTGCTCAGTGGATGCTTCCCCAACAAATATTGTTTTGAGAAATGTTAATTATTAAGATCATTACACATAGTACAGTAATTATGACCAAACTCATTATTTTGACATAAAAATGTGCTAATCATTGTCTCGTTTAGTTAATTTCCATATTGTTTTTATGTAAACTATAGAAGTGAATTTTGAAAAACCTATCTTTCAAATAGGTCAAATTATGTGAGTACCAAACACAAAAAGCTCATTCTATTTTATTTTAAACTAGCTGAATGACCGGGTTTTACCCGATTAAATGTTTTTATTCAAATACTATTCGTTACAATTATAAATTGGCACCGTGGATGTCACTTTTGTGAAACGTCCCGCTCCAAACTTTGTGTCTGAGAAGAGATATTTTTATAGAAAGATGATCTGGATTTTGTTTTCTGCTCGAATGAATGTTTTTCTGTTAGAATTTTGTTCCTGCGTACAAAATAATGAACTGGTTTCACCCTTGGTCTCTGCTTTTTGGAATTTTTCCCGATATAATTTTGTATCTGATAATCAAACATGATACAGCGATATCGTCATCATCATTTTCTGACTAAAATATATAGTTTTAATAATTGATTTATATATATTTTTTAAATAGCCTATCGTCTTCCCCATATCTTTTACCTATGTATGGAAATTTTGGTTTGAATTAGTGAACTACTGCGAATTTGTATACCAGACATACAAACAAACATACAAACATTCATTTTATATATATATATATATAGATGTACTAGACGAATGACCCGGGCAACGCCCGGGTTTACACGATAAATGCATATTACATATGGAAGATGGACGTAGTTCCCGGAGGTCACCCGCGAGGCTTTTTTGGCACTTGGCACAGCTGTGTCACCAACTCTGCCCCCGCGCGGTGGGAAGTTGGACTGTCCAACCGGCCAGCAGCCGGACGATTACATTTTCTCGAATTTAGGGAAATCACGTGCTCGCCGGCAGCCAACGGGCGCGCGCGCCGCCGGCACATCGCCCGCGTTCTAGAGGGCGCTGCTCGTGAGCTAAGTAGAATAATTCGAATATATAGTTTTAATAATTGATTTATATATTTTTTAAAATAGCCTATCGTCATCCCCGTTATTTTTTACCTATGTATGGAAATTTTGGTTTGAATTAGTGAACTACTGCGAATTTGTATACAGGTCATACAAACCAACAGACAAACATACAAGCATTCATTTATATATATATATAGATATATATTTTAAAACAATATATTCAGCCTATTAAACTAATATATAAACTATACTGTCCAGCAAAAATATTTGCAATTATTTTTTAATTGACTCTAACTAAAAGAAGGTATGTAGTTTCCAACAAACAAAAATATTATAACATAAAGTTGTGTGAGAATATATTATATAATTAAAAAGGCACTTATCCTTTTAATTATGCATTAGAACAATGCAATATTTTTATCACCCTAGTAAAGATGTGCCTCTTCAGGTTCCTGAATATCATTCTTCCTCAACTTCAGGTGTATTCTAGCTTAAAAATTAAGCCTTGCCACTTCTCCAGTTTAAACACCTTCTTGGTAAAATCTACCGATTTCGTGGGCCCTTTAATAGGATGTTATGAAATCCAAGCCACCTCTGTACTGACGAGAACCAAAATGTAATCATGGTATATAGGTTGGCATAGGTTAGGATGCGTAATCAAAGGGAGAGGTGCCTCTTTAGATACAATAACGTATATTTAAAGGATAAATGTTAATTTGATTGCCTATATTTTATCATTCATTGTATGTTCCAGGAATCTGGGTTAATTTGATCGATTTTTATCTTTCAATCAAGCAACCAAAGCACTTAATGCCCTTTATACAAATGTAATGGAAATTACAAAGAGGGTCTTAGTGTGAAGTTTAATATATTGAAGGTTCACTCTTGAAGCTCATTAGCTAGATATAATGGCTCTGGACTTTATTCTACTACACCTCAACAATAATTAGTCAGAATGAAACATAAAAAAAGAACATATAAACAACAAATAATAGTGATTTTTGAAAACATCTCTATAAAGGTATATCAAGTTTATAAGTTGAAATAAAAAAATAAAAATTTTAAAATTATAGTTCGCAAAATTTTCTAATTTCTTTATTTTTGTAAATTTAAAAATTATTTATAATGTGCATAAATATCAGTTTGTTTATAATATAAAATACATAATAATATTAATAAAATTTATTATGGGAAATTTAATCAAACTATAAGTAACGATAGTAACTTTATTTTAAAATCGATAAGTTTACACAAATTATGATAAACAGAGTATAAATATGAAAAATCAACAATGACCAGACTTTTGATTTTGCATTTCATGCTATTACCTTTGCCCCTATTGTAAACTTCAAAGATTTCTTTAAGCACAATAACTTTTACATCTTATTTGATTTAAACATTTCCATTTAAAAACACAATTTTTGAAATATGGGTGACCAAAACAAGAAAATTGATTTAGGCCCTGCTTGAAGAAGATGACGAGTTTGAGGAATTTCCCTTAGAAGAATGGGACGGAAAAGCCGAAGATGATCAAGATGTAAATGTTTGGGAAGATAATTGGGATGACGACAATATTGAAGATGATTTCAGCCGCCAGCTAAGAACTGAACTGGAACAACAAGGTTTTAAAGTCGATGCTGCTGGTGAGCCAATGAAATCATAATTTTTTTGAAACCATCATGTTTTTCATACTTACCTATCTTACACAAGTCACCTCAACTTAAACAATAAAAATATGCAACTGACTGCAATGCTGTTGCCATAGTTACAAAGATTCTTGTGCCTTATTCTTTCTCTATAACAATTCACCCCCCAAATGGCCATACTTGATACCACTCTGATAAAAAATTGTTCTTCTGGGCATCTTTTGGTTAAAAAACAGGATCAAACTTCAACAACCTACTTTAAAAGAATAACCCATTTATATTTAAATAATAAAAATATTAAAAAAATTGTAAGTAATTAGTTTTCAACTTGTTTTAAATGTAGCTTTGTATATTAAAATTTGAAGCTAGTTTTTTTTTCCCTTATTATTATTATTTTTTTAAATTTCCCAATATTATTAACACTTTAAAATAAATAAATATTTTTTTTACTTAAAATTTGTTTTCATGGTGAGATATTCATTAATTACTGTTAGACCATTATCAATGTTTGGTAAAGTTCAGATCGTTTAAAATTAGTTTAGGTTAGGTACCCCTAAAAAAAAAGAATTGCACAGAACAGGGTGAAATGAAAGATAAAGCACAATTTGGATTATAGCTACAAGAAAATAAGACCTAATCCAAATAAATTAATAGTGTGTGACGTTTCAGTAACAGCGCTGTTACAGAAAGGTCACACACTATTAATTTATTTGGTCTTATTTTCATGTTAGAGTGAAATGATGTTCCATGATGATTGACCAAGATGGCGGCACTAATTAATTATCATACCTCTACATCCAAAGATTCACTAAGAGAGGTGGATAAAGCTCTCAATTGGTACAATAACAAAAAGTTGAAAAACTGTGTAAAACATTTCTCTCCTTTACTCTTAGACATTTTGTTACTCCAAACTATTATAGACGTGTATGATTCTTTTAAAAAAGAAACCATTTCTACTGCCCTTATTGTAATGAAAAAAATTAAGCCAGGCCCTCCTATTAATTTTTCCATTGCAGTAAGGGCAGTAGAAATTATTTAATTTTTAAAAAATCATACGCGTCTATAATAGTTTGGAATTTTTATAATGTGCGCTAATGCATAATAATATATCTAAAGAGTTTATTCATTAGGGACTTGATACTATCTATAATATAATATGATTGATTTCTTAATTTTTTCCTCTCTCTAATCGTGTGTTCTCTCATGCCAATTTTAACCTTCCTGCATGACTTTGGTGAATGATTGCGATCACATATTTATCAACACTGATGAAATACAAAGTTTTGGGTATAAACACAAGATAATTAGACCAAATAAATAAATAGTGTGATATTTTGGTAACAGCATTGTTACCGAAACATCACACACTATTTATTTATTTGGTATAATTACCTTGTGTTTATAATCTAAATTGTGCCTTATCATCTTCTCATAGCCTTATTACACCGCCTCATTCAAACTTCGTAAGCTGGTGATAGTACCTTCCTTGTTTCCTTTAAGGCCCAATTTGGATTATAGAATATAAGCAGAAGGTAATATGGCCAAATCCAAATAAATAAATAGTGTGTGATGTTTCGGTAACCAATTGTTACCAAAATGTCACACACTATTTATTTATTTGGATTTGGTCATAACTTGTGTTTCTTTGTTTCCTTTAAGGCATCTGTGACTTTTGTATAATTATTTTAATGATTAAGCACAATTTGGATTATATAGATTAGAACTAATAAAAGAAAATAAGACCTAATCCAAATAATTTATTAGTATGTGACGTTTCAGAAACAACATTGTCACCATCATCAGACAAAAGATGAAGAACCATGTAGGTTCGAAAGCTAGCGAGAATAAATGTGTATAAAGAAGCTCCTCTTCTTTATTTCATACTAATTTGATCAGGATAAGAGTTATTCTATAAAAAACAAAAGAATAAAATTAATTGATTTTATTCTTTTGTCTGATGATGTTGTTGCCGAAATGTTACACACTAATAAATTATTTAGATTAGGTCTTATTTTCTTTTATTATAATCTATAATCCAAATTGTGCTTTATCATAGATTAGAACTATACAGGGGGTTGGTGGAAGGATGGTCTAAACCATTGGTTTTCAACAGCTATGACCCGGGTTCCATTCCTGCTTTGGGCACTTTTTTCTGATTAAAAAATGCTCCAATGGCTCCGATTCTTGCAAAAGT
>CP092877.1:67953060-67963787 GCA_030710605.1 Cordylochernes scorpioides | reverse complement strand
GTTTTTCCCATATTATTATTATTTTTTTAAATTTCCCAATATTATTAACACTTTAAAATAAGTAAATATTTTTTTTTACTTAAAATTTGTTTTCATGGTGAGATATTCATTACTGTTAGACCATTATCAATGTTTGGTAAAGTTCAGATCGTTTAAAATTAGTTTAGGTTAGGTACCCCTAAAAAAAGAATTGCACAGAACAGGGTGAAATGAAAGAAAAAGCACAATTTGGATTATAGCTACAAGAAAATAAGACCTAATCCAAATAAATTAATAGTGTGTGACGTTTCAGTAACAGCGTTGTTACCGAAAGGTCACACACTATTAATTTATTTGGATTAGGTCTTATTTTCTTGTTAGAGTGAAATGATGTTCCATGATGATTGACCAAGATGGCAGCACTAATTGATTATCATACCTCTACATCCAAAGATTCACTAAGAGATGTGGCTAAAGCCCTCATTAAATATTGGACAATTGGTACTATGACAAAAAGTTGAAAAATAGTGTAAATCTATCTATAATATAATATGATTGATTTCTTAATTTTTTCCTCTCTCTAATCATGTGTTCTCTCATGCCATTTTAACCTTCCTGCATGACTTTGGTGAATGATTGCGATCACATATTTATCAACACTGATGAAATACAAAGTTTTGGTATAAACACAAGGTAATTAGACCAAATAAATAAATAGTGTGATATTTTGGTAACAGCATTGTTACCGAAACATCACACACTATTTATTTATTTGGTATAATTACCTTGTGCTTATAATCTAAATTGTGCCTTATCATCTTCTCATAGCCTTATTACACTGCCTCATTCAAACTTCGTAAGCTGGTGATAGTACCTTCCTTGTTTCCTTTAAGGCCCAATTTAGATTATAGAATATAAACAGAAGGTAATAAGACCAAATCCAAATAAATAAATAGTGTGTGATGTTTCGGTAACCAATTGTTACCAAAATGTCACACACTATTTATTTATTTGGATTTGGTCATAACTTGTGTTTCTTTGTTTCCTTTAAGGCATCTGTGACTTTTGTATAATTATTTTAATGAAAAAGCACAATTTGGATTATTATATAGATTAGAACTAATAAAAGAAAATAAGACCTAATCCAAATAATTTATTAGTATGTGACGTTTCGGTAACAGCGTTGTTACCATCTTCAGACAAAAGTACTGAATGACCTGTTACGCTGTTACCGAAACGTCACACACTATTTATTTATTTGGATTTGGTCTTATTACCTTGTGTTTATAATCTACAATCCAAATTGTGCCTCATCAATTTTAATTGATTTTATTCTTTTGTCTGATGATGTTGTTGCCGAAATATTACACACTAATAAATTATTTAGATTAGGTCTTATTTTCATTTATTATAATCTATAATCCAAATTGTGCTTTATCATAGATTAGAACTATACAGGGGGTTGGTGGAAGGATGGTCTAAACCATTGGTTTTCAACCGCTACGACCCGGGTTCCATTCCTGCTTTGGGCACTTTTTTCTGATTAAAAAAAATGCTCCAATGGCTCCTGATTCTTGCAAAAATCCAACCCCACCAGCGATTGCAAGTAACCAAACTGGGCACATTTGTAAATGAAAAGTCGAACTGCTTTTCACATGTGTAGACATTTAGTGCACTTACAGTAAAAGCATTCTCCTACCTCTACCTACCATGATTATCATGGCCTGTACCATGTGTACTAGGGATAAGCAAAAAAAAAAGTAACCATCATATTGACAATAATTTGGGGATAGGGTTTATATATACACTTGTTCATTAACAATTATAGTTATTGCATCAAGACAGATGCCTTTAGGTCTTCATATTCTTGAGATCTTGATTATGAATCCTTGCTTTTTTGTTATTTAAAATGCATTTCTCCCCTCCATGGGTACTAGGGATAAACAAACAACTATACAAGATAATACCAAATAGAACATATTTTGATTTGGTGTTATTACCTTGTAGTTATCTTAATTTGAAGACAACACATGGGGTGACAGATCAGTTTGTAGGTGTTTAAGGTTGGTGTGGAATTGACCTTCCAAATTACAAAGTAGGTCAAAAGAACACAGATGTCAGGGTATGAGTCAAAGTGGTTTGTTTTAATGGTAATATTTGCTAGCTTCTCTTATGTGCTTTAAAAATAATAAAGATAACATTGTGCTTATTACTGGTATTATTACTGATAATGCACAATTTGGATTATAGATTATAAACACAAGGTAATAAGACCAAATAAATAGTGTGTGACGTTTCGGTAACAGCGTTGTTACCATCTTCAGACAAAAGTACTGAATGAGAAATTTTACCACAGCATTGTTTACACTTGATAACAGTAACTAAACCATGCTGTGGTAAAATTTCTCATTCAGTACTTTTGCCTGAAGAAGGTAACAACGCTGTTACTGAAACGTCACACACTATTAAATTATTTGGATTTGGTCTTATTACCTTGTGTTTGGTATTATTACTGGTATTCCTGCATGTACCCTACATTTCTATACTCTTAAGAATCTGTATAAGATGATAAAGCACAATTAGGATTATAGATACAAGAAAATAAGACCAAATCCAAATAAATTAATAGGGTGTGATGTTTCGGTAACAGCATTGTTACCATCATCAGACAAAAAATTTTTCATCAGACAAAAGAATGATGGTAACAATGTTGTTACCGAAACGTCACATATTATTAAATTATTTGGATCAGGTCTTATTTTCTTGTATCTATAATCCATATAAGACTAAAAGGTTTTAATAAAGCTTTTTGTTGTTGTTTGTTATAATTACTCTAGCCTCTTCAAAGCATTGAGAAGGTGAGGAGTGTTCTTTACAATAAAGATGATTTTTTAATTATTCCATTGTATAGTTATACAAGGTCATGGAAACTGAACCTTAGTCCATAAGCCTCCATGATGGGTAAAAAGAACCACTGTTGTTGGTTGACTATCCAGGGGGCACCACATGACAGACAAGGGGTCTGTGGAAGGGTGGTCTAAACCGTTGGTTTTCAACCGGGATCGAATCCCGTATTGGATACTTTTTTCTAAAAAAAAAAATGTTCCAATAGCCATCGATTCATGCAAAAGTCCAACCCCACCAACAAGTGCAAGTAACCAAACGGAGCTATGGAAAGTTTGTAAGTGTAAAATTCAAACTGCTTTTCACATGTGTAGACATGTGGTGCACTTACAATAAAAGCAATCGCTAACTTCTACCCACCATGATTATCATGACCTGTAACCAATGTACTAGGGATAATAATAACATGACAGTCAGACTTTGTCCACATGATGATGAATACACATAGTACCAAATTGACTGCTATTGCTGAGATTTGGCTGATCAAATTCAGCAGGTATGGAAGTCTGTCCCACAATGGCATCTGTACATGGCCTGAACCACATGTACTAGGGATAATAATAAAGATGTGAGCAAGAAGTGTTTTAACATTAGCAAAATAAAACAAAGACATCCTTTCTTATTTGTCCTTTTGTTTTTATAATGCATGTTTGTATTGCTAATTGTGACAACACTAGTTATTAATTTACCACTTTTTTTTTCACATTTGTAAAATAGCTTTTCTTTCACATTATTCAATCTATATGGAAAATTTGCCAGGAGGAAATTGATTCATAGAAGCATAGGGCGCCTCTCCCGTAGACGCTATATAGATGGCATCACGTTTTGGCATTTATTTTGACGGGAGAGGTGCCCTATGGTTCTATTATTCAATCTGTGATATCTTAAACTTTAATAAAATAAAAATGCTATCTAGACCAGGGATCGACACAACCTTTTGAGTCAGAAGAGTTAAAAAAATTGATATTTACAAAATTTCAAAGTTTTTAAAGAGCCACATTTTTTTTTTGGTGAACAATAAATAGTACTCGCATTTATGTGAATACTACTCACAGCTTCACATCCAAAGAACTGCATGTGGATTGTGAGCCACAGGTTGCCAATCCCTGATCTAGACAAATGATTTCTCTCAAAATTTTGATAATCTTTTTTTTTTATTTCTTCAAATAAAAGACACTTCGGCCAGTAAATCTTTTTATTGTCTCGATGTTTCAACAAAAATCTTTTGTCATGTTTTAATTTTTGTTCGCTCCTGACGAGGACAAAAGATTTTTGTCGAAACATCGAGACAATAAAAAGATTTACTTATAAAAAAAAAAGGATTTAAAAGCACGAATGTTTCTTTTATACATAAAATGAACTTCTACTGTCCTTACTGCGATGAAAAAATTTTTTCATCGCAGTAAGGACAGTAGAAGTTCGTTTTATGTATAAAAGAAACATTCGCGCTTTTAAATCCTTTTATTTTATATGTATAGATGGCGCGTTATTGCTTTGTGTTAATTTATTCCTAACTGGCCTTGTCTTTATAGTTTGCTGAAGAGCATTGCTCGAAGCAAATATTTGAATGTAATTCTACTGTCCTATAAGCTTATGTCCATAGTTTACTTGAAAACCATTTCAAAGATTCCATCCTTCAGTGTAGCATATAAAAGCAGAATGATCCAATACAGCATTAGAGCTCTGAGAAGCGGTCTGGTGGATTAAATTGGCGAAACCGCTGGAAGGGTTCACCACTGATGAACCAAGCCCTCCCAATATATTTTTTCATCGCAGTAAGGACAGTAGAAGTTTGTATTATGTATAAAAGAAACATTCGCGCTTTAAAATCCTTTTATTTTATATGTATAGATGGCGCGTTATTGCTTTGTGTTAAAAAGATTTACTGGCCGAAGTGTCTTTTATTTGAAGAAATATGAATGCCGGCCAGCCAGCCTCATATCTTTTTTTTTTAGTACATTAGAGCCTCCATGAGAGGACACTCACGCTAAAGGACACCTCTATATAAAGGACAGTTTTCATTTGCAAAATTATTGTTTTTACTTTTTTGAAACTCTCCGGTTAGAGAACACCTCTCCCTAAAGGACATTTTGGCTCTGCAATTAGGTGTTGTACTTTACAGGGAGGTTCTGTATTTTTGTTTTTTTTTTGGCAAGGATTAATTTTTACATGTTTAATAACCATATAAAAACTTTCTCTTTTACTATACATATATATTTAAGGATTAAATAACAAAATAATCGATGAGCTACAATTTTTGAATTATAGATTAGAAACATAACTTAATAACACCAAATTCAAGTAAATAAATAGTGTGCGACATTTCGGTAAAAGTGTTGTTACCATCAGACAAAAGTACTGAAACAATGCTGTTATGGAAATGTCACACACTATTTATTTATTTGGAAATGGTGTTATTAACTTGCATAAAATAATCACTACGTATCATTATATTGTTTAAAAAAGATAAATTTGATATTAGAAGTTGTAAAAATGTTTTACAATATCAATGTTGTACTTTGATAGAAAACTGCCAAATTTTTTTTTTTGCTTATCCCTAGTACACCTGGTACAGGCCATGATAATCATGGTGGGTAGTTAGCGACTGCTTTTACTGTAAGCGCACCACATGTCTACACATGTGAAAACAGTTCGACTTTGCACTTACAAATGTGCCAGAGCCCCATTTGGTTACTTGCACTCGCTGGTGGGGTTGGACTTTTGCAAGAATCGGGGGCCATTGGAGCATTTTTTTTTTTAAACAGAAAAAAGTGTCCAATGCGGGAATCGAACCCGGGTCGTAGCGGTTGAAAACCAAACGGTTTAACCAGCCTTCCACCGAACCCCCCCAAATTTTATTCTGATATACAGTAGAACCTCTCTATAAAGGACAACACCTAATTTTATAGAGCCAGTGTCTTTTAGGAAGATTTGTTCTTTTACCGGAGAGTTGCAAAATTGTAAAAATTTTAATTTTTCAAATGAAAACTGACCTTTGTGGAGAGTTGTCCTCTAGCAGGGGTGTTCGCTAAAGGGAGGTTCTACTGTATTCCAATTCAATTTAAATCTTTCTCATCAATACACCAACACAATGAACCAAATAAATAGTGTGCGATGTTTCGGTAACAATGCTTAAGATATATAATTCTTCTACTAAAGTATAATAACGAATAGATTCAAAAAGGATAAGTTTCTTTATTTGAAAAATCAATTCGAGCTTTCGGGCGCAAGCTGCCCTTCTACAGGAATAATGGATACAATTTCAAGTAGTCATGTATGTACAGTTATATATATTTTATCTACTAAAGTATGTAAATATTTTTCACATCTGCTTTCCACATGTGGTGCACTTACAGTAAAAAGCTTACTACTACCCTCCACCATGATTATCATGTCCTGTACCACGTGTACTAGGGATAATAAAGAAGAATATCTAAGCAAGAAGTGTTTTAACATTAGCAAAATTAAAAAAAAAAGGACAACCCTTTCTCTTATTTGTCTTTTTGTTTTTATAATCTACTTATATATTTGTCTTATTCTGTCTGTTTGTCTGAAGCTCACGGATAGAATGCGCGCTCATTGGCTGCAAGGGAACACGTGTCCTCCCTGCCCCCTCTAGACAACCCTGTTATTCAAAAACCATACATCCAATCGCCATGAAATTCTGGGATATTATTAGGTATATCCCCGGAAAGGTTTTCGAAAAATAATTTCTTGAATATCTTGAATATCCTTAGAGTTATTTGCAGAATTGTAGATATAACTCGCAAGCAGCGCCGCCAGACGGTGATAGGCTTAAGCTGGCTGCTCCACCCCTGTTGACCTTGGGTCGTCGTGTGAGTCACAGCATGATGCAACAAAAAACACTCTCTCTGGGAATTGCGGCGTCAACAACCTGTAAGTTTGTGCCTCTCTCATAAACCTGTCTATACAGACCACCCTGTCTATAGCGACCACTCTAGACAACCCTGTTATCAGCTGTGTGATACATCCACCTGTCTATACAGACCACCCTGTTAATAGCGACCACCCAAGTCAACGTTTTTAGAATATATTCGCACTCGGGTAAACCCCGGGCGTTGCCCGGGCCATTCGTCTAGTATACTTTATAAAAGCAAAAGTACAATTAAGAAAGGAGTGTTTATTTTGCTAATGTTAGATACAGTTAAACCTGTCTATAGCGCCCCCTCTAAATAGCGCCTTCCTCTCTATAGCGCCCAATTTTAAACATTAAAATGTACACATTTTACATTAAAAGTGACCTGTCTATTGCACCCCCTCTCTATAGCACCCTATTTTGGTGAGTCCCAAGAGGGGCGCTATAGACAGGTTTAACTGTACCTAAATATGGTTCTCAAATCAAGAGGTTTGAAATCTCATGTTTTAAAAATGTTGAAATGCATTTCTCTCTCCTTCATCCATTCTGATAATACAGCAGCAACTAAGGTGATTAGTGAATATAAGAATACAACAACAAAACAAACAACAAAAAGCCTTTATTTAGGGTGACTGACCCTATACAGGATTCACCAGAGGTATGCATAAGAACAAAGCAGTGAGACAAAGGAAATAACAATATAGACAGAAGAAAAAGAAAAAAAAAACAAGAAAGAGGGAAGCAAGAAAAACAACACAAAAAGAGTAGCAGTGAATATAAGAATACTCATGGACAAAACTTAAGGAAGTTGCACCTTTTACCATGTATATCTGGATTCAGACCAATAACTCTGAAAGATATTACAGTGACCTTTATTGAAGCCACACTATATAATCAAGCATGAAAAAAATTGCCTCTGTCTTCTTAAAAAAAAAATAATAAGCGACTGGAGACATCAAAGACTCAAGTTTTGACCATGAGTGCATTTTATACCATTCACAAGGTAACCAGAATTATTACTGTCACCCTATAATGTACTTATTTAAATTTTGGTACCTTGTGAGAGAGATTCCTGAAATATAATCGGAATTGAACCTCATTGCATATAACAAAAAAAAAAAAATAGACAACCAGTGGCATCAAAGACTTTCCACTTCCTTAAGTTTTGTCCATGAGTGTATTTTAAAATTATTCAACATTCTTTCATATGTAAATAAGTTGATAATTGTTATGATCAAAAAAAAAATTGCCTTATTTTTCTTGGATTGTCTTCTCTCTTTTTTCCACATGACATTTTGGTGGATATGCTGGGTAGATTTGGGAAGTCAAATTGAAGATTGCTGAGCAGACCTTGAGTGCTGTGGCCTACATTTTCAATGACTGACTTCAGGATTCCATCGCCATGTCAAATTCAAGACTTCCCTCCAAGAAGATGACGTCTCTATAAAGTCTCTCTTGAAAGGATGTAAAGCTACTACGGACCACTTTCAAGACACTAAGGGAAACCTTGACCAAAATATATTGTGGTAGCAACAAAATTTGAAGTTGTGAGTCACAGCTTCCATAGAGAAGGAGCTATGTCTCAAGAGTTCTTAAAATTAAACAACAGGCTTGCAATTTACATATTGTGTTAATAAGCAGCTTTCTCTCGTTGCCTTTCTGTTAACTCATGTAAATAAGTTGTTAATAGTTATGATAAAAATAAATTGTTTTATCACCCTTACTTCGTCTTCCACCATTTTTCTATGTGACAATATACTGATAAGGCACAATTTGGATTATAAATTATAACTTCAAGAAAATAAGATCAAATCTAAATAATAGTGTGTGATGTTTTCAGTTTTTTTGGTCTTATTTTCTTGTAGCGACAATATCTATATATATAAAAATGAATGTTTGTATGTTTGTTTGTTGGTTTGTATGTCCGGTATACAAATTCGCAGTAGTTCACTAATTCAAACCAAAATTTCCATACATAGGTAAAAAATAACGGGGATGACGATAGGCTATTTAAAAAAATATATAAATCAATTATTAAAACTATATATTCAAATTATTCTACTTAGCTCACGAGCAGCGCCCTCTAGAACGCTCAGGTGACCTGCCGGCGGCGCGCGCCCGTTGGCTGCCGGCGAGCACGTGACTTCCCTGTGCGTGCGCATGGCTGTCGGCGAGGGCTGTTCCACGCGACCGCCCGCCATGCGCGCGCACAGGGAAGTCACGTGCTCGCCGGCAGCCAACGGGCGCGCGCGCCGCCGGCAGGTCGCCTGAGCGTTCTAGATGAGAAGCTTTTTCTTAATTACAATGCAAGTCCCTTAACTATATTTACAGGTTTTCTAATTTATAACTATTTCACATATTTACATATATAATTTCATTTTTTGCTATAACTGATCTAATTCGCCGTTTAAAATAACTGCTCTTGCTATATTTGCTATGTTTTATGTGTTTGAATAATACATTTAATCGTGTAAACCCGGGCGTTGCCCGGGTCATTCGTCTAGTACTTTATATAAGCAATTTAAAACAGGATTTTTTTTCTTCAGAAACATTTCCGTTGCAGGATTTGATCACCTGGTCATGGTGGTTGAAAATAGGTGGCATAGTGGAATGGATAACATGTTGGACTATGATTCAGAAGATTCCTGGTTCAAGAGGTGAGGCTTTCTACTTATAGACCAGCTTTCATCTCAGAAATAAACAAGGAAACTACAATTGGTAGCAAGATTTTATGTTGTTGTTTATAACTATGGTTAAAACAATTGAGTCTTGGAATTGTGATGTTATAACCATTTGTCAGAGAAACAAATAAGTGAACTATAGTTAATTGTTGCTATAACAATAACGCCTGGTACTAAGGATAGATTTTGTATTGTTATAACTATGATTAAAATAATTGTCTTTGTATATTTAAAAAAAAAGTGATGTTATAACCATTGTCACAAACAAATAGGTGAACTACAGTCAATTGCTCTATAACAGCATCACTTGGTACCAAGTTTTTATGTTGTGGCTATAACTACAGTTAAACAATTAAGTCTTGGAATTGTGATGTTATAATCAAGTTGCAGCTCCAAATGAAACTGTTATAGTAAGATTTACGACTGTATATTTGTAGTTATACCACAGATTGTTTAAGTTCTGTCAGTGAGGCAGCTGTACTAAGAGGAGGTTTAGTTGGCTGAGAGATGCAAAGTTTTGGCTTACTAACTACTGCCTTGATTACATCTGAACCCTATACAGTATAACAAACTCTGAAAAAGACAACACCTAGTTGTAGAGTCAAAGTGTCCTTTAGCAAGAGGTATCCTCTTACCGGAGAGCTGCTAAATAATAAAAATGGTAGCCAAGCGACACTCACTCCTCATTTTCTTACTGCTACTCTTTTTGTGTTGTTTTTCTTGCTCCCCTCTTTCTCTTTCTTGTTTTTTTTTCTTCTTGTCTATATCGTTATTTCCTTTGTCTCACTGCTTTGTTCTTATGCATACCTCTGGTGAATCCTGTATAGGGTCAGTGACCCTAAATAAAGGCTTTTTGTTGTTGTTGTTGTAATAAAAAGGGTCATTTTGACGATGAAAACTGTCCTTTGTAGAGAGGTGTCCCCTAGCGGGAATGTCCTCTCATGGTGGTTCTACTGTACTACAGAGAGAGGTTGATAAGGTACAATTTGGCTTATAGATTAGAAACATAAGGTAACAAGACCACATCCAAGTTGATGAAATGTTCAACCATGGTTAAAAATATTTAAGACTGAACACTTGGTACTTAAGAAGTCAAAACCAAACAAGGCAATAAGACCAAATCCAAATAAATAAATAGTGTGTGACATTTCAGTAATAACGCTGTTACTGAAATTTCACACACTATTTATTTATTTGGATTTGGTCTTATTACCTTGTTTTTATAATCCAAATTGCGCCTTATCAAGTCAAAACTAAGTTGCTGTTACAAAGGAGGTTGGTATAGT
>CP092877.1:67940502-67952960 GCA_030710605.1 Cordylochernes scorpioides | reverse complement strand
GGGTAACAGCATTGTTACCATCATCAGACAAAATAAATTTTCATCAGACATAAGAATGATGGTAACAATGCTGTTACCGAAACATCACACACTATTAAATTATTTGGATTAGGCTTATTTTCTTTTATATATAATCTGTATAAGGTTTTAATAAAGCTTCTTGTTGTTGTTTGTATAGATAAAGCACAATTTGGATTATAGATTATAAAACAAGGTAATAAGACCAAATCCAAAGATTGGATTGGATTGGGTAACAGCGTTGTTACCATCTTCAGACAAAAGTACTGAATGAGAAATTTTACCACAGCATTGTTTACACACTTGATAACAGTAACTAAACCATGCTGTGGTAAAATTTCTCATTCAGTAGTTTTGTCTGAAGATGGTAACAAGGATTTGGTCTTATTACCTTGTTTTATCCCATTGTATAGTTATACCAGGTCATGGAGACTGAACTTTAGTCCATAAGCCTCCAAAAAGAGCTACTGTTAGTTGTCTATCCACACCACATGACAGACAAGGGTGTCTGTGGAAGGGTGGTCGAAACTGTTGGTTTTCAACTGCTACAACCCGGGATCAAATCCTGCATTGGACACTTTTTTTTCTAATAAAAAAAAATGTTCCAATAGCCACCGATTCATGCAAAAGTCCAACACCACCAGCAAGTGAAATTACCCAAATGGAGCTATGGAAAGTTTGTAAGTGTAAAAGTCGAACTGCTTTTCACATGTGTAGACATATGGTGTACATTTAGCTGATCAATTTCTGTCCCACAGAATGGCATCTGTACATGGCCTGGACCACATGTACTAGGGATAATAATAAAGAAGATGTGAGCAAGAAGTGTTTTAACATTAGCAAAATAAAAAAGACATCCTTTTTATTTGTCCTTTTGTTTTTAAAATCCATGTTTGTATTGCTAATTGTGACAATCATTTTTTTAGTACAGTAGAACCTCCATGAGAGGACATTTGTGCTAGAGGACACCTCTCTATAACGGACAGTTTTAATTTTTACCTTTTTGCAACTCTCCTGGTAAGAGGATACCTCTCCCTAAAAGACACTTTGGCTCTGCAATTAGTTGTTGTCCTTTACAGGGAAGTTTTACTGTATTTTTATTTTTTTAAATGTTAATAACTACAAAAATAATTTCTTTCACTATACATATATATTTGAGGATAAAATAATAAAAGAGCTACAATTTGGATTATAGATTAGAAACAAAAGTTAATAACACCAATTCCAAATAAATAAATAGTGTGCGACGTTTCAGTAACAATGCTTAAGATATATAATTCTTCTACTATACTTAAGATGTAAATATTTTTCACATCTGCTTTCCACATGTGGTGCATTTACAGTAATAGCAATCACTTACTACTACCCTCCACCATGATTATCATGTCCTGTACCACGTTGTACTAGGGATAATAAAGATCTAAGCAAGAAGTGTTTCAACATTATCAAAAAAAAAAGACAACCCTTTCTCTTATTATTCCTTTTGTTTTTATAATATACTTTAAAAAACAATAGAAAAAAATAAAAGTGGGTCAGGTGTTGATATTAAAAATAAAAAGGCATTTCATGACCATGAGCACATGTGCTTTTTAGATGGCAGAGCGCCATCTAGTGGAGAAAAAATAAACTAAACATTTATTTAACTTGCTCCGTGATATTTGGCCAACCCAATTTCTTGATAAATCAAGAAAAGCCACTAGATGGCGCTCTGCCATCTAAAAAGCCCATGTGCTTGTGGTCAGGATATGTCTTTTTTTATTTTTAATAATATACTTTATAAAAGCAAAACTAGAAATAAGAAAGACGTTTTCATTTTGTTAATGTTAAATACTCAAATATGGTTCTCAAATCAAGAGGTTTGAAATCCTGTGTTTTAAAGATGTTGAAATGCCTTTCTCTCTCCTTCATCCATTCTCATAATACAGCAGCAACTAAGGTGATTAGTGGGTAGCAGAATACTCAGACAAAACTTAAGCAAGTTGTACCTTTTAGCATGTATATCTGGATTCAGACCAATAACTCTGGAAGATATTACAGTGACCTTTATTGAAGATACACTATATAATCAAGCGTGAACAAAATTGCCTCTGTCTTCCTATTATTATAAGCGACTGGCGACATCAAAGACTCAAGTTTTGACCATGAGTGCATTTTATACCATTCACAAGTTAACCAGAATTGTTACTGTCACCCTATAATTTACTTATTTGGCAATGCTATCTTGTGAGAGAGATTCCTGAAATATAACCGGAATTGAACCTCATTGCATATAACAAAAAAAAATAAAAAATAGACAACCAGTGGCATCAAAGACTTTTCACTTCCTTAAGTTTTGTCCATGAGTGTATTTTAAAATTATTCAACATTCTTTCATGTAAATAAGTTGATAATTGTTAACTTCTAAAAATAAATTACTTTTCTTGGATTGTCTTCTCTCTTTTTTCCACATGACATTTTGAATGGATATTCTGGGTAGATTTGGGAAGTCAAATTGAAGATTTCTGAGCAGAGTGCTGTGGCCTACATTTTCAATGACTGACTTCAGGATTCCACCGCTGTGTCAAATTCAAGACTTCCCTCCAAGAAGATGACGTCTCTATAAAGTCTCTCTTGAAAGGATGTAAAGCTACTACGGACCATTTTAAAGACACTGAGGGAAACCTTGACCAAAATATGTTGTGGTAGCAACAAAATTTGCAAGTTGTGAGTCACAGCTTCCATAGAGAAAGAGCTATGTGGCAGAGTTTCTTAACACTTTGAGGACGGACGATTCCACAGTTGCATAGGAGGCAATAGGAGCTGCTGCGGTCTCACGTGACATTTTACATTGGGTCAGCTCACATCCCCCAACTCACTGATAGATAGACAAGAAGTTATGGAAAAAGATCCTGGTGGATGTGATTTTATATTTAATTTTGAAAATTGAAGACGCGAATTCGCGTCCTTCGGGCTTGATGCAAAATCGGCAAGGACGTGAAATCGCGTCCCTCGGGTCGAAAGTGTTAAACAACAGGCTATCAATATAGATATTTTTTTACTCAGCATCTTTCTCTCGTTGCCTCTCTGTTCTTTCATGTAAATAAGTTGAAAATTGTTAGGATTAAAATAACTTGTTTTATAACCCTTAGTTTGTCTACCATTTTTCTATGTAACAATCTACTTTATATAAACAATTAAAGACAGTTTTTTTTTCTTTAGAAATAGATAAGGCACAATTTGGATTATAGATTATAAACACAAGGTAATAAGACCAAATCCAAATAAATAAATAGTGTGTGACGTTTCGGTAACAGCGTTGTTACCGAAATGTCACACACTATTTATTTATTTGGATTTGGTCTTATTACCTTGTATTTCTTTAGAAACATTGCCCAATGCAGGATTTGATACCTGGCCGTTGGTAGTTGAAAATAAGTGGCATAGTGGAATGGATAACATGTACTAAGAAGATATCAAGTTCAGGACTTGAGAGTGGTGAGGCTTTCTACTTATGGACCAGCTTTTATCTCAGAAAAAAATAAAGAAACTACAGTCAATTCATGCTATAACATCACTTGGTACCAAGATTTGATGTTGATAAGGCACAATTTGGTTTATAGATTACTAGACGGGTGACCCGGGCTTCGCCCCGGGATTGACCCGTGTGCATATCTACCCGAGTGATATATATTTAGATAAGATTTTTTTTTATGATTGTTTGTTATTAGCATTATCTATTTGTTTGCATCAGCATAATTTAATCTAATCTTTGATAGAGGGCGCTGTTCGTGAGCTAAGTAGAATAATTTGAATATATAGTTTTAATAATTGATTTATATATATTTTTAAAATAGCCTATCGTCTTCCCCGTATTTTTTTACCTATGTATGGAAATTTTGGTTTGAATTAGCGAACTACTGCAAATTTGTATACCGGACAAACATACAAACAAACATTGATTTTTATATCCCTATATATAGTCACGACCGTCTTTTCTCATCGGCCTCTGTCACGGATGCGCGCGCACAGGGAGGTCACGTGCTCGCCGGCTCCCTCGAGCCGGATTTGAACCAGCGACCTAAGGATCACCGTTGTAACATCTACAGTCGGGTAAAACACGGGTGTTGCCCGGGTCATTCGGCTAGTATATAGATAAACACAAGGTAATAAGACCAAATCCAAATAGTGTGTGACATTTCAGTAACAGCGTGGTTACCATCTTCATTCATTCAGTACTTTTATCTGAAGATGGTCACAACACTGTTACTTAAACGTCACACTATTTATTTGGATTTGGTCTTATTACCTTGTGTTTAAGATTTTATGATGTTAAAATTTGTAACAATTAAATTTTATTGATAGATGGCAATTGAATTTATAAATTTAATGTTGTTGTTTATAACTATGGTTAAGCATGGTATGGGACCATGGTATAGTGATGTTATAACTATTGTCAGAATCAATTCTCTATAACAACATTACTTGGTACCAAGATTTTATGTTGTTGCTTCTTATCCCCTTGTACAAAGATTACACAAATTCCATGATCCTCAAGCTGTGTTTGATGATAAACAGCGACTTCTTCCAAAGCAGTTTTATATTATTGCTATAACCACAGTTAAAATAATTGAGTCTTGGGATCTCAGAATTGTGATGTTATAATCAGGTTGCAGTTCTAAATGAAGCTGTTATAGTGAGATTTCTGACTGTATATTTGTGTTGTAGTTATATCACATATTGTTTAACATCTGAGGTAGCTGTACTAGGAGGTTCAGCTTACTAACTACTGCCCACACAACCTGATTACATCTGAACCCTATACAGTAAAACAAACTCTCTGTAAAAGGCAAAACCTAGTTGCAGAGCCAGTGTCCTTTAGGGAGAGGTATCCTCTTACGGGAAATCTGTTTTAAATAATAAAAATTGTCATTTTGGCAATAAAAATTGTTCTCTGTAGAGAGTTGTTCTCCCCCAGCGGGAGTGTCCTCTCATGGAGGTTTTACTGTACTACAGAGGATAATAAGGTACAATTTGGCTTATAGATTAGAAACATAAGGTAACAAGACTATGATAAAGCACAATTTGGATTATGGATTAGAAACATAAGGTAACAAGACTACGATAAGGCACAATTTGGATTATGGATTAGAAACATAAGGTAACAAGACTACGATAAGGCACAATTTGGATTATGGATTAGAAACATAAGGTAACAAGACTACGATAAGGCACAATTTGGATTATGGATTAGAAACATAAGGTAACAAGACTACGATAAGGCACAATTTGGATTATGGATTAGAAACATAAGGTAACAAGACTACGATAAGGCACAATTTGGATTATGGATTAGAAACATAAGGTAACAAGACTACGATAAGGCACAATTTGGATTATGGATTAGAAACATAAGGTAACAAGACAACACCCAAGTTGATGAAATGTTCAACCATGGTTAAAAATATTTAGGACTGAACACTTGGTACTTTAGAAGTCAAACAAAAGGTAATAAGACCAAATAAATAAATAGTGTGTGATGTTTAGGTAACTGTTGTTACCAAAATGTCGTACACTTTTTATTCATTTGGATTTGGTCTTATTACCTTGTGTTTATAATCAATAATCCAAATTGTGCCTTATCAAGTCAAAACCAAGTTGCTGTTACAAAAGAGGTTGGTATAGCGAGGCTTCGGAACATTAGTCGATGCTGTTTTTACTTCTTGGTTCATATTTGAGTTCTAAAGGGATTCTATAAATGTGTCCCTATGACGCTGCTCTCTAGGAGAACCTGGAACAATGTCCCAAGCTCATCACTCTCTACCTGTACGACAACCAGATCAAGAGGATGGAGAACCTGAGCGGCCTGCGCAATCTGACGGCCCTCTATTTACAGAAGAACAACATCCAGATGATAGAGAACATAGAGTCTCTGATCAACCTGCGCAAGCTGTAAGTGTAGCGCTACTGTATGCAGTCTCAGTATTCTAAGTTGTGAATGTAGGTATCTGAGCCGTAACAGGATTGCAGTTGTGGATGGTACTGCCCTGCCAGAACGACTGGAGGAACTGTTCATGGAGAACCAGATGTTGGGACCTTGTGGGAAGTTCTCTCTGGTGCTTGGATCCTTCCAACATCTTAGGGTGAGTGGTCACTACTAGATACAAGTAGGTACAGTACAATTTGGATTATAGATAAGAAATACAAGGTAATAAGAACAAATTATTGAAATTTTCATGAAATTTCGGTAACAGCATTATTACCATCATCAGACAAAAGTACTTTATGAGTAGCTACAAGAAAATAAGAGCTAATCTAAATAAATTAATAGTTCGTGACATTTCGGTAACTTGTTATCATCATCAGACAAAACTGAAATGTCACACACTATTTATTTATTTAGATTTGGTGTTATTATCTTGTAGTTCTAATCTATAATCCGGCCTTATCATTAATGGATGGAGTAATAAAGTAATACTAAAGTCATTCAATCTATACTTTTGTCTTTTTTTTTTTTGACGTGACAACGTCTCAAATTAGGTTGCGGCTGGGAGTCACTTATGAAAAAGTGTAACGCCCGGTAACGTTACGATGAGTCACCGAACGAGAGTGCTGCGCGCGCAGCGCTAGAGAATTAGGCGCATTGAATCGGCGCATGCTTGTCTCTGTCTTTGTCTTTCTCGAACGTTCTTGGCGTTGGAAAAACAAGAAAGCGTCATAATACAAGTTCACACGTGTGGTTAAAGTATCGTCAGCTGTGTCTGTAGTGAAAATGTGGAGTGCTTAGATTCATCATTTACAACAACTACAACAATAAAGGTAAATAATTGTACACTGATATTTCATTATCGTAAACTATGATTGATTGATTAATTGTTAGATTGACACAAAAGTTGAGAAACTGAGTTTATAGGTTATGTCATACTATTGATAAATGTTGATAGTGTTAAGTAAATTATTAGTTTAAAATTAAGCCATTAGTAAGCCATTGGTATATGTAGCCATGAGCCGCGTCACAAGTATCGACGGATTGTACATCATAACAGAAAAGGACTCTCCATTGGTTTTCAAACATGGCCGAGATAGAAACGACTCACAGACCACTCGAGATATTCACAATGAATACTTACGACTTCGTGGACACACTCTAGACACAATTACCAAACAAGCCGTAAAATTCTGTGACGACGCAACCGACGCTGGACAACTTATTGTAACGAACATCAACTGTCAAAGTTTAAGTGCCCATGCCACGGACATTGAAACAGATACAGTGATACCACGATCAGACTATTTAGTATTGACTGAAACGTGGATGCGCGACACTTGTGAACCAACTCCAATCAAGGGTTATGAGTGCGTATCCAGGGAAAATAATCGACCTAACTCAGATACCAACGCGGCTGGTGGAGTGGCGATCTATCGTAAATTATCATCGACATCTACGGCGGAAGTGTTCCAAGTTGCGATTACAGACGTAACTCGTGTCATTAAAATCAAGGGTGACATGTGCATGACTGAAGTTACTTGCTTCGCCGCTAATACTAGCTTCAAGTTTATACTCTGTGCTGTATATATTCATCCAGGAGCTAGTATGCAGGATATTGGAATGTTACTATGGCAAGGACTCGGTCCGTACATTCACAACAGCCAGTACGTGCCACCGTTCGTGCAAATTGATTCTAGTATACCGATTCTTCTGTGTGGTGATTTTAACAAAAACGTAAAGCCTGACAACTCGTTTCTTAATTTCATGAAAAATACGTATAATCTTGATTGCGTATCAAACGTTTCTAAGTCAACTACGTTAAAAGGAACAACTATCGACTTGACTTTCGCAAGACACATTACAGCAGAAACACTTCCTTTCATTTCATAATTCTCCTATCATCGTCCTATCCTCAACAAAATCACTCAAATAGGAATTAGTTAAGTTTAAGTTTACATGTACAATGTTTTAGTAAACAAAATATATTTCTATAGTTAAAATTTGTGCAATTCTTATTTTCATTCAATTCCTTGTTCCTATTGTGCAATTTAATTATATTCATATCAATAAATATTCTACCGTTGTCACGTAAAATCTTCGCCCGTAAAACCGACTTTACAGGCAACCATTGTTTTTTTTTGCTTATCCCTAGTACACGTGGTACAGGCCATGATAATCATGGTGGGTAGTTAGCGACTGCTTTTACTGTAAGTGCACCACATGTTTACACATGTGAAAAGCAGTTCGACTTTGCACTTACTAATGCCAGAGCCCCGTTTGGTTACTTGCACTCGCTGGTGGGGTTGGACTTTTGCAAGAATCGGGGGCCATTGGAGCATTTTTTTTTCTTTAAACAGAAAAAAGTGTCCAATGCGGGTTCGAACCCGGGTCCTAGTGGTCGAAAACCAAACGGTTTAACCAGCCTTCCACCGACCCCCCTATACTTTTGTCTGATGATGGTAATCATGCTGTTACCAAAACGTCACAAACATTTCAATAATTTGGTCTTGTTACCTTTTGTTTATAGACAGGTAGATTATTGGAGGAGGAGGGTACACATTATCTACAGATACAACTGGGGATTGGATCCTGCATTGGGCACTTTTTTTTCTGAAGAAAAGTTTATTTCAATGGCCTTTACCCCCCATTCTTGCAGAAGTCCAACACCATCAGAGTGTGCAAGTAACCTACTTGTTGTAATCTACTGAGCATGGTGTGTGTTGTAGAATTAATGTAGAGTGTGTGTAACAGAACCTTCAGGAGTTGGACCTGTCCCACAACCTGATGGTGTCCACTGCTGCCCTCCAGGACCTGACAGGACTGGAGATCCTGCAGGTCCGGAGCTGTGGGCTGAATGATGTAGACACCCTGCTACGCCATCTACACCGCCTTCCACGACTCACCCACCTGCAAGTGGCTGGCAACCCTCTGTGCTCCTCTGCCAACAGATACCGGGAAACTATCATTGCCAATCTCCACAGCATCAGTGAGTTCACATCAATCATATCAGATAATGGTAGTTCTGTGAGAAACCTGTATGATGAACAACTACCTTTATCATCATCGGATAGTATAGCAATCTCTGTTGCTGTTGTTTCTTATCCCCTTGTGTAAAGATTACATGATTTCCATGAGTTCATGCTCCTCAAGCTGTTTTATGATAAGCAGCGGCCTCTCCCAAAGGTCCTGTTTAGTGCATCTAATGCAAGCCAAAATGTGTTCTGGAGCTGCAGGTGTCAAGCTACATTTTGGGCAAGTGGGGTAGATTTTGTTATTATTTTCTATCTTCAATGGCTTGAGATGGCCTGTTCTAAATCTTGTTAGTGTTGTTTGATGCTGTCTGAGATTCAGAGCTCCTCCTGGGTTCATTCCACTGTACCAACTGTGCTTAGGTGGGATTCCCCAGTTTTTGTTTATTTTTGTTTTGGCTACTGTTTCTATTTCTTTAAATGTAAGTTTATTATATATAATGGTTCTTTTGTGTCTTTTTTCACTAGCGCAATTACCTTTATCGTCATCAGGTAGTACAGGGGTTGTCAGTCATCATGGAACCCCATATCACCCTGTTCTAACCAATTCACCTCGTCATAACTTTTAATAGATTACTAAATCAATTCTATCTTGGTCTACCTCTCCCTTCATTCTTCAAGGTGTATCCCACCAGTATGGTCAATAGATGGTCCTCAGTGTACATGTACTGCTAACTTTAATTTATTTTTGATGATTATTTCATTTGGAGGTTATACACTCAATTAAATTTTCTCCAAACTTATTTTTTTGTCACCCTGTCTATCCATTTTATATTAAGAATTCTAGCACATGATGTCAAAAAAAGCTCCTTTTCTGTTCCAGTTCTTTGATCATTATTGTCCAAGCTGACACATTCTAGACACAATTTATTAGTTTATCAAACCAACCAATCTTTATCAGCAGCACATCTAGACAGCTTATAGTTTTTGTCTGTCTTGACTTTGGGAGAGGCGGATACTTATCATAAAACAGCTCAAGGAGCATGAACTCATGTAATCTTTGCACAGGGGGATAAGAAACAACAACAGTCCTGATGCCCGAGTATGTTGTTGTTGTTTCTTATCCCCTTGTGTAAAGATTACACAAATTCCATGAGTTCATGCTCCTCGAGCTGTTTTATGATAAGCAGCGGCCTCTCCCAAAGGTCCAGTTTAGTGCATCTAATGCAAGCCAAAATGTGTTCTGGAGCTGCAGGTGCCAAGCTACATTTTGGGCAAGTGTGGGGAAGATTTTGTTATTATTTTCTATCTTCAATGGCTTGAGATGGCCTGTTCTAAATCTTGTTAGTGTTATTTGATGCTGTCTATTTCTGATGTTCAGAGCTCCTCCTGGGTTCACTTCCACTGTACCAACTGTGCTTAGGTGGGATCCTCCAGTTCTTGTTTATTTTTGTTTTGGCTACTGTTTCTATTTCTTTAAAAGTAAGTTTATTTTTCTGTGGCAAGGGTTCTTTTGTGTCTTTTTTCGCTAGCACATTTGCAGCTTCATTGCCTCCAATGCCAATGACATGGCAGCTGACTAACCATGGAATGTATGGTGACAGCGGAGATAGATGGCAAGGCTGTGAGCCCTGTCACCAAGGACTTCATCTCCCGTTGGAAAACACAGTCCAAGCACATCTTCCCATCTCTGCAGCAGGATCTCCAAGATGGAGGAGGAGAAAGTGACCAGGAACTAAACCAACTGCTCGAGGAACTCTAAATCTCCTCATTGCTCAACCTATTCTATTGAAATGACTGGTGAATGAATGGTTTGGAAACTTATTTTAAAAAAAAATTGATGATCTAAAAATTTTATGGTTATATATATAGATTTTGCATGATATTTTAGGTTATAAATTAAGGATTGTTATTTTTTAATAGCCATCAATAAATTCTTTTTTAATCTATTCCTTAATTGTTTTCTTGTTCCAAAATCACTTTATTAGGTACCGCTCAACAAGAGCAACCTTACTTATGATAGTTGAAACAATGAATAATATGTGAAGGTTATTCACATATTAAACAAAAGGCTAACGCGGGATTCAATCCTGGTTCATGGCTGTCGGGAATCGAGGGTGTTACCCACTCATCCACTGACTCTTTATTATTCCTTAATTGTTTATTCTTGACTAGACGAATGGCCCGGGCAACGCCCGGGGTTTACCCGAGTGCGAATATATTTTAAACACGTTGTCTTGGGTGGTCGCTATAGACAGGGTGGTCTGTATAGACAGGTGTATGTATCACACAGCCGATAACAGGGTTGTCTAGGGTGGCCGCTATAGACAGGGTGGTCTGTATAGACAGGTGTATGTATCACACTGCTGATAACAGGGTTGCCTGAAGTGACCGCTATAGACAGGGTGGTCTGTATAGACAGGTGATTGTAACACACTGATGATAACAGGGTTGCCTAGAGTGACCGCTATAGACAGGGTGGTCTGTATAGACAGGTGGATGTATCACACAGCTGATAACAGGGTTGTCTAGAGTGGCCGCTATAGACAGGGTGGTCTGTAAAGACAGGTGGATGTATCGCACAACTGATAACAGGGTTGTCTAGAATGGCCGCTATATACAGGGTGGTCTGTATAGGCAAGTGTATGTATCACACAGCTGATAACAGGGTTATCTAGAATGGCCGCTATATACAGGGTGGTCTGTATAGACAGGTGGATGTATCACACAGCTGATAACAGGGGTGTCTAGAGTGGCCGCTATAGACAGGTGGATGTAACACACTGCTGATAACAGGGTTGTCTAGAGTGGCCGCTATAGACAGGGTGGTCTGTAAAGACAGGTGGATGTATCGCACAACTGATAACAGGGTTGTCTAGAATGGCCGCTATATACAGGGTGGTCTGTATAGGCAAGTGTATGTATCACACAGCTGATAACAGGGTTATCTAGAATGGCCGCTATATACAGGGTGGTCTGTATAGACAGGTGGATTTATCACACAGCTGATAACAGGGGTGTCTAGAGTGGCCGCTATAGACAGGGTGACCTGTATAGACAGGTGGATGTAACACACTGCTGATAACAGGGTTATCTAGAATGGCCGCTATAGACAGGTGTATGTATCACACTGCTGATAACAGGGTTGTCTAGAGGGGGGCAGGGAGGACACGTGTTCCCTGGCAGCCAATGGGCGCGCATTCTATCCGTGAGCTTCAGACTTACAGACAGACAGAATAAGGCAATTATAAAAGTAGATTGTTATGTGTGTGGAAAAGAAAGAAACAACTGGACCATTTCTAGGAAGTTGTTTAAATGACTGGTAAATGATTATTTTGGAAACTTATTTTGAGAAAATTGACAACTTGGAAATTTTATGATTTCTATATATAAATTTTGTGTAATATTTTCCTTTATTGATATTTTAGGTTATAAATATTATGATTGTTATAATAGTCATCAATAAATTATTTTTTATTTATTTATTCTATAATTGATATGACACA
>CP092877.1:67775298-67940402 GCA_030710605.1 Cordylochernes scorpioides | reverse complement strand
GAGGCTTCTGTGCATTAGTCGATGCTGTTTTTACTTCTTGGTTCATATTTGAGTTCTAAATGGATTCTATAAATGTGTCCCTATGACGCTGCTCTCTAGGAGAACCTGGAACAATGTCCCAAGCTCATCACTCTCTACCTGTACGACAACCAGATCAAGAGGATGGAGAACCTGAGCGGCCTGCGCAATCTGACGGCCCTCTACTTACAGAAGAATAACATCCAGATGATAGAGAACATACAGTCTCTGATCAACCTGCGCAAGCTGTAAGTGCAACGCTACTGTATGCAGTCTCAGTATTCTAAGTTGTGAATGTAGGTATCTGAGCCGTAACAGGATTGCAGTTGTGGATGGTACTGCCCTGCCAGAACGACTGGAGGAACTGTTCATGGAGAACCAGATGTTGGGACCTTGTGGGAAGTTCTCTCTGGTGCTTGGATCCTTCCAACATCTTAGGGTGAGTGGTCACTACTAGATACAAGGAGGTACAGTACAATTTGGATTATAGATAAGAAATACAAAGGAGCAAGACCTAATTATTGGAATGAGATTTCAATAACAGCATTGTTAACATCATCAGACAAAAGTACTGAATGAGTAGCTACAAGAAAATAAGACCTTTTCAAATAAATTAATAGAGTGTGACATTTCGGTAACAGCCTTGTTACCATCGTCAGACAAAAGTACTTTATGAGTAGCTACAAGAAAATAAGACCCATTCTAAATAAATTGTGTGTGACATTTCGGTAACTATTGTTACCATCATCAGACAAAACTGAAATGTCACACACTATTTATTTATTTAGATTTGGTGTTATTATCTTGTAGTTCTAATCTATAATCTAAATTGTGGCTTATCATTACTGAAGGAGTAATAAAGTGAAACTAAAGTCATTCAGTCTATACTTTTGTCTGATGAGGGTAATCATGCTGTTACCAAAACGTCACAAACATTTCAATAATTTGGTCTTGTTACCTTTTGTTTATAGACAGGTAGATTATTGGAGGAGGAGGGTACACATTATAGACAGATACAACTGGGGATTGGATCCTGCATTGGGCACTTTTTTTTCTGAAGAAAGGTTTGTTTCAATGTCCTTTCCCCCCCATTCTTGCAGAAGTCCAACACCATCAGAGTGTGCAAGTAACCTACTTGTTGTAATCTACTGAGCATGGTGTGTGGTAGAATTAATGTAGAGTGTGTGTAACAGAACCTTCAGGAGTTGGACCTGTCCCACAACCTGATGGTGTCTACTGCTGCCCTCCAGGACCTGACAGGACTGGAGATCCTGCAGGTCCGGAGCTGTGGGCTGAATGATGTAGACACCCTGCTACGCCATCTACACCGCCTTCCACGACTCACCCACCTGCAAGTGTCTGGCAACCCTCTGTGCTCCTCTGCCAACAGATACCGGGAAACTATCATTGCCAATCTCCACAACATCAGTGAGTTCACATCAATCATATCAGATAATGGTAGTTCTGTGAGAAACTTGTATGATGAACAACTACCTTTAACATCATCAGATAGTATAGCAATCTCTGTTGTTGTTTCTTATTCCCTTGTGTAAAGATTACACAAATTTCATGAGTTCATGCTCCTTGAGCTGATTTATGATAAGCAGTGGCCTCTCCCAAAGGTCCTGTTTAATGCATCTAATGCAAGCCAAAATGTGTTCTGGAGCTGCAGGTGTCAAGCTACAATTTGGGCAAGTGGGGTAGATTTTGTTATTATTTTCTATCTTCAATGGCTTGAGATGGCCTGTTCTATATCTTGTTAGTGTTGTTTGGTGCTGTCTATTTCTGATGTTCAGAGCTCCTCCTGGGTTCACTCCACTGTACCAACTGTGCTTAGGTGGGATCGCCCAGTTTTTGTTTATTTTTGTTTTGGCTACTGTTTCTATTTCTTTAAAAGTAAGTTTATTATATATAAGGGTTCTTTTGTGCCTTTTTTCACTAGCGCAACTACCTTTATCGTCATCAGGTAGTATAGCCATCTCTGATACAGGATTGTCAGTCATCATGGAACCCCATATCACCCTGTTCTAACCAATTCACCTCGTCATAACTTTTAATAGATTACTAAATCAATTCTATCTTTGTCTACCTCTCCCTTCATTCTTCAAGGTGTATCCCACCAGAATGGTCAATAGATGGTTGTCAGTGTACATGTACTGCTAACTTCCATTTCCTTTTAATGATTACTTCATTTGAAGGTTATTCGCTCAATTAAATCTTCTCCAAACTTTTTTTTGTCACCCTATCTGTCCATTTTATATTGAAAATTATAGCACACGACTTCAAAAAAGCTCCTTTTCTATTCCAGTTCTTTGATCATTATTGTCCAAGCTCCACATCTGACACAATTTATTAGTTTATCAAACCAATCAATCTTTACCAGCAGCATATTTAAACAGCTTATAGTTTTTGTCTGTCTTGATTTAGGTTAAATGAACCTTTGGGAGAGGCAGATGCTTATCATCAAACAGCTTGAAGAGCATGAACTCATGTAATCTTTGCACAGGGGGATAAGAAACAACAACAGTCCTGATGCCTGAGTGTGTTGTTGTTGTTTCTTATCCCCTTGTGTAAAGATTACACAAATTCCATGAGTTCATGCTCCTCAAACCGTTTTATGATAAGCAGCGGCCTCTCCCAAAGGTCCAGTTTAGTTTATCTAATGCAAGCCAAAGTATGTTCTGGAGCTGCAGGTACCAAGCTTAATTTTGGGCAAGTGGGGTAGATTTTATTATTTTTTTCTATCTTCAATGGCTTGAGATGGCCTGTTTTAAATCTTGTTAGTGTTGTTTGATGCTGTCTATTTCTGATGTTCAGAGCTCCTCCTGGGTTCACTTCACTGTACCAACTGTGCTTAGGTGGGATCCTCCAGTTCTTGTTTATTTTTGTTTTGGCTACTGTTTCTATTTCTTTAAAAGTAAGTTTATTTTTCTGTGGCAAGGGTTCTTTTGTGCCTTTTTTCGCTAGCGCATTAGCAGCTTCATTGCCTCCAATGCCAATGACATGGCAGCTGACTAACCATGGAATGTATGGTGACAGCGGAGATAGATGGCAAGGCTGTGAGCCCTGTCACCAAGGACTTCATCTCCCGTTGGAAAACACAGTCCAAGCACATCTTCCCATCTCCGCAGCAGGATCTCCAAGATGGAGGAGGAGAAAGTGACCAGGAACTAAACCAACTGCTTGAGGAACTCTAAATCTCCTCATTGCTCAACCTATTCTGTTGAAATGACTGGTGAATGAATGGTTTGGAAACTTATTTAAAAAAAAAATTGATGATCTAAAAATTTTATGGTTATATATATAGATTTTGCATGATATTTTAGGTTATAAATTAAGGATTGTTATTTTTTAATAGCCATCAATAAATTCTTTTTTAATCTATTCCTTAATTGTTTTCTTGTTCCAAAATCACTTTATTAGGTACCGCTCAACAAGAGCAACCTTACTTATGATAGTTGAAACAGTGAATAATATGTGAAGGTTATTCACATATTAAACAAAAGGTTAACGCGAGATTCAATCCTGGTTCATGGCTGTCAGGAATCGAGGGTGTTACCCACTCGTCCACTGACTCTTTATTATTCCTTAATTGTTTATTCTTGACTAGACGAATGGCCCGGGCAACGCCCGGGGTTTACCCGAGTGCGAATATATTTTAAACACGTTGTCTTGGGTGGTCGCTATAGACAGGGTGGTCTGTATAGACAGGTGTATGTATCACACAGCCGATAACAGGGTTGTCTAGGGTGGCCGCTATAGACAGGGTGGTCTGTATAGACAGGTGTATGTATCACACTGCTGATAACAGGGTTGCCTGAAGTGACCGCTATAGACAGGGTGGTCTGTATAGACAGGTGATTGTAACACACTGATGATAACAGGGTTGCCTAGAGTGACCGCTATAGACAGGGTGGTCTGTATAGACAGGTGGATGTATCACACAGCTGATAACAGGGTTGTCTAGAGTGGCCGCTATAGACAGGGTGGTCTGTAAAGACAGGTGGATGTATCGCACAACTGATAACAGGGTTGTCTAGAATGGCCGCTATATACAGGGTGGTCTGTATAGGCAAGTGTATGTATCACACAGCTGATAACAGGGTTATCTAGAATGGCCGCTATATACAGGGTGGTCTGTATAGACAGGTGGATGTATCACACAGCTGATAACAGGGGTGTCTAGAGTGGCCGCTATAGACAGGGTGACCTGTATAGACAGGTGGATGTAACACACTGCTGATAACAGGGTTGTCTAGAATGGCCGCTATAGACAGGTGTATGTATCACACTGCTGATAACAGGGTTGTCTAGAGTGGCCGCTATAGACAGGGTGGTCTGTAAAGACAGGTGGATGTATCGCACAACTGATAACAGGGTTGTCTAGAATGGCCGCTATATACAGGGTGGTCTGTATAGGCAAGTGTATGTATCACACAGCTGATAACAGGGTTATCTAGAATGGCCGCTATATACAGGGTGGTCTGTATAGACAGGTGGATTTATCACACAGCTGATAACAGGGGTGTCTAGAGTGGCCGCTATAGACAGGGTGACCTGTATAGACAGGTGGATGTAACACACTGCTGATAACAGGGTTGTCTAGAATGGCCGCTATAGACAGGTGTATGTATCACACTGCTGATAACAGGGTTGTCTAGAGTGGCCGCTATAGACAGGTGGATGTAACACACTGCTGATAACAGGGTTGTCTAGAGGGGGGCAGGGAGGACACGTGTTCCCTGGCAGCCAATGGGCGCGCATTCTATCCGTGAGCTTCAGACTTACAGACAGACAGAATAAGGCAATTATAAAAGTAGATTGTTATGTGTGTGGAAAAGAAAGAAACAACTGGACCATTTCTAGGAAGTTGTTTAAATGACTGGTAAATGATTATTTTGGAAACTTATTTTGAGAAAATTGACAACTTGGAAATTTTATGATTTCTATATATAAATTTTGCGTAATATTTTCCTTTATTGATATTTTAGGTTATAAATATTATGATTGTTATAATAGTCATCAATAAATTATTTTTTATTTATTTATTCTATAATTGATAATGGCACAATTTGGATTATAGATTATAAAACAAGGTAATAAGACCAAATCCAAATAAATAAATGGTGTGTGATGTTTCGGTAACAACGCTGTTACCGAAACGTCACACACTATTTATTTATTTGGATTTGGTCTTATTACCTTGTTTTATTCTATAATTGTTTATTTTATATTATTGATTGTTATGTGTGTGGGAAAGAAGAAACATTAGACTGGGAATGATAAGGCACAATTTGGATTATAAACACAACCAGGTAATAAGACCAAATCCAAAACACAACACCCTACTTATTTGGATTTGGTCTTATTACCTTGTGATTAGACTGGGAAGTTGATAAACATAACTACAACAGCCATTACAGTAAAACAAACTCTCTGTAAAGAGACAACACCTAGTTACAGAACAAGTTTTCTTTAGACAGTAGGAGGTGTCTTCTTACCATAGAGCTGCTGCTAGTAAAAATGTTAATTTTGACAATGAAAAGTGTCCTTGTAGAGAGGTGTCTTCTCATGAAGTATGTTGTATTGGCAAGTATGTTGTATTGGTATGTTGTAATACCAATACAATTGGTATTACCATAGCAACTCCAGATTATAATTTTTAGGTGAGAGAAACAACAAGGAAACTACCACATATTACCTTCCTGGGTATACAGTTGATGAGAGAAGCTAAAGGGCTTGAGGAGCATGAACTCATGGAATTTGTATAATCTTCACACAAGGGAATATGAAACAACAACCACAGAAGCTAAAGTGTAAAGATCATAGCAATTCCAGACCAGAATGGTTAGATGTGAGAAACAAGAAGAACACTACCACATATATATATATATATATATATATGAGGTGTGTTCAAAAAGTATCGCGACTTTTGTGTTTTTTCAAAAATTATTTATTTATTCATGAACACCTATTTTGTCCCATTCAAAGTAATCCCCATGAGATATTATACACTTGTGCCAACGGTTTTTTCCAATCTTCGAAGCACTTCAAAAAATCATTTTTAAAAATCTTTTTCAGCTCCTCCTTCGATGCCGTCTTTATCTCGTCAAGCGTAGCGTAACGTCCTTTCATGGGCCTCTTCAGTTTAGGGAACAAGAAAAAGTCACAGGGGGCCAGATCTGGGGAATAAATGGCTGCGGCATCATTAGTGTGTTGTTTTTGGCCAAAAAGTCGCGCACAAGCAAGGATGTGTGAGCAGGGGCGTTATCGTGGTGCAAAAGCCAATTTTTGTTCTTCCACAAATCCGGGCGTTTCTGACGGATTGCTTCGCGCAAATTGCGCATAACTTGCAGGTAATATTCCTTATTGACCGTTCTACCCTGTGGCAAGAACTCATGATGCACCACGCCCCTGCAATCGAAGAAAACTGTCAGCAAAACTTTCACATTCGACCGAACTTGGCGCGCTTTTTTCGGTCTTGGTTCGTGCGGCAGCTTCCATTGAGATGATTGAGCTTTGGTTTCCACGTCATAACCATAAACCCACGCTTCGTCACCAGTTATGACCCTCTGGAGCAAATTTGGGTCGTCGCGGACAGAGTCCAACATCTCATTAGCAATGTTCATGCGATGCTGTTTTTGGTCGCAATTGAGCAATTTTGGTACGAATTTCGCGGCGACCCGTCTCATACCCAAATTGTTGATAAAAATCGAATGGCACGAGCCAATCGATATGTTTAGGTCCTCAGCAACTTCTCTAACGGTGATTCGACGATTGGCCAATATCATTTTCTCCACTTCATTATTTTTTTCGTCTGTTGTTGAAGTGCTCGGGTGTCCGGCACGCTCTTCGTCGTTCACATCTTCTTGGCCTTCAGAGAACATTTTGTACCACCGATAAACGTTGCTTCGGTCCAAGGTAGCTTCTCTGTATGCCACAGTCAACATTCGGAATGCATCCGCGCACTTAATTTCGTTTTTCACACAAAATAGGTAAAAATCGAAGACGATCCAAAACACCTGAAAGCAAAGCAGCTGTCAACAATTAAGTGAACATTCAAAATGGCCGAGCTTGTCGGCATAAGTGAGAGACATGAGTACCAACATAAAGCCACAAAAAGATCGAAATTCGAATATACGTAACCTGCGAAAATTCAAAAGTTGCGATACTTTTTGAACACACCTCGTATAACCTTCCTGGGTATACAGTTGATGAGAGAAGCTAAAGGGCTTGAGGAGCATGAACTCATGGAATTTGTATAATCTTCACACAAGGAAATATGAAACAACAACCACAGAAGCTAAAGTGTAAAGATCATCAATTTAAAGGTATGCTCCACTATCAAACCAACATGTGACTAAACTTATTTATTCCGATAGATGGCGCAAGCCATCAGCAACTTTCAGTTGCACGATAAGGGGATGCCTTTTTCTTAATTTAAGTGAGACACATTTTATTTATTTTTAAATTGAAGCCTCACCTGGTTCAACATTTTACTATTCCACATACCGAGTAAATAAAGCATCCTAATCCCCAACCTTTTAAAAAAAAATGTATCTTGGCTTCAGGATCCCTTCAACCAAATGTTGAATATTTGGGTAAAGTCTGTGCTAAATTTGTGCATTCCCACAAATGAATCAACACAAATTGATAAGAACAAAGTTCTGAAAGATACTCCTTTTAGGCTTAGATGACTCCGTAAACTTGGTAAACTTGCTTAACTTGGTAAATCCATTCCTGAAAATTAGAAATTCATTTTTTAAAGGGCACTCCTTTTCTTTTTGAATAAAAGTAAAAGCTATTTATACAGCCCTTATGAATGAATAAAAGTTGAAAGAGGGAGGGGGCATAGCTCATCAAACTAACTGGGAAGGTTCACTACTAATGAGCTAGGCCAAGCATGTCAAA
Organism: Cordylochernes scorpioides; assembly: GCA_030710605.1. Taxonomy (NCBI): domain Eukaryota; kingdom Metazoa; phylum Arthropoda; class Arachnida; order Pseudoscorpiones; family Chernetidae; genus Cordylochernes; species Cordylochernes scorpioides. The sequence goes on along the minus strand of CP092877.1, from coordinate 67,932,473 downwards.
CTCGCGGCCCGCGGGCCTCATGCGGCCTACAACGAATAAATTTGCGGCCCACCAGACAATATATTTTAATAAAAAAATTTTTATAAATAAAAAAAAATTAATAAAAATTTGTAGCCTAATTTTTAAAAATTGTAATTATACATAATTTATTTATTAATAACGAACCACTGGTCGCCATACATAAGTCGCAAGTTTTGATAATATTATACCTACATACATAACGTATGTACATCGCCATAAGTATTGTGTGCCTTAAAGTTTAAAGAAAATATTCTTTCGGAGTACTAGAAAATTTTTTTTTTTTAAAGTTACATTCAATAATTTGTGCAGTTATTCTGTGTCTGGTAAGTTAAAAAAAATATTAATTTTTAAAATATTAATTAAAACATTTTATTATTTTGTATTAGCGATTACAAATTTTTTTTCAGACCTTTGTATTCAATATGTCTTCATCAAAACCAAGTGGCAGTAAAACTAAACGAAAAATTGCTGACGAACATAGGAATTTTCAAGAAAAGTGGGAATTAGAGTATTTTTGCTCTGAAGTAAAAGATAAAATCATCTGCTTGATATGTAATAATGCTATTAGTGTACCAAAATTATATAACATTAAACGTCATTATGAACAATCTCTTGGCAGAGCTGACTGCTATAGGGCGCGTCCCCAGGTGGCGGATAGGGGAACGACCTTCAGATATGAAGGCCAGCTGCGAAACAAGCAGAATAACTCTGACGAATAAGCAGTCGCGGACCAACAGCAGCATTGTTAGAAGAGGAGTAGACCTCTTTAAAAATCCTGACTTCAACTGACCCAGTTGATAGACCTCAGCAAGGGTCCCACTCCAGGGATACGGAGGAGCTGCGTCTGTACTCATGTTAGAGTCGGCAGCAAAGGCGTCTGCTTCCATGTTAGGAACGGCCTCAAACTACAGGCAAAGTCAGACTTTCACCAAAGTGTGCCTGGATCATAATGCCATGATCAACGAAAGCTGCACCCCTATACCCCATTCCATGAGATCATGAACTCATGGAATTCGTGTAATCTTTACACAAGGGGATAAGAAACAACAACAACAACATGAACAACATAAATCAAAATATGATACCTACGAAGGTTTAATGAGACAAGTTAAAAGAGTTCAAGTTGGGAATGAAAAAACAACAGTTTATGTTTACCAAAGTATCACAAGAGAGTGAAGCGGCGGTGCATGCAAGCTATGTTTTATCGGAGATGATAGCTAAACACTCAAAACCTTTTACTGAAGGTGATTTCATCAAGGAATGTTTAATTAAAGATGCAGAAATTGTTTGTCCTGGAAGTGTGAAGACGTTTCAAGCAATATCTTTGTCTCGAAATACCATTGTGGAAAGAGTTACTGATATGGCCAGAAATTTAAATGATCAGATAAAAGAAAAATCATCTTGTTTCGAAGCATTTTCCATTGCCTGTGATGAGAGTACGGACATTGGGGGCGTAGCTCAGTTAGCTGCTTTTTTTCGAGCTTGCGACACGGATTTCAACATTTTTGAGGAATTATTGGAACTAGTACCGATGCATGGCACTACTACAGGAGAAGATATATTTAATTGCGTTTATGATCTTCTGCAAAAATACAATTTACCTCAATCAAAATTGACTTCTGTAGCAACAGATGGAGCTCCTTCAATGACTGGAAAAACCAACGGTTTTGTAGCATTACTGCGAAAAAAACTAAGTGAAATTTCTGATGGTTCCAATATTCATCATACGCATTGCATTATACATCAGGAAGTATTATGTACGAAGGTAATAAAAATGGAAAATGTGTTGACACCTATCAAAAAATTCATCAATTTCATAAGATATCGAGGTTTAAATCAGCGACAGTTCTCTCTGTTCTTAACTGAATTAGAAAGCGAATATTCAGGTTTATCATACTATACCGAGGTACGTTGGCTATCATGCTCCAAGGTTCTCAAACAATTTTGGGACTTGAAAGAAGAAATATGTCAGTTTTTAATAACCAAGAATCAAGACATCACTTTGTTTTCTGATCAAGTATGGTTGCAAGATTTTTCCTTCATGGTTGACATAGCAAAACACTTGTCGGATTTAAATTTGAAACTGCAAGGAAAGGATCAGATCATTACCAATATGTGTGACCAAGTTAATGCATTCAAATGTAAGCTAGTTCTTTGGGAAAAGCAGTTGAAAAACGAAGATTTAATGCACTTTCCGACATGCAACATGTACAAATCAAGTTTAGGTGAAACTGCATCGTATCAAAAATATGCGGAAACTATTTTGAGTCTTAGAAATGAATTTGAAACAAGGTTTTCTGATTTCAAATCTTTGGAAGGCAAGTTTACTTTGTTTTCTTCGATTTTCTCGATAAATATAGAATCAGTACCTAATCATATGCAAATGGTGGTAATAGATATCCAGTGCGATTCAGATTTAAAGGCAAAATTCATTGAAGTTGGCGTTTCTGAATTTTACAAATATTTGCCAGCCAGATTTGAAAACACTCGAAAATTAGCATATGAAATTATGTCCATGTTTGGAAGTACTTATCGGTGCGAGCAGTTATTTTCACTTATGAAAGGAAATAAGTCTCCAATCAGATCGAGAATTACTGACGTTCACCTTGGGTCAGTTTTAAAATTAATCACTGCGAACAAGATTTCCCCCGAAGTAGGAAAGATGGTAGCAGAAAAGAGATGCCAAATATCAGGGAGAAAATATTAACTTTACTTTCTTTTTTCTTATTAGTATTTTTTAAAATAAACCTACATAAATGTTACTATAAAAATTTAATTACTTGTTTTCTTTTTTTGCGGCCCACATAATCTTACCGTGTTAGGATTTGAGTTTGACATGCTTGAGCTAGGCCCTTCCTCTTTCTACTAACTGTGCCTAACTCCTGGAGTATACAGAAGTCGGAAATTATCTGGATGCTCTCCCTCTTTAGATTTTTTCATTGTAATATGATAGATCTGTTGAAATACCTTTCAATTTTATCTAAAAAGAAAAAGTAGCCTTAAAAAGTTCTTCCAAATTGACAAAGATATTTAAAATCCTTCCTTTTAAATCAGGAGTTGAATGTATTCAACAAAATAATCCCTTGAATCGATATTAAATTGAAAACACCAGGAATAAGCTTCTTAAAAGATTTTTTAAATTAACAAATATCTAGGGGGGTCGGTGGAAGGCTGGTAAAACGTTTGGTTTTCGACCACTACGACCCGGGTTCGATCCCCGCATTGGACACTTTTTCTGTTTAAAAAAATATATAAAAAATGCTCCAATGGCCCCCCGATTCTTGCAAAAGTCCAACCCCACCAGCGAGTGCAAGTAACCAAATGGGGCTCTGGCACATTTGTAAGTGCAAAGTCGAACTGCTTTCACATGTGTAGACATGTGGTGCGCTTAAAGTAAAAAAGCAGTCGTTAACTACCCACCATGATTATCATGGCCTGTACCACGTGTACTAGGAATAAGAAAATATATATATATATATCTAGCTTTGTATCACACTTTCTCTGGAAGAAAGGCTCTCATGCTCGAAAGCTAGAGATTTGTAAATGAAAAAATCTTTTAAGAAACTAATCCCAGTTGGCCTGGTGTTTTCTACTTAAAGTTGAATGTATGTCAAATTCTAATGGCAAAAGGTGTTTCCAATTTTGAAATACTATAGTCATATCATCTCAAAAAGTCACAAGCAAAAAAAAAAAAAGAATTGAAGAGATAAAAAAAGAATCAACTTTACAAAATACTTTATTAAAGAATTTGTCATTTTGTTTTTATCTCATTAAAAAATAATAATAATAATAAAAATAATAATAGAAGCAGCGTTGCCCATTGTGGGTTTGCTGGGTTGTCTTTGTAAAACATAAAATGTAATACAATATATATATATATGTATAAATATGTTTATAGTACAATTTTATACTAGGGGAGGGGGGGGGGGGGTGAAATAATATGTTACATCATCATTCTATGTGCTTGGCCTTCTTGGCAGGGGGAGGTTTCTGTGAGGGGGCGCTATTGCTGTCGTCGCTGGCATCTGACGTAGAACCTGCACAAACTGAGTTTTGAAACAGCCATTTGGTGAATGTACTTCATTGACATGATGAACACCCATGTTAACTCTGCCTTTGCCGGTCCCAAGCCCGGATGAAAAGGAAGGGGAAGCAGTAACAAGCTAACTAAAAAACCAGGGCTCAGCTGGCCTGGCTGATAGTACACTGTAAGGGCTCCTAATCCAGGGATATAGGATGAGCAGCGTTTGTACTCCATGTTGGGAGCAGGTGCACAGAGGTAGCCATTTCTTTTGGAGCTAAGTCGGCCTGCCACTGAGTAGTGCTCCCAGTCTTAATGACAAAGGCAGATGCCATCTACTTCACCCAGTCATGATGGTTGTCAAATCTCCCAGAAGACGCCCATGTTCTCTGCAAGTGCCAAGACCAGATAAAAAAGGAGGGTCCCAGTGACAAGCTGGCTAAAAAACCTGGGTTCCACTGATAGTAAGGAATTCAGGGACAGAGGATGATCTGTACTCCAAGTTAGAAGCACATGGTATCTGTTTCTCATTTCAGAGGAGGCCATTTTATATTGAAGCTAAGTTGGTATGGTAATGAGGAGTGGTAGCATAGTCTTGATCAAAACAGACCTATTTTCCTTAACACAATGGTTGTTAAACCTCCCGGGACAAGCAAAAAAACAGCAGCACTTGATTTCCAGACTTTTAAGTCTGGTGATTTACCTTCCAGAATGGATGTTGAAGGTTTTCCTACCATATAAAAAAAATGACTGCATTATTTCATCTATTGATAAGCTCTACTTATCCCCAGCAGTAACCATCAAAAAAGCTCAGGATCCACAGATTTGATATCTTTATGTGATTGAGTAGAGATAAGCAACAAGACATATGACAAATTGGGTGACCCAAAGTGTCCAATGAATGGAGAGTCCATGGGATTCATCCCACAATACATGAGTGATTTAATCCTTGACTGGTGTATGGGTGGACTTACTTTTCTTCTTCCTGACAGTGGGGGGTGTGGAGGGAGGGGAGATGGGTTCAGTGAAGACTAGGCGGCCTGTGGAGGTGGCAGAGTTGCCCCAGGGGTTCCACATGGTGAGACACACTGGCCGGCTGTGGGTGTCCACTTCACTCTGGAGTTTGGTGCTCACCACACCCTGCACATAACACATGGATGCTGTAGTTTTATCAGAGGGACAAGTGGTTAAATCCCTTGATTCCCAACAGCCATAAACTGAATTCCTCATTAGACACGTTGTTTTAATATGTGAATGACCTTCACATATCATTCATTGTTGTTGTTGTTTCTTATCCCCTTGTGTAAAGATTACACGAATTCCATGAGTTCATGCTCCTCAAGCTGTTTTATTATGAAGGCCAGCTGCGAAACAAGCAGAATAACTCTGACAAATAAGCAGTCGCGGACCAACAGCAGCATTGTTAGAAGAGGAGAAAGACCTCTTTAAAAATCCTGACTTCAACTGACCCGGTTGATGGACCTCAGCAAGGGTCTCACTCCAGGGATACAGAGGAGCTGTGTCTGTACTCATGTTAGAGTCGGCAGCAAAGGCGTCTGCTTCCATGTTAGGAACGGCCTCAAACTACAGGCAAAGTCAGACTTTCACCAAAGTGTGCCTGGATCATGGTGCTATGATCAACGAAAGCTGCACCCCTATACCCCATTCCATGAGATTCATTGTTGTAAATATCATAAGCTAGGTTGTTCTTGTTGAGCAGTATCTAATAAATTTATTTTGGAACCAGTTTTATGAGAGGCACTTCTGATTTTACCTGGAGATGGTCTCTCTGATTGTAGGTTTTCCCTCTGCTCCAAGGATGATGTGGTAACAACAATTCACTTATTAAAGATGGAATTAATAAAATGAACCAAAAAAGGTGCCTCTCTAAGAGCTCCATGCCAAGGTTGCTGGATCCCCCCTTTTACTTCTATTAATATAGTAGAACCCTTCCATGAGAGGACACCCCTCTACAAAAGACAGTTTTCATTTGCAAAATTAACGTCTTTACTATTTAGTACCTCTCTGGTAAGGGTAAATCTATCACTAAAGGACACTTTGACTCTGTATTTAGGTGTCCTTTACAGAGGGAGGCACACACACACATACACATTTCTACTGTATATTTGAAAGTATAATGAATACAGCTTACATGATCGAAATCTTTACTACTTAACACATATTTTTCTATTTAATCCATATGAAGAGGCCAATTTTATGTAAGTGCAATGTTAAAAGATAATTGGCATGGCAACCAAACTCCAAGGGTTGAAGTGTCATTGTATTTACAAACCGACAGAACTCACCTTTAGCAGCTCGACCTCCCAGACCTTGAGCAGTCCGTCTGAAGACATTGTGGCAAGATGGGACCTGTCTTCTGTTGGCTCTCCTTCCTTGGCAGGGCCGGGGGTGTGGAAGAACACCATGGACTTGATCCTACCACACCACATAATTCTATAAACCTCACAGAAAATAGAGAGCACTCTGGAATATAACACATGTCAGTGGTTTGGAGTTTGATGTATAAGACAAAGAAGCTAGTCCCAATTATCAACAGTCCCCAATTAACAATAGTTTTAATACCTAACCACTTGTTGTGTGAATTGACAAATACACTCATGGACAAAACTTAAGGAAGTTGTACCTTTTAACATGTATATCGGGATTCAGACAATAACTCTGAATCATATTTGATACACAGTGAACTTTATTGAAGATACACGAGATAACCAAAGTGTTAACAAAATTGCCTCTGTCTTCTTTAATAAACAAAAAACAAGACAACTGGTGACATCAAAGACTTTCCAGTTTTGTCAATGAATGTATTTAAAATATTTTAATGACTTAACATATCTTAGTGAGAAACATATAGCTTCACATTTACTTTATCAAGGTAAAACTTTAGTTAGGCTTAGAACTGGCTGTCTTTCTAGACATGCTTGTAGAATGGGCTAATGTTCTAAACCTAATTAAGAGCTTGTGGTGGTGAGGCTAGACTTATAACAAAGTCATTTAAACTCAATGTTGATCATACTGGGTGAATGGCAACAATCTAAGTGCTACCATTTGGAGTAAGTATTACCAAACAACAGTAACATCTGAATCCATGTTAGAAGGGCCCTTGTCTGAATTAACTTCCAAGTGCCACAGTATGAGATTCAGACCAAAGGCAGACATACATTTACCCATCGAGAATATTTTAAGGAACTGGGTTAAGAACATTTGATGAGTTAGACATGATAAAGCACAATTTAGATTATAGCTACAAGAAAATAAGACCTAATCCAAATAAATTAATAGTGTGTGACATTAGGGTAACAGCGTTGTTACCATCATCAGACAAAATTGTAGCTATGAGTGAGACACATTTTCCCTCAGCCCTAATTAAAAAGTGCCTCTCTGTCTCCAATAAAAAGAGAATGAACCCACCTAGCCTCATGGATGCCTGTCATGGTGTGTACCAGTGTCTTCTGGGCTATGTCGTAGATCTCTACATCCTTCTTCTCCCCGCAGATGGCCAGTAGTTCATCCTGGTACACATCACATAAGTTGATGGGGTTTATTCAACACCTGGTTTGAGAGATAGATAGATAGTACTATAGTGTCTCCATAAGAGACAGGAGGTTTTAATAAATTTTTACAGAACATGTGTGATATTATATTAGAACATGTGTGATATTATATTAGAATCATCAATAGGCCAGACTAAAGTCTGTTCATCTACGGACAATGACTTTCCAGAATGGTTGCAAGGTTTTCCCACTATGTACTAAGTGTCAACCTGCAACCCCAAAACACATTATTGACTGTATTGACTCATCCATCGATGAGTTCTACTCTTCCCCGGCAGACACCATCAAAAGTTTCAAGCTTTACAAGCTTGCTACCTTAGTGTGATTGAGTGGAGATAAGAAAGAAGAAGATCAATAAGCCAACAATAAATACATGGCAGTACTACAGTAGAACCTCCCTGTAAAGGACAACACCTAATTGCAGAGCCCAAGTGTCCTTTAGGGAGAGATGTCCTCTTATCGGAGAGTTGCTATATAGTAAAAATGGTAATTTTGAAAATGAAAACTGTCCTTTGTAGAGAGGTGTCCGCTAAAGGGAGGTTCTACTGTAACAAAGATGATTATAAGAATAAGAGTACAAACATAAAAAAATGATAAGTTACAATTTGGATTATAGATTAGAAACATAAGGTAACAAGACCATATCCAAATAAATAAATAGTGTGTGACATTTCAGTAACAGCGAAATGTCATACACTATTTATTTGGTCTTCTTATGTTCCTTATATTTATTAAAAAAAAAAAAAAAGCCAAACCATGGCATTTAGCAAACTAAAAGTTCAGTCCCATTGGGGTTCTTCACTATAGAGGGGTTTTACTGTATTTCCAATGAGTTGATAACTCTACTAAAAAAACAACAGCCCAACTTACAGTGAGGAAAACAGCTTGTTCCACCTTGGCCCCAAAGTCAGCTGGGAAGATCACAGAAGCAGTCTGCACACACACAGGTTTACATCAGTCAGTCCAGCATGTGGCAGAGCAGCAGACTTACTTCCAGGCTGTAGACATCCACCCGCTTGTGCAGGCCCAGGATGAAATGGGACCCGTTAGGGGAGAACTGGATGAAGTTGGCCACTGCACACACCTGCTCTTTAGAGATCACATTTGAACAAACTGGTAGCTTTAAGCTACATTAGGACAGGAATACAAGACTCTTCACTCCACTGGCCTTGAGTCAAGCCAGCATACCCATCAAAATTATTATAACTAGAAAATATATACATTGGGACTAAACCAAAAGTCACTCAACTAGGACATATTCCTTGAAAATCTCCAAAAATTAAAATTTTAAATTCTTTTACATTTTCCTTCAAACACAGTAAAACCTATTTTGAGAATCCTTTGTTTTAGAAGTTGATTGTTGGTGGCAAAACTATTTATTTTTTCCATTAATTTAGTTTTATATTCATCTGACCCTAACACATTCATTTCTAAATTTTTTTAAGTCTCTATAAAGGCCAAAATAATAGAGGTTCTTGCTTAGCATCATATGGACTTCTTGTATTAGAACTCGTCTAATTCCTGTTAGAATTTACTGGGCATTTCAGGATGATTTTCACACTTATCTCCACTCAATAACATTAGGGTTTTCCTGGAGCTTGAAATGGTATCCGCTGGGAATGCTGAGTAGAGCCCGTCAATGGATGAGCCAATGATGTGGTTTGGGGCTGAAGGTTATTTTCCCACTTCTATTTATATCTTTATAGCTTCAGTTTTTGAAAATCTCCCAAGAGAATTTTATGATAGACTAAAATATCTTACCAGGCGGTCAAAGATAAAAATATCAATGAATAGACACTTCTTAAAGGCCATATAAAAAACAAACCTTTTGATAGAAAATAATAGCTATTTATTTAGAAAATTAAATCATGCAAACTTCAAAACAATTCTCAAATTTCTATATTGGCATCCTTCTGATCAAATTTTAGGAGTTAATTCTCAACCCTGCTGCTAACAACCCTCTTTCTAAATGTGTAGACATGTAGTTTACTTACATTAGAGACAGTTGTAATCCTCTATCCACCATGATTATCATGGCCTGGTGTATATGACAGGTAAATAACAAGAACCCTACTACTTGTATTTACTTCTTGTATATTTTTGTCTACTTGTTATTGATAAGGAACAATGTAGATTCGAGACCTAAGAAAACAAGCTTACATACAAATGAATACATTTTATGATGATTTGGAACCAACATAGTTACATTCTGTTCTTTTGCTTTGTTGCATTTTCTAATTGGATGTGGGCTTATTACCTAATGGGCTTACATGTTAAAATTTATGGCATTCCTTGAGGTGGACACCTCTTTAAAAAGGAATTTTCATCACCAATATCAAAATTTTAATTAATTAGTTACTCCCCAGTTGAAAGACACCTCACTTTAAGAGACACTTTAGTTCTGTAACTTGGTGTTTTCTTTTAGACAGCGAGGTTCTTCTGTATTAGCTGATTAGGTAATAGGAGACTGCGTTCTCTAAAGCAGAGAATGCTAGCTGGGAAGTGTGGTGCACCAAGACTGTCCAACAACCAGACTATATAGACCCACCTGTCTTGATATTGGTGACATACGCTGAACGTCCCCGGACCAGATTCCAAGTCCGTAGAGTCTTGTCCTTGGAGGTGGACACTGCCAGCTTGCCAGAGTGGTGGACGGAGAGGTCTGTCACCCCGGCCCTGTCACACCACACACTCTCTTTGTCCAGCAGTTCTGGTGACAACACTGGGAAGTGACAACATTCATTCCATTACACCTTGAAGATAGAGGCTGCCTGGCTGGCATTCATAGTTCTTAAAATTAAAGAGACGCTTCAACCAGAAAAAAATGTTATTATTTTCTTGATGCTTCAGCAAAAATCTTTTGTCCTTGTCATGAAAAAATAAAATTTGAAGCATTTGGCAAGGCTCTATAAATGTATCTGAGTTTGCAAAGGTGTTCTCAGAAGATTTTTCAAATTTAGTACATCTAAATCACAAACATTTTTTTCCTGAAAAGGAAAAAATATTTTTGACTAGAGGTCGAGAAAATAGAAACCTTTTCTTGTCGAAGTGTCTCTCAATTTTAACAACTATTAATGTAAACACACCATTTACTCTCTTATCTAATAAGCCAAAAATGTTTTTCCTTTTTAAATGTTGAGTTTTAAGGCAAATGTTTTATTGCAATTTTATGGCAGAAAATAACTGGAGAGAAAACAAAAAGATAAGCAGAAACTCATCACCTGTGATGCCTCGGATTACAACAAATTAGAAATAGTAAACAGAGGCAGTAAATTATAGTGCTATTAGAGTCAGCCTAGAATTCTTACATAACTTCAATTCCACAAGAATCCTGCAAGGATAGAAATTTGGGATCTGGCATTTAATACACTAGAACCTACATAGGTAGACACCTCTATACAAAAGAGTGTTTTATCAACTAAATTACTATTTATACCAATTAGCCATTCTTCAGTAAGAGAACACATATCTCTAAAGGCTCTGCAACCAAATGTTGTCCTTTACAGAGAGGTTCTACCATTAAACAAAAAATATTATATAACAGTCTATTGAAAAAAACCCATTAGCTCAAAAGCTTGCCCTCTCCATACTTAATAGAAGAAACTTATTGCAAATATTGAACTTTTATTCAAAGGTCCCTTAAAATTTTATTGTTGTGTATATATGAATACAGTTAATTCTCATCAGCCCCAAAAAATACTATCTAGATACTATTATAAATGAGGGCCAACTTCACCTACAAATCAATATATGAAAACTAAGATTGCCGGATAATGTACGTAATATTTCTAACAGACCCAAGTGAAAACAATCCTCATCTTAAAAATAAAAAAGGCATATCCTGACCAGGAGCACATGTGCTTTTCAGATGGCAGAGCGTCACTCTATCACTACAACACTAGTCTGGCTCTCAGTACCTTCCTCAAATTAAGACATTCTAAGTTAAGATAGAGAAGTACAACCTGGGCAGAATTACTGTGATAAGAGTGGGGTATCTTCACATAAACAGGGAGGCAAGCAGGTTAGAACACTCACTTGTGGCCTCGCAGGGTCTTGACACACTCCCAGCTCTTGATGGCCCATATACAGATGGTACCATCCTCACTGCCACTGAAGAGATGGGTGTTGTCAAAGAACTCCAAGCAGGTGATGGACCCTGGCAACACACCCTGTGTTAGAGGGGAAGAACACTCTACAAACAGATAAAAGGATGTTCATTTTAACTAGAGACAATGTAAGGACAAATAAGTTACTTGTATGTGATATATATCATGCTAAAGGAATTGGTAAGAATTTTCAGCCATATGCTGCTTTCTCATAAAGTAAATGATATAGTATTAAGATGACAAAACTGTCATATGGAATACCTATTTGGATTTGTTACTCCGTAAATTAATCCAGTCCAATTATTTTATCACACATTAATGGTTATTGTTCATTCCAATAGGAATGGTTAGATAAATCTAATGGTCTGGAATAAGAGGATAGAATTTCTCAGGAACAGGGTGTTCCACAATGGTCAACTGGATTGTAGATGACTGCACTACATGATGATGGATTCAAGATGAGAAAGAAGATGATGAACTCAAGGAAGGTTCTACCACACTAACAATAGATATGAGGAAGCTGGTGTTGAGTTCCACTAAAACTAACCATTCTGGTGTTTGAGGGAGCCATACTCCTGTCTCTTCTTCATGTTGAAGATATTGATGGTCTCATCATGGCTGCCAGAGGCCACAAACTTGTCCGAGGCTGCCAGGGAGGTCACACAGTAGGTGTGAGGGTTGCTGGTGAAGCCTGGCTCCAGCACAGGTTTCTGGACAACACCAGGGGCTGTTTGCACCAACACGGCCCATTAACCAGGAGTGGGTGGGGGGAATGTATGCGGTCAATTTGGTATGTAAATCAAGTGGAATAAACCGAGCGATTTGCATTATCTATCAGAATAAATATGGAGGTTCTACTGTAGTTGCATGATCAGATGCTTTTATTTGGAACCATTATAAACAAGATGTTTCCCCCCAATATTTATGTTAGAGTTCTAAACAATGATTCAATATACCCAAGTATTGTTAAATTTCGTATTGTCATCTATTTACACCACTCTATCCTGTGACATAAATCTACAACCAAGGCAAATAAACCCAGTGTAACAACCCAGATTATCTCGATCTGAGAAAACAAAAATTCCAATTATATAACTGTAGGATTTTATGGTAGGCATCTATAAGTTTCTGTGCCAGCCTCTTTTGACACCAACTGTTTTTGTCATCAAAACTGGGAGCACTACTCAGTAGCAGGACAACTCAGCTGCAATATGAAATGGCCACTCCGACACGAGTAAAAGACACCATGTACAGCCGCTTCTAACATGGAGTACAGACTATCCTGTATCCATGGATCATGAGCCTTACAGGGTACTATCAGCCAGGCCAGTGAAGCCCAGGTTTTTTAACGAGTTTGTTACTGCTTCCCCTCCTTTTTCATCCAGGCTTGGGACAAACAAAGGTGGACTACAAAGTAACTTGACAGAATAGATATAAATATCAAGGAACAGGTTAAATCAACATTTAGTTGATTTCTGTTCCACTAGATGGCGCTCTGCTATCTAAAAAACACTCATGTTTGTAGTCAGGATATGCCTAATTTATTTTTAAAATTGACACCTGACCTTTTTTTTATTTTAAAATTATTTTTTTCACAGAAATTATATATAATAGGGAAGTGTTGCATAACCTTTAAATACCTGTGATACACATGTTTGTCAGAACTACACACACATTTGGATAATTCTCTAAAATTAAATAACACTACAAAATGATAAGACACTATTTGGATTATAGATTATAAACACAAGGTCTTCTTCTTTCATATCTCCACTCAATCACACTAAGGTATCAAGCTTGTAAAGCTTGAGATTTTTGATGGTGTCTGCCGGGGAAGAGTAGAGCTCATCAATGGATTACTCAATACAGTCAATAATATGTCTTGGGGTTGCAGGTTGAGAATTGACAACCACCATGATTGGGTAAAGTAAAATGCGTCTGCCTTTGTCATTAAAACTGGGAGCACTACTCAGTGGCAGGCCGACTTAGCTCCAAAAGAAATGGCCGCCTCTGACATGATGAACAGACGCCATGTGCAGCTGCTCCTAACATGGAGTACAAGCGCTACTCATCCTGTATCCCTGGATCAGGAGCCCTTACAGGGTACTATCAGCCGGGCCAGCTGAGCCCAGGTTTTTTAGCGAGCTTGTTACTGCTCCTCCTCCTCCTTTTTCATCCGGACTTGGGACCGGCAAAGACGTAGTTTAAACACAAGGTAATAAGACCAAATCCAAAAAAAATAGTGTGTGACGTTTCGGTAACGACGTTGTTACCATCTTCAGACAAAAGTACTGAATGTCTGAAGATGGTAACAATACTGTTACCAAAACATCACACACTATTTATTTATTTGGTCTTATTACCTTGTGTTTAACACTACACAATAAGAACATTACGGTTGATTCATTCAATTCTTCCAAAGGTCTTATAAAGATGTCAGTTGTTTAGTATTCTAGAAAACTGACCAAATGTATTATAAACTTGCTACCATCATTGAAAAGAAGCATTTTTGAGATGACTTGTTCTTTATCACATGAGCATGTTACTGTTGGACTTGCGTGTTGAATTGGTGAAAGTATTTTGAATACAAATTTTGTACTATATATACAAATTTACTTTTCAGGAAAGTTCCTATATAATTGTGAGAATTAATAAAAAACTAGCAATCATATTTGTTCATTCTAAATTTTTTATATATTTTTAAATGCATCTTTTGACATGCCACTCTTTTGTGTACAAATTCATACATTTTACATAAGGAGAGAAAAAAGACAAAAATTTTAACTGATACTTTTTAAAACTAAAATGAATCCTGATCATCTTGTTTATCTTTGGTTGCATATATTAAAAAGGTATAATTATAGGTGTTTCAACTTTGAATGGTCACTCTTTGACATTAAAAAAAAGATATATATTAAACTATCATAGAGTTATTAAATACCCTATTTTCCTTAATATGACAGCTATGTGGCATTTAAAAAGTTTTGCTTTTAAAAAAAATCACTTAAGTTGGGTGGAGAAAAACAAGTAAAATTAGATAGTATAAAACATGTTCAATATGTTATGTTTTAAGGTTAACTTATTAAATATAATTAATGTTGTTTTATAAAATATTTCTCAAGAGAGAACTTATTCTCACTGTATTAAATTTCCTCTACGCATTTGGCTTTTACATTTTCTAAGAATAGAAAAAAAAAAAGTTCAACATATCAATTAATAAACGATCATAGTATAATCGCTTATGGTTTAGTTTGTTACATTTTAAATTTTATATTGACGCGTAATGTCTTGAAGGGCATTCATAATATACCATTGTTTTGATTATAATCTCGTAAAGGCTTAGGGCAAACAATATTGGGGTGGTTAGGCTTAGTTTATTATTTCAACAAGGTAAAAGCGAGGTTTCTTTATATCGAACTTACATCTGTCTCATTTACAAGTTTATAACTTCGTAAATTGGCTTCGTTTGTTCCAATTATTAACTCCATTTATTTAAATACGTATTTCTCAATCGAAATTGAGAGGATAAATAACAGATGATTTTATTGTAAATATCAAAAAATTTCACACCATATTTCAAAAAAGTGATGATAGAAAAAAATGAGATAATATTAATATTTATTAATAATTAAAAATATAAACTTTAAATTAATAAACAACGTTTATAAATTTTAAAAACGCCCATATTTTAATTTGGATAAAAGAATTTAAATTTTTCATTTGGGTTTTTTAAATTAAGGGTTGATATTAATTATTAATAGCGCGTTTATAAAAATATATAAGCTATTTTAAAAACAATTAATGTACATAATATGCCTATAATTACTTATAAAAAATAAATATCTAAAGATTAAGACCAAGGGTAAAATCATAGTGTGAATTTAAATTTCGAATCTTCTAAAAATGTAAACAGAAATATTTTCAAAACATTGTGTTTTTTAAAGCATGTGTTAATATTCGGAGCATTAATAAATTGCATTATAAAAAATTAAGAAAACGCGCTAAATGTTTCTATGTGCACGCATGCTTAAGAGAGTCAGACCGACCCTGCACCCATGTGCGCGCCTTTTACAGACTCAATTAACCCTAGAAGGTAATTAATAAATCAAATTTATATATTAAAAATAAGTATAAATTAAACATATACCTTTAACATATACTCCATTAGGGTTCAGTTATATTCTCGTGATTAAATTGGAATACATTTATTCTTGAGAGTTTTTTTGTCATAAGATTGATTTTTGTGGTAATAATTTGCTTATTCAATTAATTTTTTTATACATATAACTAACTCAGTCTAACAACGTTCACATCTACATATATTAAGCCCACTAAAAGCTAAATGTATTGAATATTCTATATTAATAACACACATCATTGAATTTGCAAAAGAAGGAATAAATTTAGGTTTTTATAACCAATTTTATTCAGCCTGACTTAGAAGTCAACTTACCTTCTAAGAGCATTTTTGATTAGAACTAAATGGAAACTCCCAAGATAGATTTTACTGGCTATGAGGATGACAGTTGGTTATAATAACCTTCACTTAATAATGTGATTTTTTTCCCATTGATAAATAGCTTGCCTGTAATCTTAGTTTCTATTTGTGAAAAATTCTAAGGTAATATCAGACTCAAAAAAAAGCAATAATTATTTATATAAATATAAAATATAAATGTTTATTTTGCATATGTTTCCATAATGTGACTAAATTGAATAAGATTTTAAGATTATTTAGAGTTGCATATTTTAGAACCAGAAAAAAAGATGATTTTGATTATGCTAATATTAAATTATTGAGTTATAAAATATTAAAATTGATAATCTTTTGTGTGATTAAATAATTAGTTAGTACAGTAGCACCTCCATGAGAGGACACCCGCGCTAGAGGACATCTCTCAACAAAGGACAGTTTTCATCTTCAAAATTACCATTTTTACTAAACACAAGGTATTAGGCCCAAATCCAAATAAATAAATAGTGTGTGACGTTTCGGTAATAGCGTTGTTACCATCTTCACACACTATTTATTTATTTGGATTTGGTTTTATTACCCTGTGTTTATAATCTACTAGCCGAATGACCCGGGCAATGCCCGGGTTTTACCCGATTAAATGCTTTTATTCAAATACTATTCGTTACAATTATAAATTGGCGCCGTGGATGTCACTCTTGTGAAACGTCCCGCTCCAAACTTTGTGTCTGAGAAGCAATATTTTTATAAAGAGATGATCTGGCTTTGTGTCTTCTGCTCGAATGAATGTTTTTTCTGTTAGAATTTTGTTCCTGCATACTAAAAATGAACTGGCTTCACCCGTGGTCTCTGCTTTTTGGAATTTTCCCGGATATAATTTTGTATCTGATAATCAAATATGATACAGCAATATTGTCATCATCATTTTCTAGATAAAAAACAGCTACTTTTTCCCCAGAACCTGTCAATTTATTTTTCTTGACTAACAATCCGAAAAATATCTTTTCCAGATTTTTCTCTATGTCCTGTTAAAACATGTTTTACATGTCCATTAGGTCAGCTGATATTACCTCCCATCTTCACCGCCAGAGGCGCTATTTGCTAGCGAAAGGGCAAATTTGCCACGCAATTTGAATAAAAAGAAAAAGAAACTTATTGCGAAAGGTTGTAGTTTTATTTTAAAATTTGTAGCGCAATTTTTTCGTTTACATACTTGTATACTTGTGTACATAGACCATAAATCTGTACATAGACAGGAAAAGCACATATATTTTAATAATATAAATGAGTTTTAAAAATTGTAAAAAAAAAAAGCATCGGACGGGAATCGAACCCGGGGCGCCCGCGTGGCAGGCGAGCATTCTACCACTGAACCAAAAGCAAACGGTGACAGAATTGATTATGACGCTGATAACTGTATATATTAATAATAATTATTGTGCCTTATCATTACCATTTTTAACTATTTAGCAACTCTCCCAGTAGAGGACACCTCTCCCTAAAGGACACTTTGGCTCTGCAATTAGGTGTTGTCCTTTACAGGGAGGTTCTACTGTATATTAATCAGTACTTTTGTCTGATGATGCTACGGCCAGACTCAACCTCAGCATGGAACTTTCTGATCAACTTGTGTAGGTGAGCAATCCACTCAGGACACTATTAGAAATGCTATGCACTAGTCCATACTAGTGATCTGGACTTCCCGGTTAGTTGGCGTTCTGTGCTCCAGGAAACTGGGTTATCTCTCACTTTCTCTCTATATCTCTGATGATGGTAACAATACTGTTACCTTGATAAGGCACAATTTGGATTATAGATTATAAACACAAGGTAATAAGACCAAATCTTAACTCAAAATTTATTAATTTATTTGGATTTGGTCTTATTACCTTGTGTTAATACTGTTACCGAAACCACATCATTTCATTAATTTGAATTTGGTTTTGTTACTTTGTTTTAATATACGTTTCAAATTATACCTTATCATTCTCTCTTGACAGATTTAATGGTCCTACCAAGTCATTCTTATTATGAGATGAATATCATTGTTGATGTGGGTATGCTAAGCCATAATCACTTGAGTATTCTATTATATGAAAAACTATTGTTGCATAGCTCCATCTCTATGGGATCTGTCCCTACAGCTTGGAAATTTTGTTGCTACTGACATGGATCCAACATGTTTCTGGCAAATATTCCCTCAGAATCATGAATGAATGTCTCTAATAGCTTGAAGTGGTTCTTGTGGCTTGAAGAGAAGCTCTTTTGTTCTCATAGCATCTATAGTGACATCATCTTTTTGAAGGATGGGGGTCGGTGGAAGGATGGTCTAAATTGTTGGTTTTCGACCGCTACGACCCGGGTTCGATTCCCGTTTTAGGCACTTTTTTCTAATTAAAAAATGCTCCAATGGCCCCCGATTCTTGCAAAAGTCCAACCGTACCAGCGAGTGCAAGTTACCCACGGCGCTCTGGCACATTTGTAAGTGCAAAGTCAAACTGCTTTTCACATGTGTAGACATGTGGTGCACTTACTGTAAAAGTAGTCGCCTACTTCTACCCACCATGATTACCATGGCCTGTACAACGTGTACTAGGGATAAGCAAAAAAAAAATCTTCTTGAAGGGAGGTCTTAGCTTTGACACAGGGTCAGCCATATAAAAATATTAACCACAGCACTCAATGTCTGCTCACTGATCTTACGTTTCATGTAAAAAATAAGGAAACGGAAATGTCAGGGTGATTTATTTTGTTCTAAACAATACAACTTTGTCACATAAAAGATCAGAAAGACAATCAACCAATTTGTTGAGTAAACAAAATGTTAAAAATCTGTTGATTAAAAAAAAAAAATTGTAAAATTTTGACCTATTAAATATTTCTTTGCTCCCCATGGTAGTCAATAATCTTCTTCTTCATCTTTATTATCTTCATGACTGTGTGAAGTAGAATGCGTCTGCCTTTGTCATTAAGACTGGGAGCACTACTCAGTGACAGGCCAACTTAGCTCCAAAAGAAATGGCCGCCTCTGACATGAGGAACAGACGCCATGTGCAGCCGCTCCTAACATGGAGTACAAACGCTGCTCATCCTGTATCCCTAGATCAGGAGCCCTTACAGGGTACTATCAGCTGGGCCAGCTGAACCCAGGTTTTTTAGTGAACTTGTTACTGCTCCACCTCATTCTTTTTCATCCAGGCTTGGGACCGGCAAAGGCGGAGTTACAAAAAAAATATGATTTAATTGACTCAAGTTTTCAGGTCTTGGAGTTCTTCTACAGGAAATAAGGTTAAAGGTTGGTAAAGAAAGCAGTGATATCATTAACCTTACTCCTGGAGAAGGGCTCCAAGACCTGAAAACTTGAGTCAAATAAATCATATTTTTTGTAAAAAACTCTCTCTTCTCTGGATGGAATTTTTTCTCTCAAGTGATGCAGTAGAACCTCCCTGTAAAGGACAACACCTAATTGCAGAGCCAAAGTGTTTTCTTTAGGGAGAGATGTCCTCTTACCGGAGAGTTGCTAAATAGTAAAAATGGTAATTTTGCAAATGAAAACTGTCCTTTGTGGAGAGGTGTCTGCTAAAGGAAGGTTCTACTGTATTATGCATGGTTTTCATAATTCTAAGAACTATGAATGCTGGCCAGGGGCTACTTCTATCTTCAAGATTATGCATGGTATTATTTTTTTGGTAACCAGAAGTATATTGCTCAGGGTAGTTGGTGTTCAATGCTCCAGGAACCTGGGTTATGACTAATTCGCTCTCAGAAGTATATCATTGTGATTTCACATTGGTGTGATGAAAACTCCTTTGAAATAAATGTAAAAGCCAAATATAAAGCAATAATTGTTAAACATAAATTAACCTTTGCACAACATGTGCAGAAAACTTGTAACCACATCATCACTAGACTTAAAGCTTAAGGTAATAAGAATAAATCCAAATAAATAATCGAAACGTGACAATTTATTTATTTGGCTTTGGTCTTATTGCCTTGTGTTTACAATCAATAATCCAAATTGTGCCTTATCGTAGACTTAAAGCTGTGTTAGTGCTCTTCTTCTCAATCCTATATTGTATCCCTGGAGCCCTTACAGGGTACTATCAGCTGGGCCAGCTGAGCCCAGGTTTTTTTAGTGAGCTTGTTACTGCTCCCCCTCCTCCTTTTTCATCCGGGCTTGGGACCGGCAAAGGCGGAGTTGTCAATAATCTGGTATCAATAATAAGGCATTTATCTTTTTTATAAAACTGGTAAAGTACAATTAGAAATATAGATAAGAATGACAAGGACTGGATCCTAAAATAATTATATAGGACTTTCTGTAACAGTCTTGGTATCTTCTGATGAAATTACTCATTATTCAATCATTTTATCTGAAGCTGGGACGAATATTGTTACTGAAAAGGTATATACATTCGTTACTATATAGGGCTGTAAAATTTTTTTATGCATATTTAGTCATAGTGCATATTTTATGTATATATACAGAGTTATTAACTCTCTTCTTCCTTCTTATCTCTACTCAACAATCATATCAGGGTATCGAGCTTGTAGAGCTTGTTGACTGTGTCTGCTGGGGATGAGTAGAGCTTATTAATGGATAAGCCAAGGAATTAACTCTGAATATTTCCAGGGTCACTTTCTATTTTGTTCTGGCTTTACCACAGATCTTTTCTCCAAGCCTCTGACTTATACTTACTAAAGGAAATTTGAACTATTTTTTGATGTGTATGATTCTTTTAAAAAATTTATACTGCCCTTATTGCAATGATAAAATAATAGGAGGGCCTGACTTATCAGTGGTGAACCCTTCCAGCAGTTTCACCAGTTTAATCTACCATACTGCTGTAAATATTGCATTTTTTGGTTTTCATTTTATACTGATGCTGATGCTAGACTCTTGGAATTTTAAATGAACTATGGACATAAGCTTTGAGGACAGTGTGGTGTGAAATACCCTGTTAGCTGCGACGATCTGTTTACTATACAATAAAATTCTCCTTCCACAGACATTATACAGTTTAAACCTGTCTATAGCGCCCCCTCTTGGGACTCACCAATATAGGGTGCTATAGAGATGGGGTGCTATAGACAGGTTACTTTTAATGTAAATGGCATTGTACTATGTATTTAAAATCGGGCGCTATAGAGAGGGAGGCGCTATTTAGAGGGGGTGCTATAGACAGGTTTAACTGTAATAATAAATATATAATATGCTTCAATACTACTTACAGAACTAAAGGATAATGGACATCTTCTTCTTCTTTCTTATCTCCACTCAATCACACTAAGGTATCAAGATTGTAAAGCTTGAGATTTTTGATGGTGTCTGCCGGGGAAGAGTAGAGTTCATCAATGGATGAGTCAATACAGTCAATAATATGTCTTGGGGTTGCAGGCTGAGAATTGCACTTAGTACATAGTGGGAAAACCCTGCAACCATTCTGGAAAGTCATTGTCTGTAGATGACCAGACTTAAGTCTGGAAATCAAAGACTGTTGTTCTCTTGGACATCTTTAATTTGTTTAACAACTAAAGACTACCACCCCACTTTATAATATTTTTTTGGTTAACATCAATGTGTTTCATGGACATTTCAACAGATTTCAAAAGTTGCTTCACCCCCTCTTCCAGTTGTACACTCTGATCTCTTGACAGCTAAGGATGGTAATTTCTGTGTTGCACAGAGGTGGAAGCTCTTCAACATAGGTTCCCTGAGCCACTGAAACAGTTCAAGGGCCTGTTGCAAGAAGCCAGCTTCGCCCTCCAGGATGTAGAACCATCTCGTTATACTCTCAAACACGATTCACTGAAGTATGCTAAAGATGGTAGGTGTCTACTTTTGATGTTCATATTTATGGCGATTGGTTGGTCACAGAGGGGTATAAACTGTCAATTTTTGACAGTCACGATCCTGGATCATATCTCACATTTAGCACTTTTTCCCCTTAAAAAAAAGGATTTGTTTCAATGGCTTCTGATTCTTGCAAAAGTCCTTCCCCAAAAAGTCACCAAACGAGGCTCTGATGCTTTGTAAGTGTAAAAGTTAAACTGCTTTCTATACATATGCAGACATGTGGTGCACTTACAGTAAAAGTAGTCCAATGTTCATATATTACAATATAATACACTGCGGCCTGTGATTGTAAAACGACACTTGAAGTTACACCGCATGAGTTTCTCTTTAATGAAAAATCAAAATTTTATTTCAAGGTAAAATATCGACTATTTCTAACCTTTTTGGATGAGGTATGAAAGGGTGAATTATGAAGAGTAATGATCCCTGGACACTTTTATTTTTCCGTTCGTCATTACTCTTCATAATTCACCCTTTCATACCTCATCCAAAAAGGTTAGAAATAGTCGATATTTTACCTTGAAATAAAATTTTGATTTTTCATTAAAAAGAAACTCATGCAGTGTAACTTCAAGTGTCGTTTTACAATGTTCATATATTTTGGTTACATATATGATAATATTTGAAAATAGAGCAATCCATATAATATAAAATCCAATAAAAAGGCATATATTGGATCAAATATCATTTATTTTACTAATATTTAAGTTGGCTGAACACCAACCTTTATTCAAGGTATTATAACACATATTAATATGTTATAATACCTTGATAAAGGTTGGCGTTCAGCCAACTGAAATATTGGTAAAATAAATGATATTTGGATCCATTATATGCCTTTTTATTTAAATATATGATTTTTTTTTTTTTTTGCTTATCCCTAGTACACGTGGTAGAGGCCATGATAATCATGGTGGGTAGTTAGCGACTGCTTTTTACTGTAAGCGCACCACATGTCTACACATGTGAAAGCAGTTCGACTTTGCACTTACAAATGTGCCAGAGCCCCGTTTGGTTACTTGCACTCGCTGGTGGGGTTGGACTTTTGCAAGAATCGGGGGGCCATTGGAGCATTTTTTTTTTTTTTTTTTTTTTTTTAACAGAAAAAAGTGTCCAATGCGGGGATCGAACCCGGGTCGAACCCGTATCATAAATATATGATAATGTAAAACACCAATTTTTTTGTATTGAAGAATTTACCATAACTCATCATCACTGACTTATCATGACAGAGTCTCCGATGAGAGACCGTCTCCTCGAGAGGCTTGGTTTGCCGTGTTTTTTGGGTGGTCTTTCATAAGAGACTTTATTATATATGCAACACCTCTCGATAGGCAACAAATACTAATAAGTAAACTTTACATATATGTAAAAAAAAAACACACAATGCTCACATTATAAAATGTATGAAGAAAATAATGATTTAAAAAAAAATCATCTTTGAAAATTTAAATAAAGATCAGAACTTAAACCAAATACAAATTAATAAATTGTTTGAATATAAAAATAGTGTCTTGTTATCTTTATGTTTTTCTGATCTCTAATACAAATATTGTAGACCTTACCAATAACAGTACTAATATGACTACAGGTTTTAATAAATTATGAAAAAAAATAAGCCAACCTGTATACCAAATACACCAGCTGTCTTGTCTTACAGAAATGGTTAATCAGTCTGTTTGTAAACATAAAAATAAGCAGTCGCTGGATCTGTAAAACGAAAATTGCAAATATACCGCGAATGTTTCTTTTATAAAAATCAAAATTTATTTTCAAAGAGAAATAGCGACATTTCTAACTTTAAGGATGAAGTATGGAAAGGTGAAACATGAAGAGTAATGGCGAACGGAAAAATAAAAAGTGTCCAGGACTGGGAATCGAACCCACACCCTTCTGCTTACCAGGCAGGTGCCTTGTCCACTCGGCTACCCTGGACATATTTTTCCGTTCGTAACTAATACTTAAAGTAACATTTAAAATACAATATAACGCGGCTGATGATTGTAAAACGAAAATTGCAAATATACCGCGAATTAAATGTTAATTTAAGTATTAGTTACGAACGGAAAAATACGTCCAGGGTAGCCGAGTGGACAAGGCACCTGCCCGGTAAGCAGAAGGGTGTGGGTTCGATTCCCGCCCCTGGACACTTTTTATTTTTCCGTTCGCCATTACTCTTCATGTTTCACCTTTCCATACTTCATCCTTAAAGTTAGAAATGTCGCTATTTCTCTTTGAAAATAAATTTCGATTTTTATAAAAGAAACATTCGCGGTATATTTGCAATTTTCGTTTTACAATCATCAGCCGCGTTATATTGTATTTTAAAAGTTGCTGGATCTGGAAAGAAAGATGCCTCTGCCAAAGCAATTGTCTTTGACTTTGCGATCAATCTGTTTCAATGCTGCTGAATTCCTCTTCTTCTTCTTCTTCTTTCTTATCTTCACTTAATCATATCAAGGTATCAAGCTTGTAAAGCATGACAACCATCATGACTGGGTGAAGTAGAATGCGTCTGCCTTTGTCATTAAGACTGGGAGCACTACTCAGTGGCAGTCCGACTCAGCTTCAATATGAAATGGCCGCCTCTGACATGAGGAACAGACGCCATGTGCAGCTGCTCCTAACATGGAGTACAAATGCTGCTCATCCTGTATCCCTGGATTAGGAGCCCTTACAGGGTACTATCAGCCGGGCCAGCTGAGCCCAGGTTTTTTAGCGAGCTTGTTACTGCTCCCCCTCCTCCTTTTTCATCCTGGCTTGGGACTGGCAAAGGCGGAGTTTGAATTCCTCAACATGGCAATTAAACATGTTAGGGACAAAAACTCCATTATAACCAAAGGTCTATCCAAATTCAGGGTGGCTTGTAACCCTTGATTTGATGTCCCTTCAGAGAAGGCTTCGAGTTTGATGTAAATATATATCTATATATATAAAATTGAATGTCTGTCTGTCTGTCTGTACTCTATAGATTCAAAAACCATACATCCAATCGCCGTGAAATTTTGGGATATTATTAGGTATATCACTGGGAAGGTTTTTGAAAAATAATTTCATGAATATCTTGAATATCCTTAGAGTTATTTGCAGATTTGTAGATTTAACTCAAAAGCAGTGCCCCCCCATTGTGACGATGATAACAAGTTTTCTTATCACTAAGTTTGTTATCTTAAATATTATTTATCAAAAGTAAGATTATCTCAGGATGACACGGCAATTTATTTGAGACAAGAATAATGATACAATTCCAAGGCGAAGATACTATTCCTTTAACTTCCAATTACCGAGGGAACAAATTAATATTGATTTTATTCAACTTATCGAGTATTTTTAAAGGGACCCGGAAAAAATGTTCACTAGATAAAACGATTATTTTGTAATGTAGAAAATTAGGAAAGACAAAATTCAGGATGACACAGCACACAGAGACCGGGAAAAAATGTTCACTTTATCGAGAGATTCAAATTTACGAGTTTCAAATTATCAAAATACAAGGTGCGTTCATTAATTTCCAGGACTGCTCTGTATCTTTGAAAAAATAAAACAAATAAAAAAACTAATTTGATATTTTTCAAAATATGCCCCTCCTGCCTCAATACACCCATTCCATCTTTTTTTCCAATTGTCGAAGCAGGAGATAAAATCACTTTTTGAGAGGTTCCTCAAGGTTGCCTTCGATTCAGCTTGTATCATATCAACGTTGTCAAATTTCCTTCCTTTCAAGTTCATTTTCAATTTAGGATAGAGGAAAAAGTCATTGGGGGCTAAGTCGGGGGAATGGGGTGGATGAGAGAGGGATCTGTATGGTTGAATGCTTGGTCAAGAACTGCAAAACAACATGGGCTGTGTGCGGCCGCGCATTACCGACGTGAAGTATCCAGTCTTTGTTTTGCCATCTTTCAGGTCATTTAAGGCGCACTGCCTCCCTTAAGCACCTCATTATCCCCAAATAAACAGATAGTCCAGTCTCTGAAGATAAGTCTTTAATAGAAATTCTTCTGTTAGATTTAATTAACTCCTAATTTTGAGCTTGTTTTTCTCGCAACGAAATGATCTTGGACGCCCTGTATGCTTATCATCGTTTACCTTTTCCCTACCTTTTAGGAAGCGTGAAAACCATTCAAAAGTTCTTGAACGGGATAAAGCTGCATCGCCAAAAGCTTCTTTAATCAATTCATACGTCTCAGTAGCACTTTTTTTTCAATTTAAAACAAAACTTAATGCAGATTCTCTGCTTTTCGAAAATGGCCATTTTAAAATTAGAAATGCGAACCTTACAAAGAAGTTGTTTTGTTCTATTTTTAGATCGGCGCGTGCGCCACGAGACTCGTGCTTTCAGTCAGGTGTGGTCGAATGTCCAATAGTCAACTCTGTAAAAAAATATTTTCTCTAGCTTTTTTATTTATTTTATTTTTTAACCAGTCCTGGAAATTAATGAACGCACCTTGTATATCTTTTTTTTTATAAGTTTATAGAGAATTGTTATAACAAATGTTTGTTAGACAAACCTTTACTCGGGTAAAACCTCGGGCGAAGCCGGGTACGTCCGCTAGTATTTGTATAAATTCTATTGTTTATAGCTATAATTTTATTGGAACTTTTTTGTATCATTGTTGACTAGAAGCCAATAAAGTTTGTTTTTCATTTCATTTCAATGCTGCCTCATCCATAAACTTATTTTTTTAGGATATATGTTTTAAGCTTTAGAATAGGATATTGGTGGAATGTGGGGCTGTGGTGTTATCAGGTGTGGGAGGGACACTGTGGCATTCCAATCTGGAGGTGAACTGGCCGGAGCACTTCACCGTCGATGGAGTTGGCACCTCAAAGACTGAAGCTACACGACTCACCTATCTCCAAGCCTGCAAAAAAATCTTGGTAAATCTCCAATGTACAACTTGACTTTACTGTGAAGAAACTCTCCTCCTGGTAGAAGAGTATGGAACGCTTCACGATTTTGCGTGTCATCCTTGCGCAGAGGCCATGCTAATCTTCTCTGTATCGTTCCTATTTTAGTATATGTGCCGCCGAACAAGCGTGTACAAGAGTACTGGTAGAAGAGTAGTGGAGTTGTTATCCTCTGGTAGAACACCTTAATGTAACCTACAACAAATTAAGATAAAGGTATTTAACATGTATATAAAATCTTTACCGCTCTCCTGCTGGATAAAACATTTGTTTATAAATATTTTAAATATTTCAAGGCGATTGATAAAATGAGGGAAGAAGTGCTCAACTCCACAGACAACAGCTGATTGCTCCCCCTCTCCTCTCTAAATTGCTTTTCCTCCTCACTCATGTACATATATAACCTTTTAGGGGAATCCCCTTGTAAGACAATAGTGTCTTAATAAAGGTTTTGTTGTTGTTGTTGTAGGTATTTCCAGATCATCGAACTAAAAGTTGCTGATGACTTTCACCATCTATTAGAATAAATATCAACTAGTTGTTAATCATTCTGATAGATGGGGCAAGCCATCAGCAACTTTTTGCCTGATGATTAGGAGATGCCTTTTCTTAATATATCCACATGATCCCTATCATTTACATTTCTTATCTGTTTTTCACATGTGTAGACATGTGGTGCACTTACAGTAATATCAGTCACCTACTTCTACCCACCATGATTATTATGGCCTTTACCATGTATACTAGGGATAAGCAAAAAAAAAAAACATTTCTTATTTTATTATCCACTCTGGTATATATTTAATATCTATTCTGGATTGAAACATCCTTCTCAACAAGTTACTGTGATGGTACTTGTTCCACTTGTGACACCAGTTCTTTGAGGTTGTGCAAACATCTAACTTTCTTAAGATCTCGTTAGGGCTCAGGAAGAGCTCTTCTTTCTGTTTGTTCTGATGTATTCTAGAATGTGAGGTTTGTGAGACATTTGATGCGTAGTGGATTCTTCCCTTCAATGGACACAAGTTATGCCATTATCATTAGTTCCATCTTACCAAACCCATAGACTCAAGAGTTATTCAAACCCACAGACTGACAATTGTGTGTGTGGTCCATCCAGGAGCTGAGAGGTCCGGAGAAACTGCCCCTCTGCCTGCCAAACAATGAAGCCTCCAAGCTGCTCTGCGACGCCTACTCCATCATTTCACAAGACTTGAACCTACCAGAGCTGCCCCCGCAGTTCAACATTGAGAGAGTTCCAGGTACTGTCCTTTCCTCTCTCCAGGTGGCTCTGTTGGTGAAAACTGAACCTGGGAGAACAGGAACAAAAATTATAAGATGCATGTTATCTATAGTTAGATGGTGGTGGTTTCTTGTCCATGGAGCAGATCAGATCAGTCCGTGCACCCTGATCACAATACCAGCTAACAAAAGTGCCTTGTTTTTAGCTCCATGGAAAGGGGGATGCCATTGCCCCATTAGTTATCCACATTTCAGAGTTCCCTGTTCACCGTAGCGGCTCACGACACTGTACTTCACCCTACAGGGCAGTGTATTTAGATATAAGAAATGAAAGCAAAATAAAACACAAATGTTTCTATTACACATAATCTTCTACTCTCCTCACTATGATGAAAAAATATTGGCTTGACTCATCAGTGGTGAACCCACCCAGCGGTTTCAACCAATTTAATCTACCAGAACGCTTCTTAAAGCTCTAACACTGTATTGGTTAATTCTACTTATATATGCTACACTGTGTGTGAAGGATGGAATCTTAGAAATAATATTCAAACAAACTATGGACATAAGCTTTTAGGATAGTATAAATTACATATAAATAAGTATTTAGATATAAAAATTATTTAGCATGTGATTTTTTTTTTAAATAAGAAAGTAATTTCTTACTGCTCCTACTGCATTGAGAAAAATGCAGTGGTGAGTGAACCTTCTTTTATAACACCCACATGGTCCCAAGTTGTAAATCTCAATTGTGTTTTACCTGTGGTTCTAACAAGGTGCTCTAACAAACTTGGTCCTACACAAGGGAGGTGTTCCACTGTATATTCCTACTGGTCATTATGCCCATCATTTCCCTAAATGGCTTTACAGTGAATTCCTCCAAACCTATTCTATATACAGTTACGAGCGTCATTCTTCGTCGCCTCTGTCACGGTTTGCTTTTTTTTTTTGGAATGGCGCCCTCCTATTGGTCAGCTACGATCACGCCACCTTTGCCCCCCCCCCCCCCCCCATCATGCCCCCCCCCACTCGCATTTTCGTTTTTGTAACTATTGTGTTGGAGCGGGTCGCTCCTTAAATAAATGCATATATTAGTTAATAACCAAATGGAATCCTCTCTTTCCTTTTCCCAGTAAGAGACGCCTACGGAAGCCAACAGTACATAGACAGATAAAGCACATAGGCTATAGTTATTAACTAACATATGCATTTATTTAAGGCGCCAAATTATAATTGTAACAAATAGTATTTGAATCAAAACATTCAATCAGGTAAAACACGGGCGTTGCCCGGGTCATTCGGCTAGTGAGTATATAAGCAGAATCGTCCAATACAGTAGTAGAGCAGTTGGGTTGATTGAACGGGTGAAACTGCTGGAAAGTAGGGTTAAACTCTCTATACACATAGGACAGTTTTAATCATCTAAATCACCATTTTTGCTTATTAACTGTTTGCTGTTAAGAGGACACCTCTCTCTATAGGACATTTTGGCTCTGCAGCTAGGTGTTGGCCATTAGAAACTCAACAACCACAATGGTATGTACAGAATTGGAAGGCTGGAGATGCAAGCTGAAGCTCATCTGGCCCCAGGACATGGAGTTCAGCAGTCTGGGATGGCGCAAGAATGTGGCGAAGGATATCGCCGCGCAGAAGGCCCTTGAACACCTCCAAAAACTGAATGTCCTCACCCAGGACTACAAACCCATTCTGGTCACTACGGAGCAGCAGGAACATTATCAAAGAGAAAAGAACGGACCCATTTCCTTCTCCCTGGATCCCGCCATGAAAGAAGAAATCACTAACATTGTGGAGCGTTTTAAGGCAAGTTTCTAGCATTTCGATATGAAAGTAACAGCACTAGTACTGTAGAACCTCCATGACAGGACATTCCCTCTATAGGACACCTTTATACAAAGGACAGTTTCCATCGCCAAAATTACCATTTTTTTCTATATACAGTAGAACCTCTCTTTAGCGGACACCTCTCTATAAAGGACAGTTTTCATTTGCAAAATTACCATTTTTACTATTTAGCAACTCTCTGGTAAGACGGCACCTCTCCCTAAAGAACACTTTAGCTCTGCAATTAGGTGTCCTTTACAGGGAGGTTCTACTGTATATGGGAATCAAAAACAATTTTTTAAAAGATATAAAAAGGTTCTAAGTTTTTCAAAGCTAGTGTAGTGTCACTGACCTGAGTCTGTCTGGTTTCAAAGAGGGTAAATTGACTCCACATTAATTAATATCTATTGGAGAGGTAACATCTTTTTTTAAAAAATAATATCAATATATTCTCCGGAAATAATCTTTTTCTGATAAATATTTTCATAAAGATAGAAGCTGCCTGGCCGGCATTCATATTTCATCTATTTTTCATATAAATAAAAAGACAAATATTTGGTTTTAATTAAAATAATCCAATAGATTTCTAGAGTTTCTTTTAATATTATTACTGCATTATCAAGCTTTCAGGTATTTCCGCCCTTCTCTCTCTCTCTCTCTACTGGAGTACAAAAACTACTAATAATCAAAATGATTAGATACTAACTAAATTTATATATGTCATAATTTGTATAGTTAATGCCAAGAGATATAATTTATTTCCGTCAAACTAAGTATGTAAATATGTTACGCTTGTGTTAAAATGTAAATATGTAAATTCATTCATGTATAAAAGCTGGACAAAAAATAAAGGTGGCAGACATCGCGGGTGCGCTGTTCGCTAGACATAACGGCTGCGCCTCTTCATTTAGCTATGACATATATCTATTAATGTATCTTATTGTTTTTTTTCCCTTTTATAGTGATCTATATAACTTTCTGTTTAACAATTATTATCCCATTGTATAATTATACAAGGTCATGGAGACTAAATTCATAGATCAACATCTGATATAATGGAATGGGATGTAGGGGTGCAGCTTTCGTTGATCATGGCACCATGATCCAGGCACACTTTGGTGAAAGTCTGACTTTGCCTGTAATTTGAGGCTGTCCCTAACACAAGTAATCTTTACACAAGGGGATAAGAAACAACAACAAATTCATAGATCAAATTTACAATCTTGGTAGAGTTAGAATATAAGTCCTGTCTTGAGGCTCCCATACATTCCAAGAGGTGGTCTGGTCAGACCTCTTTGGTTCTGAAGATGGTGCATTGTGGAAAGGTCTTTACAGCATCCTGGAGTTTAACAATTGTAAATTGACACAATTATTCCTAGCGGTGATATTGTGTTTTTTGTGTTGAAATAAAGAAAAAAAATTCTAACCATGTTTATTTGTTTTTGTACCCCGGTAGAGAGGTGGAATTGCCTGAAAGCCTGTGGATTGGTTAATAAAATGAAAATAAATTCATCTCCAGAAACCTGTTGCATCAATTTATGTCCAGGAGATTCACATCTGACAAATATTTGGTTCCCCAGAGTAAGTCGTATAATTGAGGTGAAGTGACTTGAAGTTTGTTGTTGTTTGTGCAGAGTTTGAGGCAGGATGATCTCCAGACAGTTAGCTCCACAGAAGATCTGACTCCATTGGACATCATGACTGGCAGGGATGTGGTGCCCTATGATATCATGACTGGAAGACCATATGAAGAGCAGGATTGGTCGGCTAACAACACCGAGTTATATAACCTCTTCAAACATCGCCAGACCTCTCCTCAAACACAGGTGGCCTGGATGAGGAAAGTGCGCCAGGCTCTGCCCATCTTTGCCAAGAAGTAAGTTCAACAAAATGAATTAGTTCTTTTATTTAGATCTCTAGGTAGCATGGCAGAAACCACTGTGTTGCCAAGAAGTAAGTTCAACAAAATGAATTAGTTCTTTTATTTAGATCTCTTGGTAGCATGACAGAAACCACTGTGTTGCCAAGAAGTAGTTTCAACAATGGAGCAGTTCTATTGTTTATATCTTGGTAGCACGGCAGAAACCACTGTGTTGCCAAGAAGTAAGTTCAACAAAATGAATTAGTTCTTTTATTTAGATCTCTTGGTAGCAAGATAGAAACCACTGTGTTGCCAAGAAGTAGTTTCAACAATGGAGCAGTTCTTTTATTTAGATCTCTTGGTAGCAAAATAGAAACCACTGTGTTGCCAAGAAGTAGTTTCAACAATGGAGCAGTTCTTTTATTTAGATCTCTTGGTAGCAAGATAGAAACCACTGTGTTGCCAAGAAGTAGTTTCAACAATGGAGCAGTTCTGTTGTTTATATCTTGGTAGCATGACAGAAACAACTGTGTTGCCAAGAAGTAGGTTCAACAATGGAGCAGTTCTCTTATTTAGATCTCTTGGTAGCACGACTGAAACCACTGTTCTGCAAAGAAGTAGTTTCAACAATGGAGCAGTTCTGTTGTTTATATCTTGGTAGCGCACGGCAGAAACAACTGTGTTGCCAAGTAAGTTCAACAATGGAACAGTTCTGATGTTTATATCTTGGTAGCACGGCAGAAACAACTGTGTTGCCAAGAAGTAAGTTCAACAATGGAACAGTTCTGATGTTAATATCTTGGTAGCACGGCAGAAACAACTGTGTTGCCAAGAAGTAAGTTCAACAATGGAGCAGTTCTGTTGTTTATATCTTGGTAGCGCACGGCAGAAACAACTGTGTTGCCAAGTAAGTTCAACAATGGAACAGTTCTGATGTTTATATCTTGGTAGCACGGCAGAAACAACTGTGTTGCCAAGAAGTAAGTTCAACAATGGAACAGTTCTGATGTTTATATCTTGGTAGCGCATGGCAGAAACAACTGTGTTGCCAAGAAGTAAGTTCAACAATGGAACAGTTCTGATGTTAATATCTTGGTAGCGCATGGCAGAAACAACTGTGTTGCCAAGAAGTAAGTTCAACAATGGAACAGTTCTGATGTTAATATCTTGGTAGCGCACGGCAGAAACAACTGTGTTGCCAAGAAGTAAGTTCAACAATGGAACAGTTCTGATGTTTATATCTTGGTAGCGCATGGCAGAAACAACTGTGTTGTCAAGAAGTAGGTTCAACAATGGAACAGTTCTGATGTTTATATCTTGGTAGCGCACGGCAGAAACAACTGTGTTGTCAAGAAGTAGGTTCAACAATGGAACAGTTCTGATGTTAATATCTTGGTAGCGCACGGCAGAAACAACTGTGTTGCCAAGAAGTAAGTTCAACAATGGAACAGTTCTGATGTTAATATCTTGGTAGCGCATGGCAGAAACAACTGTGTTGCCAAGAAGTAAGTTCAACAATGGAACAGTTCTGATGTTTATATCTTGGTAGCGCACGGCAGAAACCACTGTGTTGCCAAGAAGTAAGTTCAACAATGGAGCAATTCTATTGTTTAGATCTTGGTAGCACGACAAAAGAATCAACATGACAGTTCCTGTGTGAAACCAGGGAAGAGATCCTGAGGACAATCGAGGAGGACCCGGTCGTACTGATCCACGGTCAAACAGGCTGCGGCAAGACCACTCAGGTTCCTCAGTACATCCTGGAGAAGGCCGCCATGGATGGTCATGGGTCAGATGTCAACATCGTTGTCACCCAGCCAAGAAGGATATCAGCTCTGTCAATCGCAGGATCAGTTGCCCATGAGCTTGGTGAACCTGTAAGTTAAAGACATTGTATTATTCACACTTGATATGATCATTAACAATTTGAACCACGAATAGATCTTGCACAAATTATAATAAGACCAAGTCTAAATACAGAAGAAAATAATCCTAAACTTGCTTCCTGTTGATTACAAAACAATAAATTGGTCACAGATCAAAAGTGTAATTCTTTACAACTCTATAGTGCAACCCTTATTCTACATTCATGGACAAAACTTGAGAAGTTGTACCTTATAGCATGTATATCGGGATTCAGACAATAACTCTGAAAGATATTTGATACACTGTGAACTTTAAGGTGTGTGGATTTAGGTGTTTCTATAGAGCCATTTGAGTAATGTTGTTGTTGGTTTGTCTTAGCTTGGCTGCACTGTTGGCTACCAAATCCGATTGGACAAGATCCTTCCATCCAGAAGGAGAGGAGCCATCTTGTTCTGTAGCACAGGAATCCTGCTGCGCCACCTGCAGGCCAACAGAGGCGAGCTGCCAGGAGTGACCCACGTCATCGTGGATGAAGCTCATGAGCGAGATATCCAGATTGACTTATTGCTCACCTTGCTCCGGGAGAAAGTCCGACATCCTGATTCCAAGCTCCGTCTCATTTTGATGAGTGCTTCCTTCAACACCAAACTGTTCTCATCTTACTTCAACTACTGCCCAGTTGTGGATGTCCCAGGAATGTCGTTCCCTGTCAAGGAGCACTACCTTCCTGAGATTCTACAGGAACTGGGGCAGGATCCGAACAGTTTCTGGGAAGGCTCCATGTTCACAGAGCAGCTGGGTCATCTGATTTGCCAGGTGGTGAAGCACATTGATGACTCCCGACCTCCTGGAAAGGCCATCCTGGTGTTTCTACCTGGCTGGCAGGAGATCAAGTGGGTGCATGACCAGCTGAAGGACAATCCTGGGTAAGTCCATACTGAGGAGGGCTCTCCATAAGTCTCCATGATGGGAAGCTGCTGTCGTTGGTTGGCTATCCAGGGGGTACCACATGACAGTCTGACTTTGCCCCCCTGGGATGGCTCTAAACGGTCAAACTTCACTATAACAACATCATTCGGAACCAGAATTTTATGTTGTTTATAACCCCATGTTGTTTCTTATCCCCTTGTGTAAAGATTACACAAATTCCACAAGTTCTCTGCTACTCGAGCTGTTTTATGATAAACAGCAGCCTCTCACAAAGGTCCTTGCAGCATGCAAATCAACATCTCATGTTGTTATTGTAACCCCAGTTTGGGATTTATAACTTGGGACTTTAAAACTATAATGTTATAACAAGTTTCTCTGTTACAAAAGAGGCAGTTATAATGAGGTTCCACTGTATAGACTTAGAACTACACTCATAGACAAAACTTAAGGAAATGGTACCTTTTAGCATGTATATCAGGATTGAGACAATAACTCTAAAATATATAACAGTGACCTTTATTGAAGACACACTCTTACAAAATTGCCTCTGTCTCTTTCACAAAACAGACAACCAGCGACATTAAGAACGTTAAACTTCCTTAAGTTTTGTCCATGAGTGTATATAAAGAAATAACATGCCATCTATTATTGGGGTGTTAAATGAAAGGTTCAGACTATAGACTATATATTCTACTGTCCTATAAGCTTATGTCCATAGTTTTCTTGAATACCATTTATGAGATTCCACCCTTCATTACTACGTATATAAGCAGAATGATCCAATACAGTTTTAGTGCTCTAAGAAGTGGTCTGGTGGATTAAATTGGCGAAACCGCTGGGAGGGTTCACCACTCTCTCTCTCTCTGATGAGCCAAGCCCTCCAAATATATTTTTTCATTGCAGTAAGGATAGTAGAAGTTTGTGTTGTGTATAAAAAAAACATTTGTGCTTAAATCCTTTCATTTTATATAGTTCAGTATTAACACAAGGTAATAAGACCAAATCCAAATAAATAAATAGTGTGTGACATTTCGGTAACAGCATTGTTACCATCTTCAGACAAAAGTACTGAATGGACCAAATCCAAATAAATAAATAGTGTGTGACGTTTCAGTAACAACATTGTTACCATCTTCAGACAAAAGTACTGAATGGACTAAATCCAAATAAATAAATAGTGTGTGACGTTTCGGTAACAGCATTGTTACCATCTTCAGACAAAAGTACTGAAAAAAGTTTTGCTTTATCATAGTTCAGTATTGTTCCCCTCATCTAAAGGCTTGCGCAGACTGTTACTGCTCCCCACCCACTCCCGGCTGAGTCCCACGGAGCAGATGGCAATATTCAAGCCTGCGCCGACCGGACTGCGCAAGGTGGTGCTGGCCACCAACATTGCAGAGAGCAGCATCACAGTAGAGGATGTGGTGTATGTGGTGGACCCGGGATTACACAAGGAGGCCTACATCCACCGTTCAGCACCCTCCCTGCGCTCATGCTGGGCCTCACAAGCCAACATTGTACAGCGCAGAGGTAGAGCAGGACGTGTGCTGCCTGGAGAAGCTTTCCACCTCTTCTCCCAGGAAACTTTGGCATCCATGGATCCTCACCCCTGTCCAGAGATCCTGCGTGTTCCCCTGGAAGGAATCATATTGGAAGCCATGGTTTGTTGTCTTCTATCCTTTATCTCTGAATTCTGTCTGAATCAAGGTTTTCTTGCTAGCACTCATATGACACTTTGGTTGGAAAAATATACACTCATGGACAAAACTTGAGGAAGTGGGGGGTCGGTGGAAGGCTGGTTAAACCGTTTGGTTTCCGACCACTACGACCCGGGTTCGATTTCCGCATTGGACACTTTTTTTCTGTTAAAAAAAAAAATGCTCCAATGGCCCCCGATTCTTGCAAAAGTCCAACCCCACCAGCGAGTGCAAGTAACCAAACGGGGCTCTGGCACATTTGTAAATGCAAAGTCGAACTGCTTTTCACATGTGTAGACATGTGGTGCGCTTACAGAAAAAGCAGTCACTAACTACCCACCATGATTATCATGACCTGTACCACCACGTGTACTAGGGATAAGCAAAAAAAAAAAAACTTGAGGAAGTGGAAAGTCTTTGATGTCACATGTCGTCTATTTTTTAAAAAAAAGTAGACAAGGGCAATTTTGTTCACACTTGTATATCTCATGTATCTTCAAAAAAGGTCACTGTATCAAATATCTTTCAGAGTCTTCTACTTCCTTATCTCCACTCAATCATATTAGGATAATTGTGACCCTTGATGGTGTCTGTTTGACAACCATCATGACTAGGTGAAGTAGAATGCGTCTGCCTTTTTCATTAAGACTGGTAGCACTACTCAGTAGCAGGCCGACTTAGCTCCAAAAGAAATGGCCGTCTCTGACATGAGGAACAGATGCCATGTGCAGCCGCTCCTAACATGGAGTATAAACGCTGCTCATCCTGTATCCTTGGATCAGGAGCCCTTACAGGGTACTATCAGCCGGGCCAGCTGAGCCCAGGTTTTTTAGTGAGCTTGTTACTGCTCCCCCTCCTCCTTTTTCATCCGGGCTTGGGACCGGCAAAGGCGGAGTTTCTTTCAGAGTTATTGTCTCAATCCCAATATATATGCTAAAAGGTACAACTTCCTTAAATTTTGTCCATGAGTGTAGTTTTCTTTTATCAAAGATCTTTCGCCAAACGTTTTGACAATGCTCTTCTAGTTAACTTGTATTGTCTTAGATGCTACAAAATTTCCCCAAAATCTATCACCTGATGTGTTTACAATACAAGAAGCTGGGTCTCCTCAATCAGAAATGGCAATTTATCATGTGGTAGGAAAACTCTTTGTTTTAAAATGAGGGCAGCTGGGGCTCTCTCCTCATAGACCTGATAAGTCTAAAAGAGACAACTTGGATCACAAACCTGTAGTTGAGATCATAAGGAATTCTTTATAGCTTCTGCTCCCAAGTCATATTGTCGAACCTTTTTTTTTTTTTTTTTGCTCATGTTAGAATAAAATGGTGTTCCAAGATGGCCGACCTCCATTTCGGAGATGATATTACATAATGATAATGCATTGACTTATACTCTACATTCATGAACATAACTTAAGGAATTTGTACCTTTTAGAATGTATATCGGGATTAAGACAATAACTTTGAAAGATATTACAGTGACCTTTATTGAAGACGCTTGAGATTACCAAGTGTGTACAACCTCTGTCTCTTTAAAAGAAAATAGATGACTGGTAACTTAACATGTGAGAGTGCTGGGAAGCACATGACCAACTTATTAGAATGATTGGTCGGTCATACCAACTTATATAAACAATATTTCTCATGTATCACATGGATGATGGGCTTACAAGGAGTTTGAATTCCTTTTTTTTGCTTATCCCTAGTACATATGGTACAGGCCATGATAATCATGGTGGGTAGTTAGCGACTGCTTTTTGTGTAAGCGCACCACATGTCTACACATGTTAAAAGTAGTTTGACTTTGCACTTACAAATGTGCCAGAGCCCCGTTTGGTTACTTGCACTCGCTGGTGGGATTGGACTTTTGCAAGAATCGGGGGCTATTGGGGCATTTTTTTTTTTTTTTAAACAGAAAAAAGTGTCCAATGCGGGAATCGAACCCAGGTCATAGTGGTCGAAAACCAAACGGTTTAATCAGCCTTCCACCGACCCCCCTTGAATTCCTAGAGGAAGATAGGAGAACAGCTTCATCGAAATATCAGAAATATGTTTTAATAAATAACATTGATCCTAAATAAGCACTTATTTTGACATTTATTCATGATAAAGCACAATTTGGATTATAGATACAAGAAAATAAGACCTAATCCAAATAATTTAATAGTGTTTGACGTTTCGGTAACAGCATTGTTACCAATATTATTCTTTTGTCTGATGATGGTATCAATGCTGTCACCTCTTACAATATTAAATTATTTTGATATTTATTCATTATGATACATCAGTACGCCATCTGTTATGAATATTCAAAACTATTATAGATGTGTAGGATTCTTTTGAAATGTAGAAATTGTTTAATTTTCAAAATAATCATACGGGGGTCGGTGGAAGGCTCGTTAAACTGTTTGGTTTTCGACCACTAGGACCCGGGTTCGATTCCCGCATTGGACACTTTTTTCTGTTTAAAAAAAAAAATTGCTCCAATGGCCCCCGATTCTTGCAAAAGTCCAACCCTACCAGCGAGTGCAAGTAACCAAACGGGGCTCTGGTACATTTGTAAGTGCAAAGTCGAACTGCTTTTCACATGTGTAGACATGGGGTGCACTTACAGTAGAAGCAGTCGCCTACTTCTACCCACCATGATTATCATGGCCTGTACCACGTGTACTAGGGATAAGCAAAAAAAAAGAATCATACACGTCTATAATAGTTTCGAATATTTATTCATATTTAAATTTATGTTTTTATAAAAACATGTGAATGCTGTCTAGATGTTGAAACACCAGAGCATCTTTTGTTGGCTTGCCCTCTAACTAACCAAATTGTACTTGCTTACTTTGACATAATGCCATCTTTCTGTATATACTCAATCTTATGAACACTTTGGTAAGTTTAGAGCTATTTGTACACAGATTTATAAATCACTACTAATTCATTGTGTAAATAATTAAAGATATATATGTAAATAATTCTAATATAGCACAATAATCTGATAGAAT
The DNA here is from genome assembly GCA_030710605.1 of Cordylochernes scorpioides. NCBI lineage: Eukaryota > Metazoa > Arthropoda > Arachnida > Pseudoscorpiones > Chernetidae > Cordylochernes > Cordylochernes scorpioides. Next base: position 67,893,075 of record CP092877.1, on the reverse strand, counting down.
TTCGTGCTTCTGTAATAATAAAATAATATATTTAAATTTTATCACACAAAATAATATAATTTAAAAAATTGTTTGAATTATTTTAGCCAACACACCAATCTGTGCTGTATTTGCCAGGCATTTATCCCAGAAGGGCAGTCAGTGAAGGATCTACTGGCTACCACGCCACAACCACCATCCTACCGCGCCATCAATCAAGGTCTGGAGGAACTGCGCAGACTGGAGATGATCACCTATAATGAAAAGCTCACTCTAATGGGCAAGATGGCCGCCTGGCTTCCCACCAATGATCCTCGACTGGCCAAGGCTCTTCTCCTCAGTCTTTATTTCAGGTAGAACAACCCAGATAGAAAATATTTATACAGCCTGGACTGAGAATTTTTGTTGTGTTTAAAACCTTTTCTTTTTTTTTATATTGTCCCTAGTACATATGGTACAGACCATGATAATCATGCTGTTGTTTCTTATCCCCTTGTGTAAAGATTACACGAATTCCATGAGTCCATGCTCCTCGAGCTGTTTTATGATAAGCAGCGGTCTCTCCCAAAGGTCCAGTTTAGTGCATCTAATGCAAGCCAAAATGTGTTCTGGAGCTGCAGGTGCCAAGCTACATTGTTTTTTGTTTTTTTTTTTGTTTATCCCTAGTACATGTGGTACAGGCCATGATAATCATGGTGGGTGGTTAGCGACTGCTTTTTACTGTAAGCGCACCACATGTCTACACATGTGAAAGCAGTTTGACTTTGCACTTACAATTGTGCCAGAGCCCCGTTTGTTTACTTGCACTGGCTGGTGGATTTGGACTTTTGCAAGAATCAGGGGGCCATTGGGTAATAGGAAGCTACATTGTAGACAAGTGGGGTAGATTTTATTGTTATTTTCTATCTTCAATGACTTGAGATGGCCTGTTCTAAATCTTATTAGTGTTTTTTGATGCTGTCTATTGATATGATAATCATGGTGGGTAGAATTTGGCAACTGCTTTTTACTGTAAGTGTACCACTTGTCTACCACAGGTGAAAAGCATTTCGGCTTTTGCACTTACAAATGTGTCAGAGCCCGGTTTGGTTATTTGCACTCGCTGGTGGGGGGTTGGACTTTTGCAAAAAAACACTAATAAGATTTAGAACAGGCCATCTCAAGTCATTGAAGATAGAAAATTACAATAAAATCTACCCCACTTGTCTACAATGTAGCTTGGCACCTGCATCTCCAGAACACATTTTGGCTTGCATTAGATGCACTAAACTGGACCTTTGGGAGAGGCCGCTGCTTATCATAAAACAGCTCGAGGAGCATGGACACTGGTCCACTGACAGGTATTGCACTGTGTACAGGTGTCTTGACCCAGTGCTGACTGTAGTGTCAGTGCTCACTGCACTCAAGGATCTCTTCCTGGCTGACCTCAGCAACCGGGAGGAAGTAATGGAGGTAGGTCCCATAACACCTCGATCTTAATTACAATGTAGAAATTTCATTACCCTCAGCAGAGCTGACTGCTATAGGGCGCATCCCCAGGTGGCGGATAGGGGAATGACCTTCAGATATGAAGACCAGCTGTGAAATAAGCAGAATAACTGATGAATAAGCAGTCGCGGACCAACACCAACATTGTTAGAAGAGGAGTAGACCTCTTTAAAAATCCTGACTTCAAATGACCCGGTTGATAGACCTCAGCAAGGGTCCCACTCCAGGGATACGGAGGAGCTGCGTCTGTACTCATGTTAGAGTCTGCAACAAAGGCTTCCATGTTAGGAACAGCCTCAAATTACAAGCAAAGTCAGACTTTCATCAATGTGTGCCTGGATCATGGAAATCTGCACCCTTATACCCCATTCCATGTAATGAACTCATGGAATTTGTGTAATCTTTACACAAGGGGATAAGAAACAATAACAACAAATTTCATTATCTCAATATTATTATGGATTAGCTTTTGCTTTTTTACTTTCATTTGCGGTGAATCCGCGGTAAATCCATGTACAGTTAAACCTGTCTATATAAACGCAAGGTAATAAAACCAAAAAAATAGTGTGTGATGTTTAGGTAACAGCATTTTTACATCAGACAAAAGTACTGAATCAATGCTGTTACCGAAATGTCACACACTATTTATTTGGATTTGGTCTTATTACCTTGTGTTTATAATACAAATAATGCTTTATTAAGGGCTATGTATATAATTTAGATTATAGATAATGGGGGGTCAGTGGACGGCTGGTTAAACCGTTTGGTTTTAGACCACTACGATCCTTGTTCGATTCCCGCATTGGAAACTTTTTTCTGTTAAAAAAAAAATGCTCCAATGACTCCTGATTCTTGCAAAAGTCCAACCCCACCAGTGAGTGCAAGTAACCAAACGGGGCTCTGGCACATTTGTAAGTGCAAAGTCGAACTGCTTTTCATATGTGTAGACATGTGGTGCGCCTACAGTAAAAGCAGTCGCTAACTACCCACCATGTTTATCATGGCCTGTACCACGTGTACTAGGGATAAGCCAAAAAAAAAAAAGATTATAGATAGTACAGTTAAACCTGTCTATAGCGCCCCCTCTAAATAGCGCTTTCCTCTCTATAGCGTCCGATTTTAAATACGTAGTACGATGCAATTTACATTAAAAGTGACCTGTCTATAGCACCCCCTCACTATAGCACCCTATTTTGGTGAGTCCCAAGAGGGGGCGCTATAGACAAGTTTAACTGTTTAATAAATTTCTTTTCCTCCAATTTACCCAGACTAATCTATTAGCTTGATTGTCTTTATATAATTTTTCCTGTATATAAATATCATATTACCATTAAGGTACTTTTTTCCTGCATGTATACTACATTTCTGCTTAGAGAATCTGTAAAAGACTAAAAGGTCTTAATAAAGCTTTTTGTTGTTGTGTTGTTGCCTTGATCCAAATACAACAGCATCAACAAAACTAGCGAGATGATATAAGATGCCATCCTCACCAAAAATATCATCCATTGTTTCTTATTCCCATGTGCAAAGATTACACAATTTCCATGATATCATGGAATGAGGTGTATGGGTGCAGCTTTCGTTGATCACATGGCACTATGATCCACTTTGGTGAAAGTCTGACTTTGCCTGTAATTTGAAGCCATTCCTAACATGGAAGCCTTTGCTGCCGACTCTTAACATGAACAACAGATGTAGCTCCTCCGTATCCCAGGATAGGAACTCTTGATAACATTCATGGTTAAAATTGGGGGTTGGTGGAAGGATGGTTTAAACCATTGGTTTTCGACCTCTACAACCCGGGGTTCAATTCCCGCATTGGGCACTTTTTCTGTTAAAAAAATGCTTCAATGGCCCCCAATCCTTGCAAAAGTCCAACCCCACCAGCAAGTGCAAGTAACCAAAACAGGGTTCTGCCACATTTGTAATTTCAAAGTCGAACTGCTTTTCACATATGTAGACATGTGAAACATACTTACAGTAAAAGCAGTCTCTAACTACCCACCATGATTATCATGGCCTGTACAACGTGTACTAGGGATAAGCAAAAAAAAAAAAAAAAAAAGATTTAAAAAAATGCAACTTTAGAATTATAACCATATTACTGATAAAATATCTCCTTTTAACCAATAGTGTGTCTTTGTGCTATTAGATCTCACATTGCTAATTCCACAGCTATAAATGGGTGGATTAACTCAACTTTTTATAACTGAGCCAGAACTCCCCTTGAAATAAATTTTTTTTTTTTTTTTTCTTTATCCCTAGTACACGTGGTACAGGCCATGATAATCATGGTGGGTAGAAGTAGGCGACTGCTTTTACTGTAAGTGCCCCACATGTCTACACATATGTAAAGCAGTTCGACTTTGCACTTACAAATGTGCCAGAGCCCTGTTTGGTTACTTGCATTCGCTGGTGGGGTTGGACTTTTGCAAGAATCGGGGGCCATTGGAGCATTTTTTTTTTTTAAACATAAAAAAGTGCCCAATGCGGGAATCGAACCCGGGTCGTAGCGGTTGAAAACCAAAGGTTTAGACCATCCTTCCCCCGACCCCGAAATAAGATATTAACCCCCATAATTAATTAGAGCTTGTTTTTCCTATTCGAAAATAACTTTATTAGGTACCGCTCAAAAAGAACAACCTAGCCTTTGTTATTTACAATAAAAAATATGAACATGTTGTTCACAGAAAAAAAAGTGTACAATACGGGATTTGATCCCGGTTCAATGACTGTTGGAAACCGACGGTTTATACCGTTGGCCACCGACTATGAACTTGCTTTTATAAATTTGTCGAAAATTTAGGAATATTTTATAATGCTATATATATGTATACGAGGGTCATCCAATAAATAAGTTTCCCTATTTTTTAACAAATAAACCACATTATTTACAATTATGCAGTTATTTTATTTTCATTATACAACACATAGACTACTTCTCTAAATAATCACCATTTCTGTCCAAACATTTTTGGTATCGTTGTAGCAATTTTTTGATACCACTGTTGTACCAAGCCGTGTCCTGTCTTCGTAGCCAGTGGTTTTCCTCCGCCTGCACTTCGTCATCATTCGCAAAGTGCTTGCCTCCAAGGTGCCACTTGAGTGCTGGAAAAAGATGGAAGTCGCTTGGGGCAAGTTGCGGAGAATAAGGTGGATGTGTGAAAATTTCCCATTTGAAGTTTTCCATAGCCATAACTTTGCCTGCAGAGATTGTGACCTTCGCCTTTTTTGGTGCACTTTCCTCAGGCTTCTTCCACACCATGCTTTGTCGTTTTGTTTCTGGAGTTGAATGATGCACCCAGCTTTCATCTCCAGCAACAATACGGGAAAACAGTTGATCTCCATCTCTTTGATTCATTTCCAGGAAAGCTCGGCCTGCCTACATCCGTTGTTGCTTGTGATTTTCCAAGAGCAAACATGGGACCCATCTTTCGCAGACTTTGCGAAAATTCAAAATATCTGACATGATTGTTCCAATCGAAGAGCGTCCAATTTCGATTCCAGGAGGCAGTCGAATCATTATTTCGTCAATGGTGACGTGGCGATCTGCTTCCACCACATTCCGAACAGCAGCAACGGCTGCATTGTCCATAGCAGTAACGGGCCTGCCGCTTCGCTTGTCATCATGCACGTTTTGCCGTCCTTCTAAGAACCATGAATGCCATCGGCGAACCATTTGGATGCTCATACATCCTTCACCATACACTGACACTAAATTGCGATGAATATTGACCGCAGTTTAATTTTTCGCCGTGAAAAAACGAATTACAGAACGGAGTTCGCAAGTGAACACGTTCACCAGTGGTAGCTCCATGGAAACTGAAGTGCTACGGACTTGCGCGTACGGGTAGCGTGATTTTGAAGGTCACCAGCTTCCAACGCATCCTAGTGACCATTTCTTCCATACTAACTAATTTTTACAACGTTTCGTTTGCAGAAAAAAAAAAAATAGGGAAACTTATTTATTTAATGCCCCTCGTATATTTAATATGATTCATTAGCGCGCCATCTGTTATGAAAAATTTTAACTATTTTTGATGTGTTTCTTTTAAGAATAAACCAATTTTTTACTGGTAGATTAAACTAGCAAAACCGCTGGGAGGGTTGACCACTGATGAGCCAGGCCCTCCCTTTATTTTATCATTACAGTAAAGGCAGTAGAAAATGGGTTCATTTTTTATTCATTTATTTTTCTTGTCCCAGGTCTGGACTTTAAGTCTAGACCAGATCCTGAAGGCCTCTTTATCACCTCGATGACCACAGCTGGGTAGATGTCTGTTCAGCAATGCCCGATGTGATGTGTTCTGGTTTATTTTTAAAAGAATCATACACATCAAAAATAGTTCAAAGTTTTCATATATATAAACGCATTCATTTTGGCTAATTGTGGCTAATTGTAGAGCAGTTGAGTTGTCTCACAGAACAGTACTGTGTGTTCAGGCCAAGCGGAAGCTCTCCACCACCCCTCACAGCGACCACCTCACCTGGGTCAATGTCTGGGACCACTGGAGTGAACACCCGGACCCAGAGGACTTTTGTGAGAAACATCTCCTCAACAGCTCTTCCCTCCACTTTGTTCAAGGTGATCACACACATTTGTGGCATTCCAATACTTCATACTTTTTCTTTTAGGTGATAAATAGTATCTAGTACAAACACAAGGTAATAAGACCAAATTTAAATAAATAGTGTGTGATGTTTCAGTAACAGCATTGTTACCATCTTCAGACAAAAGTACTGAATCTTTAATTAATAGGCTAAATCTTTCTCCAAACGAATCTCAACTGTCAAACTTCATTACTTTATCCAAACATGTCGAAGATAGGTTGGCTAACGGCTATGAAATAGTTCTAGCGGGTGACATAAACATCCGTACCGGCACCTATGGATACTTACACAACCCACTGGAACGTCCCTTACTTCTTTCACCTGAACGCAAATCTAGAGACCCAGTGCTTTCCAAACATTGGGAACAACTCATAAACTTCCTAGATAATAATCTACTGACAATAATTAATGGCAGAACTATAAGTGACAAAACTGGAAACTGCACATTTATCTCAAGTCGTGGCTCATCTGTTGTCGATTATTTTATTGTCTCATATTCCCTGCTGGAGCACGTTGTTGACCTTAAAGTAGATAATAACCCATACTCGGACCACCTTCCACTAACAATAAACATGTCTAACTTATCTAATCTCAAACGAACGAAAGAAACCGTCTATCCCTGCTTTGAAAGATACAGATGGGCACCTGATAACACATCCCTCTTTTCGCAGAATCTTGACAACAATCAAGTCTCTACCGACCAGAATCTAGACAGCCTAGTTAATACATTTTCTAAACAAATACTAAACGCAATGCTTGCTGCAGATATGCGCATTAAGGTCAGACCTGGCCGCCCAAAATCGAAACCCTGGTATAACAGGGAATGTTATTTAGCCAAAAAAATCTGCTAAGGCAAGCCTCACAACCTTTAAGGAAACGAACACTGACGTAGACCGCAATATTTATGTCTCAAATAGGAAAAGATACACGACCTTAATAAACTTCAACAAGAAAAAATATCTTCAGGAAAAACAAGAACTTCTTAAAAATGCCCGAGACTCTGCAAACTTTTGGAAAACTATAGCTACCTTGAAAGACAAAAGCTATATACAAGGAAATATAACAATTTTAGAGTGGCAATGCTTTTACAACAAACTGCTCTCTGCTGAAACGACGATAGGAAGCGACCTATCTACTCTCTCACGAATTGATCCTGAACTCTACTGTGAAATCTCCACAACAGAAATAACTAGAGAAATCTCCAGTCTGGCAAATGAAAAAGCTTGTGGCGCTGACGAAATTCCGAATGAAGCATTAAAGACCCTACCTTTCGAACACCTTGTTACTCTAAAAAATATATTCAACAGAATCATTAATTCTGGTTCATATCCCTTAATATGGTCTAAATCTATCATCCATCCTATTTTTAAAAGCGGTGACCGGGATAATCCATCAAACTACCGCGGAATTGCCCTTATTAGTAACCTGTCAAAACTTTTCACATCAATACTAAAATCGCGATTACGCAACTGGATTGAAGGTAGATCAATTATTCCAGAAAACCAGGCCGGATTCAGAAAAGGCTACTCCTGTCAAGATCACATATTCACACTGTTGTCCTTGATACAGCTGACTCTCAGACGTAAAAGAAGAAAACTTTATGCTTTTTTTGTGGACCTAAAAAAGGCCTTTGACACTGTTCCCCACTCACTTCTGTGGTCAAAATTGGGTGAATTAGGTCTGGATTTCCGCTTTGTTAACCTTATTAGGAACTACTTCGAACAAATGACAACGACGGTGAGATGGAATGGACTATTTACTGAACCCATCAAAATCCGATCGGGAGTGTTACAAGGAGAACCCTTATCACCCTACCTATTTATACTCTTTGTAACTGATTTAACCAACATTTTTAATGACTCTACTCTACCAGGCATATACCTCCCTAATTTTGGAACGGTCCACCTTTTGATGTATGCCGACGACATAATTCTCATAGGAGAATCAACATTTTTAATGACTCTACTCTACCAGGCATATACCTCCCTAATTTTGGAACGGTCCACCTTTTGATGTATGCCGACGACATAATTCTCATAGGAGAATCAAAAATCAATCTACAAATAAAAATCAACATGTTGAAAAAATACTTCGAAACAAATCATCTAACCCTGAACGAATCAAAATCCAAGATAATGGTTTTCCGAAATGGTGGCCGCCCTGCAAAATCGGACAAATGGTTCTGGGGAGACCAACTGTTGACAGTGACATCGAAATATCTCTATCTTGGCTATCCCCTCACAACAACAATCTCGTTTAGTCAAGTGGCCTCATACTTTAAAGGCAAAGCGCTTGCAGCTACCGGCGAAGTATGGAAAATTATGGAGAAATCCAGGTTGAATTCATTTGGTTCATCAATGAAACTATTAGACTCGATTATCCTGTCAACTCTGCTGTATTCTGCTCCAATTTGGGCAAACGAAAAGTACAAAATCCTGGACCAAATTCAGAATAACTATCTCCGACGACTATTGAACTTGCCGAGTAACACACCAGGCTACATACTACGCATGGAAACCGGACGCTTCTCACTAGGAGTCACAGCAACCAAACTAATTCTAAAGTTCTGGTTAAGAATATTAAAAAATGGAAAAATCCAGATTGCCCGCAATCTGTCTAGCCCAATTATGGGAAACGTCCACTCTAACGAATACCTTTATAGGTTTTAAAGAAAATTTAATGAATATCCTAAACTCAACTGGATTCATGTGGTTAAAGAATTGTTCAGACCCCAATATTCTACAGAAAGCAATACCTCAAATTATCAGAATCACTATAGAACAGTCTATCCAAACCGACCAATCAAGAATAACCAATTCGAAGCTGCACACACACTACAAATATTTACATAAAACATTCGCAGCAGAGAACTATCTACTAAGTGAACTCCCACTGCCGACTAAACGCCTCATTGCGCAATTGAGAATTCTGTTTGTTTTATATCGAGAAGACCATATAAAATATCTAAGGACAGAAGACTTGTATTGCCAACTATGCAAAAATAGAACCGAAAATGAATTAGAACATTATATATTTGAATGCAAGCCTCTTGACACGGAAAGAAAAATACTCTTTTCTAAGATAGGCCATACACACTTCACATTATATTCTTTATTATCCAACTTTATAGACAATAGTTCAGTAGCTCTGAATCTATATAACTTCCATAAAAATGCTGAAAAAAAGAAAGACTTAACCGAACATCCAAACATACCAAAAAATTATGTTTGATGAGAAGGACAGAACCAACATCCAATTATTTGTTTAGGCAGATACGATAAGTTAACCCCCATTCTGATAAAACGGTGTTTACCTTGCAACCCTGAACACTCGGATTTTCCTGGAAAATCTCTTGAAGATTTCTTGAAAAAGCCATGGTCCACTTGTGCTATGTGAGCAGAAGAACTCAAATTGACTTGTTCCATATGTAAATACCTGTTTTCTTTCCTCTTTCGCTCTCCACTTCTCCCATCCATATTTCCAAATTTTATTTATTTATTTATCTACAGTAAAACCCCGCTAATACGAACCCTGGATATAACGAACCTTCCCTTATAACGAACCCACGCCGATTCCCAATTCCATTCCATTGAAAATACCATCGTTATAACGAACTTTGCGATTTTTAGAATAACGAACTACCCCTATAACGAACCTATTTTCGGTCCCAAAATAATGAAATCTATTTAAAATACTATGCTTATAACGAACTTAGAATTGTAATTAAAAAAAAAAATTAAAACAACCAAATTTTGAGCATGTGAAACATGCTCGCGGATCGCGATTTCAAAACAATAAATTTAGCGGCATTGTTTGTTTTGAATTTTGCACTTTATTTTTGCTGTATGTTGTATAAATTTTAACACATTATACTTTTTATTAAATATAATATATTTTCATCCATTAAATCTGAAATATAAAAATACAAATGGCTTCCAAAATGAAGAAAACAAAGGCATTTTAAAAACAAAAGCGTTATTTCTTTAAAAAAAAAAAAAAAGGCCATTTTCAGAACTTTTCAAAGTGAAACAACACAGGCAAAATGTTAAGAACATATTAAAATAAGAGAATATAACTTTTCTATTATAAAAGGTAAAATATAAAGCTATTAAAAATTGTTACAAAGAGGAATCAACCTCAACTTTTGCCGCGATCGCGATCGTACGTTTTAGGGCTAAAAAAAATCCAAATAAATGGTCCCGTGATGAAACAAAAACTATTTTTATGCCATTAACTATGGTGATTTTAAAGTCAGAAATGTTTTGCATGACAGGTTTAAAAAAAAAAACGAAATCTAGACTTAGAAGAATATGTGGGAAAATGAAATGGAAGAAAAACTCCAACTTATTTGAATGGTGCAATGCTTGAAGAATGCTTTGAAGCAACAAGGTGTTAGAGCCATTTTTAGAAGTAAACAATGTATTATATAATGTGATAATGATGTTTTAAAATCATTTTATATCTTTGAATATATATTTAATAAAACTTTGCCTAGGAATTGTCTTGATTTTTAAATTAGACATAGAGGTACATGTATGTTAATGATAAGAAGAACCTATCATCTAATGATTTCTATTATTATTCAGTATTAATGTAAGGAAATTGGTCAATTAAGGGAATTAAAACAAAGTGACCACTATTAAGAGGAAGCCTCTTCCAGTGTGTATGTCTGTCCTTTAATTATACGGTCTAAAAATTTTGAAAAGTAAAAAAAAATGGCCAAACCGTGGCTATAGTGAACCAAAAGCTCTGTCCCATTGGGGTTCACTATAGAGGGGTTTTACTGTATTTATTTTTTATTTATTTATTTTTTTAAATTCTTCTTATTTCTTTATTCTTTCTTATAATCTGTATATATTTACCATATGTATATATTCTTTCACCATTTTTATTTCCCACTTTCTCCGTCTTGTAACCCCAAGGAGAATCCTCTGTAAGACCTGTGTGTCTTAATAAAGGCTTTTGTGTGTGTGTGTGTAATTAATAGGCTAATCCCTTAATAGAATGTTCAAATCAATAAGCCTGAAGGATGAGTTTCTTTTGCAAATAAATTTATTTCAAGCTTTCTCGGGCAACACCCTTCTACAGGAAAATAAAAAATAAAGTAAATAAATTATATTACACTGAGATTAAGCCTCCTGTAGAAGGGCGTTGCCCGAAAGCTTGAAATAAATTTATTTGCAAAAGAAACTCATCCTTCAAGCTTATTGATTTGAACACTGAATCTTTGTCCCACACTATTTATTTGGATTTGGTCATATTACCTTGTGTTTATAATCTATAATCCAAATTGTGCCTTAGTATCTAGTACAGAGTAGAACCTTCCTTAGCGGACACTCGCACTAGCAGAGACCTCTAAACAATGGACAGTTTTAACCACCAAAATTTTCCTCCCTTTGAAACTACGTTCATGCTAGAGGACATTCTACCCTTACTGAAATGATCCCATTAAGAAAATTGTTTCACAGAAAAACCTCCATGAGAGGACACTCACCCCAGAGGATAAATTAAGCCAACGTGACTTTTAGCCCTCATCAGTCTGGTGTTTGCTGTCCATTATATTTCCATAAGTTATGTAGGGGATATTCCAAGCATAGGGGGTCGGTGGAAAGAGGGTCTAAACCGTTGGTTTTCGACCGCTACGACCCAGATTCGATTCCCATATTGGGCACTTTTTTCTGATTAAAAAAAAAAAAGCTTCAATGGCCCCAGATTCTTGCAAAAAAGTCCAACCCCACCAGCCAGTACAAGTAACCAAACGGGGCTCTGGTACATTTGTAAGTACAAATTCGAACTGCTTTTCACAGTGTGTAGACATGTGGTGCACTTACAGTAAAAGCAGTCATCAACTTCTACCCACCATGATTATCATGGCCTGTACCACATGTACTTAGGGATAAGCAAAAAAAATAAAAAATTCCAAACATAGCCGCCTTGTTGTGTCTGTGTTGAACACAGTGTGTTGGTCCAGGACTACGGATGATGTATTTGGACCTGATGGCAAACGCCGGCTACCTCACTGGGACAGAGAACTCAGAGGAAGCCAACAACCTGGCCCTAGCCACTCTCTCAGCGGCTTTCTTCCCCAATGTCTTCAGAGTCCAGCGAGGGATCATCCGAAACCACCGCCATATTCCTTCAGCCTGTCTCCTCACCACTTTGTAAGTTTGCTGGAATTATCACAAGATTTACAGAAATATCTATACAAACTTCACTATTTCTGTGCACATTTGTAAGTGCAAAGTCGAACTGCTTTCACATGTGTAGACATGTGGTGCACTTACAGTAAAAAGCAGTCGCTAACTACCCACCATGATTATCATGGCCTGTACCACGTGTATTAGGGATAAGCAAAAAAAAAAAACTATTTCTGTGTTATCTTCTTATATCTTTTTTATTTCTTCAATAGTTCCTGATTCTCTTTTAAAAGTCTTAAATTCTCCTCACCAGAGAGTGCAAGTAACCAAATAAAGATTTTTTTTTTGGCACACTTATAAGTAATTTATAATACAATATAATGCGCAGCTTATGATTGTAGAACGACATTTGAAAAATATCCCGCATGTGTTTCTTTTGAACGAAAAATCGAAATTTATTTTAAAGAGAAATAACGATTATTTCTAACCTTAGGGATGAAGTATGAAAGGATGAATTGTGAAGAGTAATGATAAACGGAAAAATAAAGTGTCCAGGGATGGGAAGTAAATGTAAAAGTCAAACTGTTTTCCACATATGTGTAGACATCACTATCATGGCCTGTACCATGGGACAATAATAAAATTGCTAGGCTTTGAGTCTTAGGTTAGGTGTCAGCTTGACTCAATCTGTGAATACAGTAGAGCTTCTTCTCTCTTCACCTAGTTGCTGAGCCAAAGTATTCTTTAGAGCAGGCATGTCAAACTCGCGGCCTGCGGGCCTCATGCGGCCCACAACGAATAAATTTGCGGCCCACCAGACAATATATTTTAATAAAAAAATTAGTATTCTTATTAGTATTTTTTAAAATAAATGTTACTATAAAAATTTAATTAATTGTTTTCTTTTTTTTGCGGCCCACATAATCTTATTACTTTTTTATTTGGCCCGTGTTAGGATTCGAGTTTGACATGCTTGCTTTAGAGAGAGGTACAAGATTATAGGAGAGTTGCTAATTAGTCTTCTTCTTTCTTATCTCCACTCAATCATATTAGGGTATGCTGGGGATGAGTAGAGCTCATCAATGGATAAGCCAATCCAGTCAAAATGTCAAATGTCATGATTGGGTGAAGTAGAATGCTTCTGCCTTCATCATTAAGATTGGGAGCACTACTCAGTGACAGGCCAATGTGCTTTAAATAAATCACTTCTTCTTTCTTATCTCCACGCAATCATATCAGGGTATCAAGCTTGTAAAGCTTGAGACTTGACAACAATCATGACTGGGTGAAGTAGATTGCTTCTGCCTTTGTCATTAAGATTGGGAGCACTACTCAGTGACAGGCCGACTTAGCTCTAAAAGAAATGGCCACCTCTGTCCTGAGGAACAGACGCCATGTGCAGCTGCTCCTAACATGGAGTACAAACGCTGCTCATCCTGTATCCCTGGATCAGGAGCCCTTACAGGGTACTATCAGCCGGGCCAGCTGAGCTCAGGTTTTTTTAGCGAGCTTATCATCCGGGACCGGCAAATGCGGAGTGCCAAATAGTAAAAAATTGTAACTCTGGCGATGAAGAATGTCCTTTGTAGAGATTTGTCCTCTTGCAAGTGTGTCCTCTCATGGAGTATGTTCTACCAATTAGCATTTTTATGAATTTCCATCTGCACCTACATACGAGTGACGAACAAAAGACATTAATGCATTTTTTTTCAAAATTAGCCCTAGTACATGTAGTACAGGCCATGATAATCATCGTGGGTAGTTAGTGACTGCTTTTACTGTAAGTATACCCAATGTCTACACATGTGAAAAGCAGTTTGACTTTTACACTTACAAATGTGCCAGAGCTCTGTTTGGGTACTTGCACTCATTGGTGGGGTTGAACTTTTACAAGAATCGGGGGCCATTGGAGCATTTTTTTTAATTAGAGAAAAAAGTGCCCAATACGGGATTTGATCCTGGTTCATAGCGGTCGAATACCGATGGTTTAGACCACATTTCCACTGACCCCCCTTAATGCATATTTAAATGTATAATATACCTTGTAATACAAGAGAAGAAAGGAGAGAAAGCTATAAATTGTTTGCCTGCCGCGCACGCCTTTCGCGCTTGAGTGATGTCACGAGATGTGCGCGCATCCAACGGCTGTTGTTACCTTTTGTTCCTCGAAGAATAAAGTTGAATTATCTTTTGTATCTTATTTTCTTCAATAAAAATAAAAAGGAATCTAACAAAATGTAAGAAATGCCCTTTTTGTAGCTTAAATGTCCTATTTATGAATGTCTTTAAGGTTGGTTGTGCGAGATATGTAACAGGGATGTTTCAGTTTCAGGAAGGGAGAGCACATCCACGTGAGCAAAGACTCCATGCTCTCAGACACAATGAAGCACCAAGATTGGAAACTGATGATCTATCATCATGCTCTGAACAGCAAGGAAAGATCAAGTCTGGTGGTACGCGAAGCTACAGCCATTCCAACATCATTAATGGCCGTGCTGGGTGGCCCATGGCAGATCTCTCACATGGACGCCAGAGAAAATATAGAGCTTCACTCCGTCAACTACCCTCTCCTACAACTCACCTGTCCAAACCTGGAGGACGCCAAACTGATGAATGAACTCTATGACTGCTACAAACATTCCTTGGACAACTTCCTCCGTAGCCTCCTCAACAAGACTGAGTCTGAACCATGGAATCAGTTAAATTTGGACCTGGTAAATTGTTTTGCCAAATTGGCTTCTTTCCAAGAGCCGGTTGAAAGTAAAAAATAAATTATTTGTTTTTGTGTCATTGATGTTTTTTGAAAAGTATTGGGGTAAACACACAAAGTAATAAGATAAAATAAATAAATAGTGTGTGACGTTTCATTATTTTGTCTGATGGGGGTAACAACGCTGTTACTGAAATGTCATACACTATTTATTTTTTTGTATTTGGTCTTATTATCTTGTGTTTATAATCTATAATCCAAATTGTGTGTCTTATCAAGCTTGGATATTTTATTTTCTGTTATATAATAAAATTGATTATTATTTAATATATATATATAAAAGTAGAAAACCTCCATGAAAGGACTCCCGCGCTAGAAGACATCTCTCTACAAAGGACAGTTTTCATTTGTAAAATTACCATTTTTACTATTTAGCCACTCTCTGGTAAGAGGACATCTCTCCCTAAAGGACACCTTGGCTTTGCAATTAGGTGTTATCCTTTACAGGGGGGTTGGTGGAAGGCTGGTTTAAACCGTTTGTTTTAGACCGCTACAACCCGGGTTCGATCTCTGCATTGGGCACTTTTTTCTGATTGAAAAAAAAAGATGCGCCAATGGCCCCGATTCTTGCAAAAGTCCAACCCCACATGGAGCTCTGGCACATTTGTAAGTGCAAAGTCGAACTGCTCTTCACATGTGTAGATGTGGTGTACTTACAGTAAAAGCAGGCGCCTACTTCTACCCACCATGATTATCATGGCCTGTACCACGTGTACTAGGGATAAACAAAAAAAAAACAGGGAGGAAGTTCTGCTGTATGAGGATAAAATCTGACATATATTTAATAAAATAATCTACCATTTAGTGAATTTTTTCTTCAATGGTTATATTTGCATATTAATAGAAAGGCATCTCCTGATCGTGCAACTAAATCATAATACATGGTTAGCTTTTCTTAATTAATTAAGAAGGGGTATTTGGGACCCTTCAAGAATAATTAAAAATCAGCAATTACGAAAAGAAAACATTAAAACAAGAATATTTCTTTTACACATCAAACAAACTTCTACTGTCCTTATCGTGATGAAAAATATTGGTAGTGAAACCTCCCAGTGGTTTTGCCAATTTAATCCATCAGACCGCTTCTTAGAGCTCTAATACTGTATTGGACAATTCTGCTTATATATGCTACACTGAAGGGTGGAATCTCAGTTATGGTGTTCAAGCAAACTATGAACATAAGCTTTTAGGACAGTAGAATTACATTAAACAAAATTGTTTATTTTCAAAAAGAATCTTACGCCTTTAAAATAATTTTGAATTTTGATAACAGATGGCGCGCTAGTGCATCATATTATAAATGTTCTAATAAAAGAAACAATTTGATATTTGCGGAAGAGCGATTGCTCGAAGAATATTATATATTTATAAATGTATGTAATTCTACTGTCCTCAAAGCTTATGTCCATAGTTCTTCTAAAATACCCATTCCAAGAGTCTAGAAACAGTATCACTATAAAAGGAAGTTCCAAAAATGCAATATAACAGCGGTATGGTAGATTAAACCGGCGAAACCGCTGGGAGGGTTCACCACTGATGAGCCAGACCCTCCCATTAATTATCCCATTGCAGTAAGGGCAGTAGAAATTGTTTATTTTCAAAAAGAATCTTACGCCTTTAAAATAATTTTGAATTTTGATAACAGATGGCGCACTAGTGCATCATATTCAAATATTTGCATCAGGCAATGCTCTTCCGCAAAACAAAGCCAGTTAGGCATAAATTAATTATTACAATCAATATAAGGAAATAACATGCCATCTACATATAAAAAAAGAAAAAATTAAAGCACAATTGTTTTTTTTTACATATAAACTGTCCTTACAAGTATCAGCATCTTTTATTTGTACGATCAGAAGATGTCTTTCTCATAATTTATTAACCCAGTACAATTTCACTATGATGTTCATAGTTTTCCAAACTACATTAACCAAGAGTTTCTCTAGTGTTGGATATATAAGTTGAACATCCCAATACAATAAACACAAGGCAATAAAAACAAATAAATAAATAGTGTGTAACATTTTGGTAACAGCATTGTTACCATCTTCAGACAAAAATCTGAACTAACAAAATATCAAATGACATTTTTTTTCTGAAGATGGTAACAATGCTGTTATTGAAACATCACACACTATTTATTTATTTGGATTTGGTTCTTGTGTTTATAATCTATAATCCAAATTGTACCATATCATCCCAATATAATATATAAGTGAAATAATGGATTAAACTGCTGAAACTGCAAGGAGGGTTCAGCAGTGATGAGCCAAGCCCTCCTAATATATTTCATCACAGTAAGGATAGTAGGAGGTTTATTTGAAACAGATTCAGTTATTTTGTCACATAGTCCTTTCCTATAACAAGCATTGACTCAATACTAAGGCCCAATAGCAGTAGACTTCAAGTTCTAAGGCTCGAGACTGAGCGATAGGTCCAGGAAAATCTAGGTCTCTTTGTCTGGGAAGCTCCACCTGGGTCCAGGGTGGTTGTCTTCTCTTGGCTGGAAGGTATTCTTGGATACTTGATGAATCCTCTTCTAGGTGGTTCTATCCTTCTCTTCTGGGTCCAAGTAAGGCTTCAAACTTGGACTATGTCCTTAATTTTACGTCGACTCTGATGGTTTCCAAATGTCTCTGCCTCGTAGGTCACATCGGAGAGTTTTCTGGTGACTTTATATGAGCTGAAGTAACGTCGCATCTATTTTTCAAACTATCCTACTTTGCACACAGGAATAAAGATGTAGATGAGGTCTCCAGGCTGGTACATTATGTTTCTGTGGTGGGAGTCATAACGGAGTTTATTACTCTACTGAGACCTCATGGTGTGGATACGTGTCAGTTTTCGTGCTTCTTCAGCTCTTAACCCTAGAGTTTTGATGAAGTCATTGTCTTCTTCTAGGACTAAGTTACTTATGTTGGGGATGACAATGTCAAGGGGTCTCGGCCTCACGCCCATGTACAAGAAAAATGAAGTGAACCCGATAGATTCTTGCTTTGCTGTGTTGTATGCGATGGTATTAAACAGGAGGATCCTATCCCAATCTTTCTGGTTTATGTATACATACATAGACAGCATGTCTTTTTTGGTCTTATTTAGTCTCTCTGTGAGTCCGTTCGTCTGAGGGTGTTAGGGGATCGTCGTCCTGTGAATTATTCTGCCGTGATTGTTCAGATCACGAATTAGTGATGAGAGAGTTGAAAATTGCATGCAGCCGAGGTAAAAGAAGGAACTAAGCCTGGCAATGAAAAATGAATCTTGTACAATGAAATTCCATTGGTTACAACATTGTCCTGCTTGGATATCACTGCCCATAAGAAACTGAATGGTAGAACTGAAGTGATACAAGACATGTTTCTGATGTCTACGAGTGGGGCATGTGGGATACCGCTGTACAAGAAACATAAAATGTCGGATTTGTAACTGACGAAAACGACATGTAAAACCCACGGACTTTAGGATGGCTGAATAATACCAAGCTTCATCTATTTGTTAATTTCTCATCTTGAATAACTTGGCATTCTGCTGGGGCGACTCTGTGCGGTCGTTGTTCGGTAGGTAGGTGAAATCCTGTTTTAAATCGATGCTTAACTTTGTCGTCCTCGAACGCTTTTCTTTTAGACCATTCGAAAACATCCATGTAATTTTCCAATAATTTTTATTTTTGTGCCAATTTTGTCATAAATTAAATATTTTTAAATAACTAAATATTTCAAACATCTCACCTTTGTTTGTACTTGATTGCTATCCGCAAGTACACATAACTGGCTATTCTCGATGACAAAAACATCAGATATGTGCATCCCCTATGGAATTTGCTTTGAATATGGATTCCAATTCACTACCCACAGTTTTCCTCTGTTTTTGGAAAGATAAAGAACAGAGAGGAAGCCATTAGTTCTATCTCTTGCAATAGACAATTTCGACATTCTTCCATCACAATTGCATCGTTAGGAATGTCACGACTTGCTACTTCTATTAGCTGGATCGATGCAGGCTCGATTCTGTATTCCTGCTCCATATTGAAAGGTGAACTGTTCTTGGGAGTGTTGGTGTGGTTTGTGGATAGGCCGCTGATAATAATAAATTTATTTTTATGAAATAAATTAATTTATTTCAATCTCGAAATAAAGGGAAGAAGGAAACAACGGCCGTTGGGATAAAGCCTTGTTGTTCGACAGCGCGCGTGCCAAGAGTCTGGGATGCCGACAGCGCATGCGTACTGAGGTGTTCGAACAGCGCGCGTACCAAGAGTCTGGGATGCCGGTCGCCCATGCGTACTGAGGTGTTCGAACAGCGCGCTTGCTAAGCGTCTGGGATGTCACGCGCCGGCGGCGCGCGCGGGCTGAGGTGTTCTATAAACTTACGCGCAGGCTGAGATGTGGTGTGGCCGCAACACGAGCATTCTCAATGAAGCATTTCTATAAGAAAATTGTATCATCAGCTGTGTTTGGGTATAATAAGGATGACTTAGTTCAATCTGTGGACAATAAATTAGAATTGCCATTGAAATTCCTAAGGATGGAAGTGAAGAATGCAGAACGACTTGCCTATGTAAAGGCGGGTTTAAGCGAACACTCTCGACCTAACGAGGGGAAGTCACCAGTGAGAAAATTGCATGCAGCCGAGGTAAAAGAAGAGACTAAACCTGTCAATGAAAAGTGAATCTTGTGCAAAGAATCCCATTGGGTACAACATTGACCTACTTGGATATCACTTCCCATAAGAAATAGAGTAGAAGAACTGAAGTGACACCAGACATGTTTCCAATGTCTACGAGTGGGGCATGTGGGATATCGCCGTACAAGAAACATAAAATGTAGGATTTGTAAACAGAATCATAACACCTTGTTTCACCCAAGGAAGGGCGAAATAAAAACATTTGATAAATGTGACAACGAAAAAGCCTCATCAAACGAGGGAAGGAAAGATCTCTCCTTTTTGCTGGGATGGATTCAGAACGGCGGTAGCCAACGCTCTCTTGGCTACTGCTTTGGTCCGCATCGTTAACCGAAGAGGGAAAAGGGTTGCCGTTCGAGATCTATTAGATCAAGGCTCTCAATCTTCTTTCATCCGTCGGGACGTATTGCAGGAGATAAAGATTCCTATCTCCAAGGTGAGCATCCAGATATACGGCATCAACGTTACAAGGGGTGAGGATATCAGAGAATTGACCCACTTTGAAATTGAGTCCTTGATGGATTCAAGGTGGAGGCAGCCGATACAGACATTAGTGGTCAGAAGGATTACGGGATTGTTGCCAAGCAGAGACATTTCTGTTTCTCTACCAGGAGCGTTCAAGAAATAAAATTTGTCAGAGGCCTAGAAAATCGAGAAGACTAAACTCAAAGAACCAAGTTGGGATGGATAATATAGGGAGGCTGGATGAAGAGGATACGACAGGTCCGACTCAGGTGTTCACCATCTCTATTCATTGGCACGAGAGCACTGATGAGATATTAGGGCGTTTCTGGGAGATTGAAGAGATGCCGTCAAGAAATGAATTGTCAAAAGAAGAAAAGTTCTACGAAACTCTCTATCAAAAGAAAGTTCGACGGCTGATGAATGCTGTGATGACCCTTCCGTTTGATCCTAAAGTGAAACCACAGGAATATGTCGGAACCTCTCTCAATGCTTGTATTCAACGGCAGGTCTTTCTAGAAAGACGTCTGTCCAATGATAGTGAATTCACACGGGCTTATAGTGAATCCATTAATGAATATGAAAGGTTGAGACACATGACTTATCTTTATGAACTACCGTCAAATAACCAAGAAGACTGTTGTTTCTTTCTCCACCATGTCGTAGTCGCGGAGGCCAATAAGCTACAAAGAGTAAAATAACAAACATGCAAATAGCAAATATTATGAAATAAATGAAGCTTCCAGGGTTAAGTTTCTTGTGCAGCTTTTTATTTTCAAGCTTTCGGACTTGTCAGTCCTTCAACAGGAGTATCACGTTAACAACTTAATAATAAATACAATTTTTATATTGTCAAGAAGCCCAGCGGCTCCAATCACGAGAGGCCCCATGGGACGTTTGTCAATCATCGCTGGACACCGGGTGTGAGGGGTTCTGTGGAATCTGGCCGGCGGGGGGAGCTGAGGTCCCTCATTTAGGATTAACCTTAACTTGGGGTAAGTTCTACTTTATCTATCTCCCTATAAAAACCCCTTTAATAAATTAATTATCCCCAAACTTGCCCTTGCTTTATTTATCTCCGCGACAATATTATTATATTTTTATATAGCTACAAAGAGTAGTGCTTGTCGCCTCTTCGAAGACTTCAAATGGATTCTCCTTAAGCTGCTGAAGGATATATTCAACATCATGAGCTGGAGACAGCATAAGGTTGTTTTCACGGCAGATATCAAGAAGATGTACTGACAAATCCTGGTTCGACCAGATGATGTAGAGAAACAGAGAATAGAGTTTGGAGAAATCATCCTGAGGGCAGCTTGATTGGATAAAGTGTGGCGGTTTAATACTTAGTGGCCGTCTAATGCTTCAGATATTTTGTGCAACTCGAAGATTCCCAACTTATAATGGTCAAGTAGAACACAGAACGGTAGTAAAATCCATAACTCCATTTCTTGATGATTCAGGAATCATCAGAGTAGGTGGCAGACTCAAATGGGCCCTCACTCTATCGTTTGATTAAAAACTTACCCAATTGATTATTCAAGATGCACATATAAAAACGTAAGTGTCAATATGATGCGTTCAGTATTATGAAAAAATATTGGATAATAAATGCTAAAAGTAGAATAAAAATGTGCGTACGGAACTGTACAACTTGCTGTCGCTACAATAGTACTCATCAAAACCAATTAAAAAGCGATTTGTCGAAAGAGCGACTGACTCCCAACAAGCCTTTCACAGTGTGTGGAGTGGACTATGCTGGACCAGTTAACATGCGCCTTTCCAAGGGTCGGGGACATAAAGTAAGAAAGAATACATCTGACTGTGTGTGTGCTTCGTGACCAAGGCAATACACATTGAAGTGGTCACGAATGCTTCAACCCCCCCCCCCATCATAGCAGCTTTCAAACTTATAAAAACCTATAAAAACTTTATTTATTCGAGTACTATTTATTGTTGGAAAAAAAAAATGTGGCTCTTTTAAAACTTTGAAATTTTGTAAATTGTAATTTTTGACTCTTCCGACTCAAAAGGTTGCCGACCCCTGCCCTATTGCTGCTACTAGCGTAATAATACACTCCGCGGCATTATATATGTATTTGGGTAAAAAATTGGAAATAGCCCTAATCGCTTTATAAATATTATTTTTTACATTTAAAATATTAATATTTATTGATAAAAAAAGTTACTTTTCTCGAGAAAATATTTTCAATCGAAAAAAAAGAATATTAAATCCAAAATAGTTTAAATTTTATTAAATAGATGGCAGCACAAGTACAGAAATATATTTTACTAAATATTATAATTAATTGAATAAGAAATAGTTATATCATATTTTATTGATCAATTTTACATTATTTTCAATATAAAAATATCTTATAATTTGATTTTAATGGAAAATATCACTAAATACCCGATTACAAAAATCTGAAGAAGTGGTTGGGGTGGCGCCTTATCGTCGTTTAGTTAACAGCTCTGGCTTTTCTTCACCCACGTATTAATCTTTCGCCTTTTACTAAAGATTACCGTGGAGAGGAGCATCTTAATGAGCCTTTTGTAATTTTTGACGCCCTCCTTTGGAGGGCTAATTTAAAATGAAAAAAAGTTTAAATTTTTTCATCAATTCTTTTGATGTAAAAAACTTCCCATGTGGTGTTCGTTGGAAGGATGGTCTAAACCGTTGATTTTCGACCGCTACGACCCAAATTTGATTCTCGCATTGGGCACTTTTTTCTTATTAAAAAAAAAAACCATGGCTTGTACCACGTGTACTTAGGGATAAGCAAAAAAACCTCTCTGTACATGCCATTTTTTTGTTTATCAAAACAAACTTTAACGACTTAAAAAATGGAAAAATAACCATAAAGAAATGTCAAACCTGACTTGCCTACTTTGGACACATATGATAGCAAATAGATTACAAAGTTGTTGAGAAAGATGTTGGAAAAATTTAAAAGGAAAGATCGAGCTGGCTGGAAAAGATTAAAGAAGCTACTGGAAGGTCACTAAATGAGCTCCAAGTTGGAGAATATTTGTCCATATAGTTGCCAAAAGTCAATGGACACTAATAATGTCAACCTTGAGAGAGAGAACGAAGAAAACTGAGACAAAAAGAAGTCAAATTCACTAGAAAACAACATATAGAACCTAGAATTCCATACCACTAGACACTACTTTGTCCATCAAGTCAACTTTTGGTGACTATATGGAAAAAATATGCTCCTATTTGTTCTACAGTTCAAAATAACTTTATTAGGTTCCCCTCATCAAGAGAAACTTATTTTATAAATGTATAATCAATAGTTATGTACAGGGGTTCATTATATATATACAATAAAACCCCGCGAACCTTCCCTTAACGAACCTAAGGCAATTCAATTCCATTGAAAATACCATTTTTATAACGAACTTTGCGATTTTTAATATAATGAACTACCCCTATAACGAACCTATTTCAAGTCCCAAAATAATAGAATCTATTTAAAATACTATGCTTATAACGAACTTAAAATTATAATTTTTAAAAATTAAAACAACAAAAAAATTTTGTGCATGTTTCAACTCGCGATTTCAAAACAATAAATTCAGCGGCATTGTTTGTTTTTATTTACATTCTATTTTTGCTATATTTTATATACATTTTTACACATAATACTTTTTATTAAATAGAATATCTTTGCAACCATCAAATTTGAAATAGAAAAATGCAAATGGCTTCCAAAATAAAGAAAACAAAAGCATTCTAAAAAAAAAAAAGACGTTTTCAAAACTTTTCAAAGTGAAACAACATAGGCAAAATTCCTAAACGTGTTAAAATAGGAAAATATACCTTTTCTATTATAAGAGATAAAATAGAAGGCTATTAAAAATTGTTACAAAGAGGAATCCATCTTACCTTTTGCCTCGATTGTACGTGTTAGGGCTAATAAAACATTTTTATGCCATTAACTATGGCTATTTTTAAAGCCAGCAATGTTTTGCATGGCAGGCTCAAAACAAAATGAACTCTAGACTTAAGAAGAATATGTGGAAACATGAAATGGAAGAAAAACACTTATTAACTTGATTTGAAAGGTGCAATGCTTGAAGAGTGCTTTGAAACAACAAACGTTTTATTATATAATATGATAAAGATGTTTTAAAATAATTTTATATCTTACAATATATATTTAATAAAACTTTGCCTAGGATTTGTCTTGATTTTTAAATTAGACATAGAGGTACATAGAGTTAGGGGAATTAAAACAAAGTGACCACTATTAAGAAGATGCCTTTTCCTGTGTGTATGGCTGTCCTTTAATTAAATGGTATAAACATTTTGAAAAGTAAAAAAAAGTAGCCAAACCCCGTGGCTATAGTTAACCAAAAGCTCTGTCCCATTGGGATTCACTATAGAGGGGTTTTACTGAATTTGATCTGTTGGTGACCATCACAGTTATGTGGAGAAATACAGGCTGTTTTAAAAAGCAAATGTTAACTTAAACACATGTGGGTGTGCATAGTGCGCCTCTCCCGTCAAAATAAACGTCAAAACCTGACGCCATCTATTGACCGTCGCCGCAACTAGCGGCCCCGGGTCAGTGACAAAGCCACAACACCAGCTTTGGCAAACTGAGAAGCGTCCACCTAGAGACCGTGGTTTCAGGCTAATGGCCCTCGTCAGTCTAGGGCGGACCTTATTCCATTGGATCCACACGGATTATTTTGAGGGGAGAGGCGCTTCTATGGATAAATTTCCTCCCGGCAAATTTTCTATAGTGACTATTTGAAAACAAAATGTTAAAACACTCATCTTTGCATTTATAAATTTGGAATTTTTTTTATATACAGTAGAACCTCTCTGTAAAGGACACCTAGTTGCATAGACAAAGTGTCCTTTAGAGAGAATTGTCCTCTTAATGGAGAATTACTAAATAGTAAAAATGGTAATTTTAACAATAGAAACTGTCCTTTGTAGAGAGGTGTCCTCTCATAGAGGTTCTACTGTAGTAAAAATAGAGGGTTAAATATATATATAATATACAAGGTGTGTCCAATAAATAATGAGACTGGTCAAAAATAAAGAAAAGATAGAATGATTAAAAAAAATTTTATTCGTATTTTTCAAAATAGTCCCCTCCCGCATCTATACATAATTTCCATATCTTCTCCCATGATTTAAAACATTTAGAAAAGGCATCTTTCGGGATGTTCTTCAAGACCTTTTTCGAATCCGCTATGATGGACTCTCTAGTGTCAAATCTCCTTCCTTTTAGAGCCATTTTGAGTTTTGGAAAGAGAAAAAAAAAATCATTTGGAGCTAGGTCTGGGGAATAGGGAGGTTGTTTAAGTATTTGGATGCCGTGTTTAGCCAAATAAGTCAGTACAGATGTAGCTGTGTGTGGTGGTGCATTATCATGATGGATAATCCAATTTTTGGAACTCCACATTTCACTTCTTTTCAGACGAATTGAATCACGTACACGTCTCATAATGTTTAAATAAGACTCCTTATTGATTGTTTGACCTTCCTCTAGATATTCATAATATAGATATGTCAAAGAACGTGACCAATAAGACTTTGCTTTTTGACTTGCAGAGTCGGGATTTCTTCGTTCTTGGTTCATCTTTTCCTTTCCACTCCATGGATTGGTGTTTTATTTCCGGATCATACCCATAAACCCATGTCTCGTCTCCAGTTATTACTTTTTCCTTCCAATTAGGGTTTTCTTCCACCATTTCAAGCATATTTTTGGCAACTTCAACGCGATTCTCCTTTTGTTGGATTGTGAGAATTTTAGGGACAAATTTTGAAGGTGTCGTCTTTAACTGCAAGTCTTCTTTAATTATCGATCCAACTAATGATTTTGATATCCCTGTTTCTTCCTCAATGTTCCGTAACCCTATTCGTGGATTTTCTTTTATCAAATTTGAAATTTGGCTCACCTTTTCAGGGTTCCTGTGCAGAATTGGACATCCAACACGCTTCTCATCTTTCACCGATTCCATTCCATTTTTAAATCGTGAAAACCATCTAATGTGGTGGGCTTATTTTCATTTCCAAATGCCAATTTCAACAAATCTAAAGTTTCTGAAGCCGATTTCCCAATTTTGTAGCAAAATTTAATACAAATTCGTTGTTCGAATTTTCTATCCATTACAAATTAGAAGTTGTTATGCAAGGCGTTCTTTTTACAAGCTTACAATTTATCGACTGCGCGCGCAATCACATGATGTGATATATCGCAGTGTAGCTGAAGCTTTCTATTTTTTTAAATAGACTTTTAAAAAAAAATTATCATTTCATTTTTTCTTTGTTTTTGACCGGTCTCATTATTTATTGGACATACCTTGTATATTGCACATTTAAAAAAAAAATCTAAAATATAGTTAAACCTGTCTATAGCACCCCCTCCAAATAGTGCCTTCCTCTCTATAGCACCCTATTTTGGTGAGTCCCAAGAGGGGGTGCTATACATATGTTTAACTGTATAAGGAGAAATAGGGATATAACACTATTTTTATTTCTTATATATCAGCACTTATTGACTCATTCATTGATGAGCTCTACTCATCCCCAGCAGACACCATCAAAAGTCTCAAGCTTGATACCCTAATTTGATTGAGTAATATAATAAGAAAGAAGAAGAAGAGCACTAACAACAGCTATAAGTCTATGATAAGGCACACAATTTGGAGTATAGATTGTAAAGACAAGGTAATAAGACCAAATCCAAATAAATAAATAGTGTGTACCGTTTCGATTATTTATTTGGATTTGGTCTTATTACCTTAAGCTTTAAATCTATTGATGATGTGATTACAGGTTTTCTGCACATGTTGTGCAAAAAGCTTAATTTATGATTAACAATCATTGCTTTACATTTGCCTTTTACATTTATTTCAAAGGAGTTTTTATCATACCAATGTGAAATCACTCCAATATACGTCTGAGAGAGAATTAGCCATAACCCAGGTTCCTGGAGCATTGAACACCAACTACTCTGAACAATAAAAGAAAACAAGACCTAATCCAAATAATTTATTAGTGTGTGACGTTTCGGCAACAACATTATCACCATCATCAGACAAAAGATTATTATTATTCTTTTATTAGAGATTTATATTATTCTTTTGTCTGATGATGGTGATAATGTTGTTGCCGAAACGTCACACACTAATAAATTATTTGGATTAGGTCTTGTTTTCTTTTATTATAATCTATAATCCAAATTGTGCTTTATCATACCCTGAACAATATACTTTTGGTAAAAAAAAATATAATACCATGCATAATCTTGAAGACAGAGGTAGCTCCTGGCCAGCATTCATAGTTCTTAGAATTATGAAAACCATGCATAATACAGTAGAACCTTCCATTAGTGGACATCTCTCTACAAAGGACAGTCTTCATTTGCAAAATGACCATTTTCACTATTTAGCAACTCTCTGGTAAGAGGACACCTTTTCTTAACCCTTTAGGTGCCGGCCGTTTTCAAGGTCATTCCTGATCATTGTTAGCCTTCAAAATACATCAAACTATTTTTTTTTAATTAGCGTTTTTATGATTCATATAAACCTATGAAACACAATTGAACAGAATATGCGCTTTAAAATACAGTTAATTAATTTTCATTAGATTTTTTAAGGAGAAAAGAAGTATCAAGTCACATCAAACCGATACATCGGCTTGCCTGGTGCTTAAAGGGTTAAAGGACACTTTGGCCTTTCAATTAGGACAGGGAGGTTCCACTGTATCACTTGAGAGAAAAAATTCCATCGAGGGAAGAGAGAGTTTCCTACAAAACATATGATTTAATTGACTCAAGCTTTCAGGCCTTGGAGTACTTTACAGGAGTAAGATTAAAGGTTGGTAAAGAAAGCAGAGCTATAATTATATGTATATAATAATAGCTATGTAATTAACTATACTCTTGTAGAAGGGCTCCAAGGCCTGAAAGCTCGAGTCAATTAAATTATATTTTTTGCACCTTTCTTTGGAACATAGCCTTCAATGACTTGCTTATCCATTTTTTTTTTATTATCCCTAGTACACATGGTACAGGCCATGATAATCATGGTGGGTATAAGTTGGTGACTGCTTTTACTGTAAGTGCATCACATGTCTACACATGTGAAAAGCAGTTTTGCACTTACACTTCACTGTAGAGTTTTTTTCTCTCAAGTAATATACTTCTGTGCCCCCAGTGAATTATTTGTTTCAGGAGCTGCCCACTGATAGCAATGAATCATCAATGTAGATCTGTATAAACACGAAGTATACAGTTTTTAGGATAAGCAAGAGGGGGTCAATGGAAGGGTGGTCAAAACTGTTGGATTTTCGACCGCTACGACCCGGGAACAAATCCCCTCGCAATAGGCACTTTTTTCTAATTTAAAATAAAATGCTCCAATGGCCCTCGATTCTTGTAAAAGTCCAACCCCACCAGCGAGTGCAAGTAACCAAACAGGGCTCTGACACATTTGTAAGTTCAAAAGTCAAACTGCTTTTCATGTGTGTAGACATGTGGTGCACTTACAGTTAAAGCAGTCGCCAACTTCTACCCACCATGATTATCATGACCTGTTTCACGTGTAAATGGGATAATAAAAAATAAAAGGATAAGCAAATCATTGAAGGCTATGTTCCAAAGGAAAGGTCCAAAGTATATCAGCCAAAAAAACAATAATGTTGGATTAATATAGTTGAAAGCAGCGCTATCTGACTTGATCTGAGTTTGTTCTATTAAATCTTCAATAAAACAATCCTTTTTTATAACAATAAAATCCTATTTACATACCTTGATGTAGACCCGGAGGTCCTGAAATATTTTCAAAAATGTTCTTCAATTCCCTTGTCAAGTTTCTTTGCTGAAGACTTGTAAAGAATTTTCACAGCTTTGGAAACAAGATGAAGTTAAAAGGAACCAAATTAGGTCTTTATATAGGGTGATGAGAAGCTAAGAAACTCCAGAACACATTATGGCTTGCATTAGATGCACTAAGCAGGACCTTTGGGAGAAGCAGTTGCTTATCATAAAACAGCTCTAGGAACATGAACTCATCATCAAACAACACTAACAAGATTTAGAACAGGCCATCTCAAGCCATTGAAGATAGAAAATAATAACAAAATCTACCCCACTTGCCCAAAATGTAGCTTGGCACCTGCAGCTCCAGAACACTTTTGGCTTGCATTAGATGCCCTAAACAGGACCTTTAGGAGAGGCCACTGCTTATTATAAAACAGCGCGGGGAGCATGAACTCATGGATTTCGTGTGATCTTTACACAAGGGGATAAAAGAAACAACAACAACATGAACTCATGGAATTCATGTAATCTTTACACAAGGGGATAAGAAACAGAAGCTAAGAATTCTTGACCAAAGAGTCAAACGCTGATGAGGAGCAGAACATTGTCATTGGGTTTGATGAAAAACTTGTTACACTAGGTACTTCAAGCCTGGAATTTGTGTAATCTTTGCATAAGAGGATAAGAAACAACAACAACAACAACAGACTTCAAGTTTCTTATGACAATCTGATTCTGTTGTTTAAAGGAACCCTGATGATTGAGAGTTTCCATCCAAAAAGAAAATCAATATGATCTTGATTTGTGACATTTGTAATCTTAATTTTTTTTTAATGTTAGTCTAGGTCACTCAACAATTTGTTGCTTGGTCTTTGGTTCAAACCGAAAATACCATGACTCAACCCCAGTCACATGTTTTGAAGCAGGTTTGTGCCACAACATAGGTTTCTTATGTCCATATATATTTGAGAATTTTTTTTTATCTGAACCTCAGTCAAAGAGTGAAGAAAGAAAAGGGAATTTAAAAAAAAAATTCATAAGATTGTGAAGATCTTGTATAAGAATCATGAATTCAAAAGAGCAGTCATTTTTAAGATTTCAGTCCTCATCTCAAACATTCTGCTCAAAATGGTTTGGAGAACTTCATCTTGATTTTTGCATTGAGTGCAATGCCCATCTTCAATGTCCACTCAACTGTCCCAAAATCATCAGTCCCACCTATAAACAGAAGCATTTCAAGGAGCATGAACTCATGGAATCCGTGTAATCTATACACAAGGGAATAAGAAACAACAACAGAAGCATATTTTTAAACAGCATCCTTGTAAAATTTCTGCAACATTTCTACTTCCTCTTTCTACAGTTTCTAGAGCATCGTTAACAATTTCATCAATGTGAACATCGTTTCTTCACTTAGCACTCTATCATTTCTAAACCAATCATTACTACCACTCTCTTTAGTTTTTAAAATAAATTTTCAAATAAAATAAACTATTAAATAATAAAAAAAATAATAATGGCAAAAAAATTTGAATATACTCATAAAAGAATGTGTAACAAGATGAAATATTTGTTTTCCCACATGCATGCAATAAATATGTTTTCTACGCAGTACCAAGACAGAGGTCCTCTCTCTCCAATAATGGGTAATGGGGGTCGGTGGAAGGCTGGTTAAACCGTTTGGTTTTCGACCACTACGGCCCGGGTTCGATTCCTGCATTGGATACTTTTTTCTGTTTAAAAAAAAAATGCTCCAATGGCCCCCGATTCTTGCAAAAGTCCAACCCCACCAGCGAGTGCAAGTAAACAAACGGGGCTCTGGCATATTTGTAGGTGCAAAGTCAAACTGCTTTTCACATGTGTAGACATGTGGTGCGCTTAGAGTAAAAGCAGTCGCTAAGTACCCACCATGATTATCATGGCCTGTGCCACATGTACTAGGGATAAGCAAAAAAAAAAGTTACATATATCTGTATATGAGGAAAAAAAACCATGTATAAGAAATATCGTTTCCTCCGATTTACCCAGACTAATCAATTTATCAGCTTGATTGTCTTATTAAGTTTTACTGTATATACATTTCATATTACTATTAAATATGATTAGCTTTAAAAAAATAATAATAACATTGCTTATTACTGTTATTACAGTAGAATTAACTCCCTGTAAAGGACAACACCTAATTACAGAGCTAAAATGTCCTTTAGGGAGAGGTATCCTCTTACCGAAGAGTTACTAAATAGTAAAAATGGTAATTTTGACAATGAAAACTGTCCTTTATAGAGATGTGTCCTCTAGTAGGAGTGTCCTCACATGGAGGTTCTATTGTAATACTGTTATTCCTGCATGTACCCTACATTTCTGTGCTCGGAGAATCTGTATAAAACTAAAAGGTCTTAATAAAGCCAAGGTAATATGATCAAATCCAAATAAATAAATAGTGTGTGACGTTTCAGTAACAGTGTTGTTATCATCTTCAGACAAAAGTAACTTTTAATAAGAGTAAGCAAGTTAATGATGATATAAGGCACAATTTGGATTATAGAGTACTAGACAAATGGCCCGGGCAACGCCCGGGTTTTACCCGAGTGCGAATATATTTTAAAAACGTTGACTTGGGTGGTCATAGCACCCGATTTTAAATACGTAGTACGATGCGATTTACATTAAAAGTAACCTGTCTATAGCAGCCCCTCTCTATAAAAATGATTTTTGAATATCTTGAATATCCTTAGAGTTATTTGCAGAATTGTAGATATAACTCGCAAACAGCGCCGCCAGACGGTGATGAAAGCAATGGGGAGGTAACGCCATCTATGTTTGATTTTTTAAACTGTTTATATTAAAAGGGGGGAATTGTTAGGTTTATTAATTCAAATAATTTTTCTCTGTGTAAATAATTATGTAAATATATGAATAAATATAAATTGATGATGATAATATTAGCTAGCATATGTTAATTAACAATTTGGCAACGTAGTTAGTGCCTTCTTGATCCTTTCTTGTTTTTTTTTATTTCTTCTTAATCCTTAAATTTTACTTTTGTACTTTCTATGCATAAAGATAATATTAAAAAATATATTATATAACATTTTTATATTTATTCATATATTTACATAATTATTTACACAGAGAAAAATTATTTGAATTAATAAACCTAACAATTCCCCCCTTTTAATATAAACAGTTTAAAAAATCAAACATAGATGGCGTTACCTCCCCATTGCTTTCATCACCGTCTGGGGGCGCTGCTTGCGAGTTATATCTACAATTCTGCAAATAACTCTAAGGATATTCAAGATATTCAAGAAATCATTTTTCGAAAACCTTTCCGGGGATATACCTAATAATATCCCAGAATTTCATGGCGATTGGATGTATGGTTTTTGAATAACAGGGTTGTCTAGAGGGGGGCAGGGAGGCCACGTTCGCTGGCGGCCAATGGGAGCGCATTCTATCCGTGAGCTTCAGACAAACAGACAAACAAACAGACAGAATAAGGCAAATATATAAGTAGATAGACACAAGGTAATAAGAACAAATCAAAATATATAAATAGTATTGAAAATGGTAACAACGCTGTTACCAAAACGTCACACACTATTTATTTATTTGGATTTAGTCTTATTACCTTGTGTTTATAATCTACTAGACGAATGACCCGGGCAACGCCCGGGTTTACCCGATTAAATGTTTTATTCAAACACTATTCGTTACAATTATAAATTGGCGCCGTGGATGTCACTCTTGTGAAACGTCCTGCTCCAAACTTTACAGTCAGATTAGTTACGATATAAATCTTCAAATCGAGCGAGCGTCTATAAATATTTCGATTTATATCAAGTATTCTAATTATTAAGCAAACACACACACTATTATTAATAAAATTTTGAGAAGATTTCGATTTTAAACGTATTTATAACCTTGATAGAGGGCGCTGTTCGTGAGCTAAGTAGAATAATTTGAATATATAGTTTTAATATTTAATTTATATATAATTTAAAATAGCCTATCGTTTTCCTCGTATTTTTTTACCTATGTATGGAAATTTTGGTTTGAATTAGTGAACTACTGCGAATTTGTATACCGGACATACAAACCAACAAACAAACATACAAACATTCATCTTTATATATATAGAAGATATAATATAAATGAGTTTTAAAAATTGTTTTAAAAAAAATGCATCGCCCGCGTGGCAGGCGAGCATTCTACCACTGAGCCACCGATGCGTATACAAAATGGCCATATTTGGGTATTCATTCCATTCCGGATTACTCCGCGTAAAAAAAAAGTTCTTCAAATGAAAAAAAGAAATAGCCAAAAATACTAAGCAAATTGTATCCAAAAATTTTCCTCAGGTTTATAAAAAGCGACATGCAAAATTTGGTACCAATTGGTTCAGTAGTTTTTGAGTTTATCGCGAAACAGACAGACAGACAGAAATTGACTTTTATATATATAGAGATAATCCAGATTTGGCCTTATTACCTTGTCTTTATAATCTACAATCCAAATTGTGCTTTATCGTCTTAATAAAGCTTTTTGTTGTTGTTGTTGTATATGAGGAAAAGAAAGAGATTGTAAGAGAGCCAACTGGAGTAACCACTTTATTGGACTCTATAATACAGAGAAAGTACTCCGAGCCTAGAAGATCTAGCAGGAGTGGCTAAAAAGAGATCTGTTTTTTGAACTGGTGAAGGAATTTTTTTTTGTTGTTAAATCTTCTCAATATAATCTTCATTTGTACTTTTTTTAATATAAATTTATTTTCGGGTGGTCTTTTTATTAAAAAAAAAAAATCATTATTACAGATATTTTTTTTTTAAGTGGGGATAAAAAAAAAAGGTTTTGGGAAGTTTATTATTATTTTTTTAAACAGGGATATATATAATATATATATAATCAAATATCAATATATAAAAAAGTTTTTTGTTATTTTGGTGATATTTAAATAATTTGTCTCTATAAGGCGTAATTAAGATATAAAGAAAAAGGAGGGGAGAACAGGAGAAAAAAAAGAGAGAGACAAAATAAATCAAAACAAAAACAAAGTCGATGTGTTAGGAAAGAGTGGTATGTCAGAGGGAATGGTCGTAGTTGAGGAAAACCTTGAGGGTGTGGGGGATGGGAAGTAGGCGGATCTTGTCCCGGAGGAGGGAGGAGAAATCTTCCGTCTGGGCGGGGCTAGGGAGTGGCTCCTCCTCCTTCTCTGTGTCGCTCGTGTCCGAGTCGGAGTCTGAGGCTAGCCGCTTGAGAACGCTGCTGACTGTGGTTCCGCCTCCTCCATTGGAGGGGTCTGGTTGAGGCTGTCCTTCCACGGAGATGTTCTCCTGGCTGGTGGAGGGCTGAGAGGCGAGGTGCTGGATGAGGGGAAGTCTGCAGAGGGGGAAGACAAACGGGGCCTGCGGAGCTTCGTCATCCCCATCTTCCGGGATTCTCGCAGATTCCTCCTCGAAGATGGGGATGATGTAGTGGTGCAACCGCTTGTTTTTCTTTGGCGCAGGGGGTTCAGGACGCTGCCTGGGCTGAGCCTCCCGTTTGATGGAGGCACGGAGGAGAACCCTGATGGTGGACCGGCAGACACACACCAGGGGGAGGGGCTGTGGCGCGGGCAACCTCACCAGCTCAACCTCTGAGGTGTTGGGGGGAATGAGGGAGGCAAAGGACACAGGTAGCAACGTCTCAGACTTCCACTCTGTCTCCGAGAGCCTGGTGATCTGGTAGAGCTGCAAAACACAAGAGGTGTGGCAGCTTCAATGTCAGCACAGTTGATGCTTTTAAATGGAAATTTTTAAAGGAAGAAGTTTTCAGGAGAAATTTTTCAGAGGAATTTTTCACCTCTCCCATTTTTATGGTTATATGTAAATAAGTGGAAGGAAGTTGCATACCTGGTCATTGACTGGCATCACCAGGATGCCATTGAGGTTAAGCAACCTTTTCATGTAGTCTTGGTGCTCGGGAGGACAGGAGGCCCCGCAGTAGACTCTGTCGTAGCGCCGCGGTGAGGCGGGGTCCAGGCGCAGGCAGTTGCCCACAACAAACTGTGGCTGGCAGAATTCAAACTCACTCAGAGCAGGTGAATGGGCCATAAAGTCCTGAAGCCTTTCATTGGCGTAATCCACTACATTGGAAAACAGCTCCACACCATGGTTCACACCATTGGGGCCTGCGCAAAATAGGTAAGAAGAAAGAAGTCTGAAATTGCATTCAAAGAAAAGGATGTATCTTGAATAGTTGGCTTGTCATATCCAAGGATTTTGACCTAACATGGGAGTGTAAATATGGGACTAA
Organism: Cordylochernes scorpioides; assembly: GCA_030710605.1. Lineage (NCBI taxonomy): Eukaryota > Metazoa > Arthropoda > Arachnida > Pseudoscorpiones > Chernetidae > Cordylochernes > Cordylochernes scorpioides. The sequence goes on along the minus strand of CP092877.1, from coordinate 67,857,862 downwards.
ATACAAGAGTAAAACTTGTCATGGGGTTATTTGACTTGTGGCCAAACCATAACAAAACCTGGTCTCCTGGAGATGATCTCTTATCTGCCAAAGCCAAGAAGACTTTCAACCCTAACAGAGTTTCTGATCAATGACAAACTCCAGGATAGACACTAGATTTAGATAAGTTTTAAGGCAATGGTCTCAAATGGGATATTTTACTAAATTTTATAAACTAATCAACACAGAGTAAGGCACTATTTATTTGGATAGGTGTAGAGAGGTGTCATCTAGTATGAGAGAGTCCTCTCACACAGAGGTTCTACTGTATAAAGGAATCCAGGAATTCTAGACACTATGTAAGAATTGATACAAGAAAGATACACACACACACACAAAAGCCTTTATTAAGACACACAGGTCTTACAGAGGATTCTCCTTGGGGTTTACAAGAAAGATACAAATATCAAGAAAGTGATATAAATGCTATTGAACATACAAAATGTTCACTATAGAAAATACGCCCTCTATAAGCAGTACACCATTTGAAGATAGAAGACCTAAAAATAAGATAAATTGCAATAAGTATGGACAATTGCTAGTACACAACTATACAGAGTATATTCTTTAGATAATAGAAAGGCATATATTGGATTGAAATATTTATTTGCCAATATTTCGGTTGTTTGAACACCAACCTTTGTCAAGGCATTACATTTTTGTATATTCTAAGTCTAGATACAGTACGTGTGATATTTGGAAACAGTTTTGTTAACAGTATTTTAAAAGATGTCTGCTTGGAATGAAGCAGATTTCTCTCCAAATGTGACCTACACGGAGTGCTCTGTGCTCTATCTATACAGAGAGAAAGAAAAGATTGACTCACCAATGATTAGGCCAGCCATAGTACTGAGGTAGCCAGTACCACTGCCCAGGTTGAGGAAAGATTGGCCTTGCGCTAATCGCAGAGTTTCCATCACTTCTGCGTAGATGCATGGAGCAGAGAGATGAAGGTTGCCGTGTCTCCACGCCAAGTCTCTATAGGCTCCCTCACGATGACCTTCTGCGTAGTACGAGGCGCGATCCACCGCTCGAAACACTTTCTCCACGGAAGGAGATTTGATGTACTTGGCCTCCATGAGGTTGTCTACCAACTCATCATTTGTGCGGCCTGCGCTGACTGCTCCTCCCATCTTTTCACAACAACATGTTCACACAATTGGGTATCAATGGGGTCACAAGAATAAATTATAGGTGATAAGGCACAATTTGGATTATAGATTATAAACACAAGGTAATAAGAACAAATCTAAATAAATAAATAGTGTGTAACGTTTCGGTAACAGCGTTCTCAGTAATTTTGTCTGAAGATGGTAACAACAGCTGAATCCATTCAGTACTTTTGTCAGAAGATGGTAATAATGCTGTTACCGTCAAACACTATTTATTTATTTGGATAGGTGTAGAGAGGTGTCCTCTAGTATGAGAGAGTCCACTCATGCAGAGGTTCTACTGTATAAAGGAATCCAGGAATTCTATATAAGAATTGATACAAGAAAGATACAAATATCAAGAAAGTGATAAAAATGCTATTGCACATACAAAATTTTCACTATAGAAAATATGCCCTCTATTAGGAGTACACCATTTGAAGATAGAAGACCTAAAAATAAGATAAATTGCAATAAGTATGGACAATTGCTAGTACACAACTATAAAAAAAGAGACATTCCACAAGAAAGAACACTTTACCACAATCAAGTCCCCATTCTTGGGAAAAAAGAGCTACAATTGTCAAAGAACCACAATCAGTAAAGAAGAAATGGTGACAAAGGTCAAGGTTGACAGTGGAGCAACTTGTCACATTATTCTTGAAAGATATTCAACCTGAAGAAAGGAAAATTCCCCTTGCTTGATTACACCCATTCAAATTTCAAAAGAAATTGGATTTTAAATCAATTACTACTAAAGAGGATGTACTTCCTGTTCTTAATCTCAACTGAGAAATACAGTAAATAAACTTGTAAAACAATGTTTAACAAGTTTTACCGCAAATATTTCTTTTGAATGAAAAATGATAATTTATTTTAAGGAGAAACAATGACTATTTCTATCCTTAGGGATGAATTATGAAAGGATGAATTGTGAAGAGTAATGATAAATGGATGGAGAGATGGACACTTTATTTTTCCATTCATCATTACTCTTCACAATTCATCCTTTCATACTTCATCCCTAAAGATAGAAATAATCGTTATTTCTCCTTAAAATAAATTACGATTTTTCGTTCAAAAGAAACATTTGCAGTAAAACTTGTCGAACGTTATTTTACAATTATAAGCCATAATGCAGCTTGTGTATATGAGAATAACAAAGTTCTCTCTGGTGAAAAAAAAAAGAAGCCATATTGAAGAAGAAGCTATCCAGACTCTGGCACGGCAAATAAAGCAGAAAACCTTTAAATAATAGAAAGAAGCCACAGCAACATCTTGAAAGACAATATTTCAAAGTGTATCCCTTGAAGTGTATTTGACACAAAAGATTTGTATACTTACACTCATGTACAAAGAAAGTTGAACTTTCAACATGTATATCAAGATTCAGACAATAACTATGAAAGATATTACAGTGACCTTTATTGAAGACACACGAGATAACTGAGTGCGAACAAAATTGCCTCTGTCTCCTTCAAAAAAAAAAAAAAAGGAGACGACCGGCAACATCAAAAACTATCCACTTTCTTAAATTTTGTCATATGAGTGTAAAATAAGATACTACACAGATATAATAATGGACTAGTTGATAAATTTGATTGCAGAGAACAAAAAAATCAATTGAAAACTATCAGCTGCATAAAAGGTTTAAAAAAAAAAAAAAAGGACAAAATTTGACATGTTTACATTTTCAAGTATGTTTATGGGTCATTCAATAAACAGGTAGATGCATAAAGCATTTACAAACCAAACAGCTCCAGAACACATTTTGGCTTGCATTAGATACACTAAACAGGATCTTTGGGAGAGGCCGCTGCTTATCATAAAACAGCTTGAGGAGCATGAACTCATGGAATTTGTGTAATCTTTACACAAGGGGATAAGAAACAACAACAAACCAACACATTTCTTTGAATAAGTGAATCAAAGGATAAACAATTTATGGAAGATAAAATCATTACTGAATAAGATTGACAATGAGAAGCACAAGATTATTGCAGTTTCAAGTTTTAAAAAGAGGAAGAAGATATAAAAAAAGGGAATAGCAGTAATGGTCAGAATGAAATACAAGATTATTACATTGTCAAGTTTCTGGAGGAAGAAAAAGATAAGGGAATAGCAGTAATGGTCAGAATAAAATACAAGATTATTACATTGTCAAGTTTCTGGAGGAAGAAAAAGATAAGGGAATAGCAGTAATGGTCAGAATAAAATACAAGATTATTACATTGTCAAGTTTCTGGAGGAAGAAAAAGATAAGGGAATAGCAGTAATTGGTCACAATGAAATACAAGATTATTACATTGTCAAGTTTCCAGAAAAATAAAAAAGAAGAAAATATTGAAATAATGATTTAGGAAATGAATCATATAAGAATCCGCAACATTCAAGAATTTGAAAGAAAATTCACTACAACAACAAGATACCTTACCTCTTCCTCCAAAACGTATACAACATATTCCAACATGAACTTGTTTCAGATGATGAAATATTAACCAGACGATTCAAAAACTTGAAATTTTGATCCTGCAGAACACAGCTATTTTTTTTTAACATAGGTGAAATTCAATACCAATTTGTTAGAGAAGCCATTAAAAAATGAAAATTCAGAAAAGTGGAATGAGGCTATACAAAAGGAAACAAATTCCATACATCAAGTTTGGGACCATGTTTGTCTATCAAAACCCATCAAATGGGTATATTCAACAAGAGTTGATCCATATTCAAAGTGATTGAATGCTGCCAGAAGAATGGAACATACCTCCAAGATGTCTGCTCACTTGGAATGGACAGCTTTACAACATTATTGACTTATTGTGTGTGTTACAGCTCGATACATTGTAAATGTACAAACTGTATTTTTATCTGGATATGAGGACATTCACCTACTTCTACCTCAGGATTACTTACCTACTGAGAAAAAAAAAAAAAACATGTATGCAAGTTGAATCAGTCATTTTGCGTGAGATTTTTTAATTATCCCATTGTATAATTATACAAGGTCATGGAGACTTATATTCATTGTAAAACGACATTTGAAAATTATCCTGCATGAATTTCTTTTAAAAGAAAAATCGAAATTTATTATTTTCAGTTCATCATTACTCTTCACAATTCATCCTTTCTTACCTCATCTTTAAGGTTAGAAATAATCTTTATTTCTCCTTAAAAATAAATTTAGATTTTTCGTTTAAAAGAAACTCATGCGGGATAATTTTCAAATGTCGTTTTACAATCATAAGCCGCATTATATTGTACTATATTCATTGATCAAATTCACAATCTTGGTAGGGTTGGAATACAGGTCCTGTCTTAAGGGTCTGATGAAACAGTGAAGTAGTTTGTTCATTCTTGATCATTTGGATGATATTTTAGGATTTCAAATTATTCAGGAAAAAAATAAAATGCTTTAAAAAAAAAATTAAATAATTTTCTACTGCCCTTATACTGCAATGTTAAAAATAAAAGGGAGGGCCTGGCTCATCTGAGAGAGCTCTTTGGGGGTTGTAATATGATGATATAAAACTTTAATACATTTTTATCATCATGAACAACTACTATTAAGAGAATAATACTAATATAAAATCATTTATTTGTTTAGAAAACATTCACTCAAGCACAAAAAACAAACAAAAATCATTCAGCTAATATATGCAAATATGTTATTTTTAAACTGCTATGAGGCAGGTTTGTAACCAAGTCTTAGTAGCTCCAAGATTTGGCTTGTGAATAGACATAAGAATATTTGAAACTATTTTAAAGGCGTAAGATTCTTTTTGAAATTAAACAATTTCTACTGCCCTTACTGCAATGGAAAAATTAAAGGGAGGGCCTGGCTCATCAGTGATGAATCCCTCCCAGCGGCTTCATCAGTTTAATCTACCATACCGCTGTTATATTGCATTTTTGGAACTTCCTTTTATAGTGATACTGTTGATAGACTCTTGGAATGGGTATTTTAGATGGACTATGGACATAAGCTTTGAGGACAGTAGAATTACATACATTTATAAATATATAATATGCTTCGAGCAATCGCTCTTTCGCAAAGTGCTAGTGCATCATAAGAATATTTGGTAAAAATCACTCGGGGGGAATTAGGTTCTAAAAATAATCTTTAACATCTATAGCTTTTCTGTCTTTAATACCCTTCGCTAACTATAATTATGAATATTGCAGTAAAAGGATGTATTAAAGCCAAAAAACACACAATATTATATTATATTCAAGAATTTTTATCCCTGAATGATTTTAGCCAAATAAATATAGCACAAGAGATTATACAACAACAACAAAAAGTTTTATTAAAACCTTTTAGTCTTATACAGATTCTCCAAGCAGAAATGTAGGATACATGCAGGAAAAAACAGTAATAGGATCTTAATGGTAATATGAAATACAGGAAAAAAATTAAGATAATCAAGATTATAAATAGAAAAAGATATTATAATTTTTGAAAGGATAAGACTTTAACAACAACTGGACAAGAAAAGTGTTTAATTTAGTTAGAATATTTATGTTTATATAAAGGTTTAATATAATTTTTCTATGATTGTGTAAATATTCATTGAATTTATCATCATCACCTTTTTTTGTTTACAAAAATGTTATATGAAAAATAAAGTAATGTAAATGAACTAAGTGGTTGCCCTCATGTTTACTGATCCAATGGTTTAATAATCTAAGGTTTATGTTGTAAGAAAATTATACATTGAGAAGAACTAAACAAAAAGGAAATTGAAGGAAGGAACAACAAGAGTTGTACAACATATGGGGGGGGGGGGGGGGGGATTATGTAACTCTCCAGACACATCCACCAGTTGCCACAGAACTTTGAACTGTGGGAAGTGATGAAATCCTACACAAGATAAGGTGGATTGCAAATCCCAACTGTCAGATCTCACTAACCCGGTAACTGCCGCCATAGTCCTAAGTTTTTACACCAGACCAACATTTCCCAACTGTTCATGATAAAATTGTGAAAAAAAAAAGTTTTAAAATTACAAAATATTTTCTCACAATGAGTTTCTTTTTATTACAAAACGCTAGCTTTCAAGCGATAATCGCTCTTCAACGGGCTTAATAAAACATCGACTAAATCTTAAAAGAAATATTTACCTTATTTTGTAAATATTTAAGATATAGTCGATGTTTTATTAAGCCTGTTGAAGAGTGATTATTGCTTGAAAGCTAGGGTTTTGTAATAAAAAGAAACTCATTGTGAGAAAATATTTTGTAATTAAAAAAAAAAATTCCCAACTGTATTTGGCCTTCAACCTAAGTAAATTTCACAACAACAACATAAATTGGCAGATACATGGTTATATTTATTTTAGCACCAAAAAAAGTAGTAGAGAGTGACAACACAAGTTCAACTGTTCATCCTGTTTATTATCTAAATCCTAAAATTAAGATATTAACCTTAAAAAATCTAGATAATTTTGTTATTATTTTAATGAGATAATTTTTTTTAAAAATACAAACAGGTAGATAAAAAGTCTGATGACCAGTCAAAATTTTCCTCAGACAGGTCCTAAAAAACATTCACAAGATTGTGTGAGCAATTTATCCAAAGTTGACTTCGTTCTCTTGATAAGAACTCTATAGTTAGAAAGTCCCTGTATCTCCTGCTTATTTCAATGACATCTGTCTGACTTGTATTTTGATAGAAAAAATATATATTTGCTCTTTGAAAATTTACTACAGTTGAACCTCCATGAGAGGAGACTCTTGTAAAAGGACATTTCTCCCTTAAAAGGACACTTTAGTTCTGCAACTAGACATTCTTCATAAAGATGTTCTACTGTATTTGAGAATTATTTATATTAATTTTTCACTAGGTAACTGTATATTTCTTCTCAATGTATAATTTTCTTACAACATAAACCTTAGATTATTAAAACATTGGATCAGTAAACATGAGAGCAACCATTTCGTTCAATTACCTTACTTTATTTTTCATATAGCATTTTTGTAAACAACAAAGGTGATGATGATAAATTCAATGAATATTTACACAATCATAGAAAAATTATATTAAACCTTTATATAAACATAAATATTCTAACTAAATTAAACAGTAACATTGTCATATCAGGTAGTATATAGTATTTATATATATTTACAATAGAACCTATCTGTAAAGGACACCTAATTACAGAGCCAAGGTGTCCTTTAGGGAGAGGTGTTCTCTTACGGGAGAGTTGCTAAATTTTAAAAATGGTAATTTTGCAAGTGAAAACTGTCCTTTGTGGAGAGGTGCTCGCTAGCGGGGTGTCCGCTAAATGGAGGTTCTACTGTAGTATGTCATTACAGAGCTGATTGGTCATACCCTCCTCTGAGCAATTCTCTTCAGCCCCCTACATATCTACCAGACCTTTCTATTAAATTAACAAACCAAGGGGAAAGAGGGGAAATGGTCCACATTGACCATTGAATCCTGTAAGAAGTGCCTGTTTTCTGCTCTAATGGCTTCTTATTTCTCCACAAGTCCCACCAGTGAGTGCAGGTAATTAAACATGGCTCTGGAACATTTGTTTGTCCAAGGTCAAACTGCTTTCAACACATGTTCACATTTTCAAATGGGATATGTACATATGTGTGTACACTTAAGAGTGAAAGGCAGTCGCTAATTACCCATCACATTAACTACCCACCACATGATTATCATGGTCTATACTTGAGATAAATATACACCTATCCCCCGATTTACACGGTACTTGTTTTACACGTTTTCGCTTTTACACGGTTTTCCAAATAAGTTTTATTTTATCGCACTATACTAAATGCTACTGTGATTGAACACATGCGCTGTGTACACATCTCACGAGGAATCCCGAGCTTATGTGCTGACTACATATTTTAACCTGTCAATACATTTTATTTTTATTTCTGTGTACACCTATTCCCCGATTTACACGTTTTTCTCAGGAACGTATCTACCGTGCAAATCGGGGGATAGGTGTATAGAAAACATCCTTCCTTGATCTCTTTCATTCTTCAAGGTATCTCCCTCCATTATGGTCTTGGAACAATCTTGCAATGATCCTTGTGGTTCATTTACTGCAAACTTTATAAAAACAAGGTAATAAGACCAAATCCAAATAGATAAACAGTGTGTGTATAGACACATTATTTAATTAGCTTTATTACCTTGTTTTTATTATTTAATAAAATAATCCCTTGTACCAATATTTTCAGCTTAATTTTAATGTTTTGATTTGACTATAAACTTCCCCCACTGCTTTTCTCAGATTGATTGATTGATTGACACACACACACAAAAACCTTTATTAAGACACACAGGTCTTACAGAGGATTCTCCTTGGGGTTACAAGATGGAGAAACCTATGAAAGTGGGAAATATACGTGATTTATTAACTCCGCCTTTGCCAGTCCCAAGCCCGGATGAAAAAAAAGAGGAGGGTGAGCAGTAACAAGCTCACTAAAAAACCTAGGTTCAGCTGGCCCGGCTGATAGTACCCCGTAAGGGCTCCTAATCCAGAGATACAGGATGAGCAGCGTTTGTACTCCCATGTTAGGAGCGGCTGCACATGGCGTCTGTTCCTCATGTCAGAGGCGACCATTTCTTTTGGAGCTAAGTCGACCTGCCATTGAGTAGTGCTCCCAGTCTTAATGACAAAGGCAGACACAATCTACTTCACCCAGTCATGATGGTTGTCAAGTCTCAAGGTTTACAAGCTTGATACCCTAATATAATTGAGTGGAGATAAGAAAGAAGAAGTGATTTATTTAGAGCACATTTGTCATGATTAGATTTTTAACTTGGTTCTCAAGAGTATTTTATATATATATATATATATTTCTTCTTATCTTAAATTACTATTACATCCAGAAGTTTGTCTTCCCTAATTTTCTATGTGAAAATGACTGTTGTCGTTTTTTACTCCTTTTCCTTTCTTTTTGCCATTGGTGAAAGTAGTAAGGGCAGATAAAAAATGAAAATCTATTGTAAGGAGAAATGAAAAAAAAAAAAAAAATGCTATTATTTTTTAACAAAGCTGGATTTTTTAAAAATATGTATTGGGTCACTCACCTTTTTTTTTTTCTCTCTCTCTCTTTGTCAGAGGATCAGATAGGACACCCTGAAACAGCGGCAACAATTAGGCATGTGTGACACAAAGAAACACATGTTGGTAGGTGATCTGGCCTGGAATGGGCACCATTCAGACTCCTGTTATCCAACAACAATGAAATGATAAGAAACATTTTGAAATAAGAGATGAGAATCATAAGGTAACAAGAACAAATCCAAATAAAGAAATTATAGGTCTCAACAAACATTTATACAACACACTATGTTTATAGAATTAATACAAGAAAATAAAACCTAATCCAAATAATTTATTAGTGTGTGACGTTTCGGCAACAGAATTGTCACTATCATCAGACAAAAGAATAAACAAGAAAAAAATATCACAGCAAGTTTTTTTAAGAACTTGCTGCGAAATTTTTTCTCATTTATTCTTTTGTCTGATGATATGGTGACAATGCTGTTGCTGAAACATCACACACAATTTATTTGGATTAAGTCTTATTTTCTTGTATTATAATCTATAATCCAAATTGTATTTTATCATTTATAAAATTAAAATAATACAGTAAAACCCATCTTATAGTGAACACCAATGGAACTGTAGTCCAATATAGCCATGTTTCATTATAGTTCACTGTATAATGAAATAAAATTTGGATGGAAATTTTGCAGGGAGGAAATTGATCTAAAGAGACTAGGGTCGCCTCTCCCGGCAAAATCGTCTAAAACCAGATGCCATCTATCTTTTAAAATTACATTTAACGAATGGGGATTATTTCAGGTTTGTTATAAGGGAAGGTTCGGAATATTCGCTGTTGATTTCAACTGGGTTTTGCTGTATATACAGAGTCCAACTTTAAGCACAAGGTAATAAGACCAAATCCAGCGTGTGCTGTTTCGGTAACAGTGCTGTTACCATCTTCAGACAAAAGTACTGAATGAGAAATTTTACCACAGCACTGTTACCGAAACGTCACACACTATTTATTTATTTGGATTAGTGGTCTTATTACCTTGTGTTTATAATCTATAATCCAAATTGTGCCTTATCAGAGTCCAACTTTTTTAAATTCAACTCCCCTAGGGTTCATAAATTGAGGGTGAATTAAAAAAGTCAGTGTTAAATTATAGTTTGCTAAGAGAGACATTTCAACATTCACCATGCCAATGGGCGATTTTCTTGGAAATTTTGTTGTCAACACTTAAGGTTGAATTAAAGTAAATAGGCTAATTTCAAATCTAACATTTTCTGCCTTATAAGGATTAAGAATTTTTCATTAACTCCGCCCTTGCCGGTCCCAAGCCTGGATGAAAAAAGAGGAGGGGGAGCAGTAACAAGCTCACTAAAAAACTTGCGCCCAGCTGGCCCGGGTGATAGTACCCTGTAAGGGTTCCTAATCCAGGGATACAGGATGAACAGCGTTTGTACTCCATGTTAGGAGCGGCTGCACATGGCGTCTGTTCCTCATGTCAGATTTATTTTGGAGCTAAGTCGGCCTGCCACTGAGTAGTGCTCCCAGTCTTAATGACAAAGGCAGAGGCATTCTACTTCACCAAGTGTGGAGATAAGAAAGAAGAAGAAGAAAAAATTTTCATATTTCTTGTTTTTGAGATGATACCCCAATTTTTCTTTTTGTTTCATATTTCTCCATAAAGCATATTTATAACTTTTGCTAAGCAGGTCTAGGACTTCATTTGAGATACCTTCACCTGTTAATTTCATTATGTTATTTTTTGGTTTATTATTTCTCTTGTAGAAAAAAGAAAAAATCACTGGGCTTAATAATTTCAATCTAAAAGAAACACAAAAATACTAAATTATAAGACAAATTCCTTTAAAAGATAATTTAAAGAGAGAAGCCTTTTTTTTTTCATTCGAAAGAAATGTGCTACAATTAACAGAATGGAAGAAAGAGGAAATATCAATGCTATTTACAGATATGCTTTTAATTACAATAGAATCTGTTTGTAAAGGACACTTAGTTTAAGAGATAAAGTGTCCTTTATGGAGAGGTGTCCTCTTACCAGAGAGTTGTTAAATAGTAAATGTAGTACAAGAATATAAGACCTAATCCAAATAATTTACTAGTGTGTGACATTTCTGCAACAGCATTGTCACCATCATCAGACAAAAGAAAAAATGAGAAAAAATACCACAGCAAGTTCTTAAATAGTACTGTTATCAAGTGTGTGTAAACAATATAACAGATAAGAAAAAATATTTTTTTAAGACAACCTGAAATATTCTTCTTAGAATTAGAATTTAAAAAAATATATAATTAAAGGCATATCTGTAGAAATCATTTATATTTCCTCTTTCTTCCATTCTATTAATTATAGCACATTGTAGTACTATTTAAGAACTTGGTGTGATATTTTTTTCTAATTTTTATTCTTTTGTCTGATGATGGTAACAATGCTGTTGCCGAAACGTCACACACTATTAATTTATTTGGATTAGGTCTTATTTTCTTGTATCTATAATCCAAATTGTACTTTATCAGTAAATGTTGAAATTTTAGAAAATGAAAACTGTTCTTTGTAGAGAGGTGTTCTCCTGTGTGATTGTCCTCTCATAGAGGTTCTACTGTATATATATATATATTTTTTGCTTATCCCTACGTGGTACAGGCCATGATAATCATGGTGGGTAGAAGTAGGCGACTGCTTTTACTGTAAGTGCACCACATGTCTACATATGTGAAAAGCAGTTTGACTTTGCACTTACAAATGTGCTAGAGCCCCGTTTGGTAACTTGCACTCGCTGGTGGGGTTGGACCTTTGCAAGAATCGGGGGCCATTGGAGCATTTTTTTTTTTAACAGAAAAAAGTATCCAATGCGGGAATCGAACCCGGATCGTAGTGGTCGAAAACCAAACGGTTTAACCAGCCTTCCACCGACCCCCTCGGGGGGGGAAAAAAAAAAGTAGAATTATACTGAGGGGTGAATTAACATGGTATTCTACCAAGTATACCAAGATATTGAGGATTTCATCTCACACCATTTCCTAACCTAACAGGGGGTGGTTATAAAGTAGCCATATTTAATTGGAAGACAGTTATGGGGAGTCCATCTGGGGTAGCACAGTCCACACTATATTGCTATAACCAAATTGTATATAGTTTGTAAATAATACATCAGCAGCTCTGCGAGTGTTATGTACTTGAGCCCCAATAGATGACGAGCGTTCTAGGAGAGAAGTTTGTAAACATTAGCCGCCATCTTGGGGTGTAGCTGATCGCTAACTGTTGGGTCTTTGAAGTTGCTTCCTTAATTGATAATTATTTTATCAATTTAACTCAGTTTTGTTATTCGCCTTTGTTATCTTCCAAACTATTTAACTATTTAAGCTCGTCTAATAAATTATATTATCTACTCGTATGACTCGTCACCTTCATTACTGTGATAATATATATAGGAACAAACGCATTAAAGCACAAGCACGTCCTTTGCAGGGAGGTTCTAAAGTATATAATTTTTAGAATTAGAATATTAGACACAAAGAAATTTCCTGCTACAAAAACCATATAGGCACTTTGGGCTGTTAACCTTCATCATTCCTCATAAAAATGAATCATATGTTCAGAGACTAGAAATAAAATTCAGGTTAAAGTATTTGACCAAAAAATGTCTGTTAATTCCAGAACGAAATAAATCTTTGAAGGCAAATAGGTATGCAATGGAAAAATGCGAACTGTGTTGAGAAATCTCTCTGTAAAGGGGGGAAATTTTCTAAAATTAGGCTAGACCAAAGTGGAAGCTTTGTTTACTCAACAGTAGCTGCCAGCGCAGGAGTAGCGGGTGGTAAACAGCACTGAGGAAGGTCATTATACAACAATCTAGATTCAACATTCTTGACAACCAACATGACTGGGTGAAGTAGAATGCCTTTGTCATTAAGACTGGGAGCACTACTTGATAGCAGGCCGACTTAGCTTCAAAAGAAATGGCTGCCTCTGACATGAGGAACAGATACCATGTGCAGCCGCTCCTAACATGGAGTACAAACACTGCTCATCCTGTATCCCTGGATCAGGAGCTCTTACAGGGTACTATCAGCCGGGCCAGCTGAGCCCAGGTTTTTTACCGAGCTTGTTACTGCTCCCCCTCCTCCTTTTTCATCTGGGCTTGGGACCAGCAAAGGCGGAGTTTTCAACATTCTTTATATATATAGATGTAAGCAAATTTGGTCGAAAACTTGAATCACTTCGAAAAGAATAAATAAAAAGAAACTATTTACCCAATACAATCAATTTTCCTTATTTAAATAAATAAATATATATCCAACACTAGGGACAAGATTTACAGTTATTTAAATAAAAAAACATCAAAATTAGTACGATAAAGTACAATTTGGATTATTGTAACAAGACCAAAACATGATTGAAATTTCACACAGAACTTTGGATTATCTTATTGTTATTGTATGCATCAAAAACTAGTAGGTAATCAGTTAATAAATTAAATGGAATAAGATTAGCAAAATATGTTTCTTTATTTAGTAGGGAAGGCTTTCAGGCATTTATTGTCCTTCTACAGTGAGATATAGGGAGGTTATGCAAATATTCTGAAATTATTTACATATTTTTATGCAAATAATTTCAGAATATTCATATATACTCCTTATATATTGCCCAATTTTTTAAGATATCAATGTGAGAAGTCACTGCTGCAACTAAAACCTCAGTTTATAATTGGTGTTTTTCAAAAAAATTATCTCTAGATGCTCATACTTCTGTGAGGGATTTCAATATCCTATTTTATGATGCATACTATATTTGGTTAGTGGGTAGTGTGGTAGTGATGGTCTTAAACTAAAAAAAAAAAATGTATTTTGGTAGCAAAGACCTGGGTTCAAAATACTCATCAAACTTTTTTTTAATAATATAAATTACATCAATGGAACACTGTGATCCTTGATCAAATCCACAGTGAGCTAAGTAGTAAAATGCGAGGTTGAAAGAATCTGCAAGCTTGTGGTGCACCTCTACAGCATTAAAAAATAATAAATCTCTATAAATCATGATTATCATGGTCTGAATAATGTGTATTTGGAAAGTTTATATCAAGCTTTGTTTGATTAGGTGAATGAAAACGCAATAGGAAGATTGAAAACATATCTGTTGTTACCAATATGACAAATACTTCTATCACCTAATTATAATATTAGATTTGTTTATTGAGGTCTGAGGAAGATATGTAGAAAATGAAGGGTACAATAAATTCAGTAGTACATCCCCTATTTACCATGAAATCTTGCATTGATAATTATTCCAAGTAATTATTTCTATATAAATAATTAAGTATATAAAAAATTATTATTATTACCTTTATAAGTTCTAAATCTAAATGGGAAAATATATTTCTAAAATTTATAATATAAAGTATAAGAAATAGAAGGGTTAGTCAACTTGCTTTCTTTGTTTTACATAGGGCCTATTAAAGGATAAATACCATTTGAAAAATAAAAAAATCACAAAGAGAAATATCTAAAAATCTTAAAATATATCAAAGCATATTCTTCTCTTATATATATATATTGTTATAATCTTATTTGTGTTTGAAGTATAATGTTGAACTAATTAATTAGTTTCATTGATTATCCCTACAGCAGAAGATTATGTCAAAATGTCAATAAAAATAATTTTAAATATAAGCTTCTTATGAATACAATTTTTTACTTAAAAATAAAGTTCTTGTATGTGTTGATATATGAATTAGTATTATTGCATAAATAAACGAATTTTAAAAAGTTATTTTTAATCTATATATAATAGGAAGAGGTACTCTCCTTTAGGTCTATATATTATGTCGGAATTAATAAATGTGTATAATTTATTTTAAAAACTTACTTATGCAGAAAGTTTATTAAATAATAATGTTAAAAGCTGTTTATAAATATATTGTAAAAAAAATATTATTCTGTAAATAATCATTTACACGAAAAATCTTCCACTTCTACTTTAAATACAGCATTATTTAAAAATAAAAGAGTACGTAAATATAGCTTTAAATATACCAATCTGTGGCGTTTCTGATAAATATATAGTTGGTGAAAACTTATTTAAATATATATGTTAATATAATTATATTTCTTATGTATAAACACTTTTATATAATTATTAAAGTTTTATTATACTTTCTTTTTCTAAATAAACTGTAATTGCCTATTTTGTTTAGTTTCAGTATGTTAAAGATATAACTTTGGAACATATTTGACGCTGCAAGGTAAAATCGATTATACAAACCCTAAACAAAAGGCTGAAATTCTTTCTGCATAAGAGAGTATAAAGTCAAAAATTTTTATCAACTTTCATATATAACACAGTCATGCCATTTTAGTCATCAGATTTTTAACATAAAGTATGTAATTTCAAAAATTCTGCAAAGCCAGAAAACTGTGTGATGCGCATAAACAAACAAAAAATAAGATAAAAACAAATGACGTCACTAAGATTTTTGTGGATGGACGAAAATCAGCTGTACTCACGGTAGCCAAACTGTAATTTTGTAACAAATGTCAAATGTAAGAATTTTTAAAAGACTTATTTTCTATTTATTGTGATATCGTTTTTAAAATGATATTTTGTATTTTATTATCTAACTTATTATTATATTTTATTTATTTTACTTTAAATGTATGTTTCTTATTATGTTTATTTAATTTACTTTAAAATTTTGTCTTTTTCAAAATTTTGGAATTTTTCATTTAAAATTTTGCTTTTTTTGATATATATATATTCTAATATTTTTTAAATTTTAATTTATATATTTTATCATGAGTGTGTGAAACACAATTTTATGTATGGAATAAATGATATAACGAAACTAAAACAATAAAAAATAAAAGTATGGACAAAGCAGTTAAATAAGGGCTTATTTATTGCTTTCCAAGGCGTGTTTAGCGCAAGAAAGGGAGGATCTCGCGAAGATAAAAAAGCAGCCGACTACAACAGGAAATAGTAAAAGATAGTTTGGCAGCGGCAACATTGTTTTGTCAAATGGAACCAGGACTTCCACACAGTCCAGTAAATTGAAGGGCTGGAGCAGATGCTGGAAAAATATTCAGTATACCAGTTTATATTCAGTTTATATGTCTGGCCATGTTCTAGTGGGACTTTGCATCACTGATAAGGTAGAACGTCTAGTCAAGACGGGCCTCGGCAGCACATTGCTGAGAGCCTTTCCATGCAGAAAGAGGGCCTAGAAAATCATTTTAGGAAATATTTATATCGCCTTATTACAAAATTGACCACGGGCAGCAGGGAAGCTTTTATCTTCATGAATGAAGCCCTTGAAATCCACCAGCATCCCGTCAAATTGTGAAAGACGCCAGCCTACATTTCTTTCTGCGTCAAATTCAATAAATGTCACGCATTACAGGACCCTCAAATACCGCTGTTCGGGATCATCGTGCCATCCTTCTCCGAGTTGGGGATCCCCTTCACCGTCTGCGCTAACTCCGCGCTTCTTCGATCAGCGCCAGTTACCGAGAGGGTTGATACGATTCTTGGAGAAGCTATGGAAAGAATGGAGAAAAATGAAGCCGAAACTGGTTGAAAACATCAAGTGCCTCTCCATTCCCTGCGCGGAAGACGAAGGCTATGTTGCCAAGGCAAGTTCCTGTGCTCCAGGCTGGAGGCAGAGATCGTAGACTCTGACTACCCTTCGCTGCCTGAGCTTGTGCGCGCGTTACGCATCCAACTAGATGACTTGGAACAACTCCTTCAGAGGGCGCTTTGACAGCTCTACCTACAGCCTGGAGGCAATCGCTGGGTTCCTTCAAGGAGCTACAGAGAGCATCACCCTGAAAGACAGTGACCCGCTTTATCGAGCAGTTATCTCCTTGAGGGAGGTGGAAACTACCATCAGCAGTCTGCCACAAGGGAAAGCGGTTGGTTAGGATAACGTTCCCTGCGAGCTCGTCAAGGGCTTCGAGGATTTCTTCGGAGGAGCCATACATAGAGTCCTTCTAGAATCCAAGCTTCGCGGGGCTCTGCCTGAATCAACGAGGAGGACATCATTTGCCTCGACCCCAAATCGCACGGTGGTCCGGCCTAAGCGGTTAGTGGCTCATTTCTTTGCAATCTACAGAAGCGTCAGTGGCATTCTTCTGAAACGTCCATGCCGCTACCTACCAGCTACTGTGCTGGAATGCCAGAGGTACGTCATTCCGGGGAGATGTTTTTCCTGGAATATCGTGTGCGTGCCTGACAAGGTGGCCCTGGCTTTAAAGGACAAGTCGCCGTTGGCAGTCATCTCCACCGACCTGCTGTCCGCCTTCGACAACATGGAACATGAGTTCCTGACCGCCCAGCTGCGCTCCATCGGCTTGCCTCCGCCCTTCGTGGAATGGCTCTAGGAGGAGGTCGATGGAAGCTTCACCCGCTCATTTAAAATGCGCAGAGGTCTTCGGCAGTGTTGTGCCTGCAGCGCAGTCCTTTTCTTCATCTTCCACCGGTCCCCTTCTGCGCCACTTAGAAAGAGTTCTCGGAAAAGGGAACGTCCTGGCGTAATCCATTATTCTCCTGCTGCCCGCGAGGATTGGCGGTTTGAGAAAGTCAAAACCATCTTTGGCGAATTCTGACATGCGTCAGTGTATGTGTAAAATTCTCTAAAAGTAAGGAACTGTGGTGCAGCGCCTAGAGGGACCGTGCCGACTCTCCGCTGAGCATCTCGTGGTCTGAATTTTCCATCAGGGTGCTGGGATGCGAATTTTTATCATGCCAAGTAACATCGCTCTAAGAATATCACTTTCTGGACTTCCTGAAGCGGGAGATATCCAGATGGTCCCCATACGCTCGTGGCTTCTCCCTGGTCGGATGAGCAAAAGCGGTCAACTCGCTGCTACTATGGCAGTGCTTTACCTTCTGCACGGCTACCTGTCCTACCTGTCCAGCGACGCCACTATCACCAAACTACAGGCCAGGCTGACCCGGCTCATCTGGGGATCCTGCCATCGAGCCGCCTAGCTCCCGGGAGATCTACTGGCCCGCCGTGTATCTATCAGTGGCCTAGTGCTAGTGGATATAATAAGAATCCACTCATGCTCGCCTGTTTCAGTGGGGCACAGGCTGCATGCTGAGCTGGAGGAAAGAACGCCTACTCATGGCTGGCGAAGCCTGGATGGTTCCCTTGTTCTTGGGTTCCTGGCTGCTGCTCCATCGCAGTCGGCTCCTTGAACCACCTCATACCCTTTTGAAACTGCCTCTCATCAGTGCCTACAGGTTCCTGATGACGCCATCCCTTCGGGCTCCCTCAAAGTCGTGAGGAGTGCATGTTCGCGACCTGGCGGACCCTACTCCGTCGCTCACCACCAGGCTGCTGACAAGAAGTACCTGTGACGATACAGCCACCTTTCGCCCATTCTGCCGGCGTCTGGTGGCAGAAAAAGCAAGAGCGTCTATCAGGAGAGGAGCTTGGAGGAAGCCATGGTGCCTCGCGGGACGGCCATGCCATTCTTGCACATTAGCATATGCACTGCGCGTCGCATGTTGGAGCGCCCCCGCCTGGTCGCCGTTCACATATTACAGTATCTCGGGCGCTGGTCGCCTGTCGTTGATGTGCCCTCCACAAGCCTGGCATTTTAATCCTTCCTTCACTGCTACTTCAGGGGCCATGAAGCAGACATTGCTCTCGGGCTGGTCCTGCAGCGCCGTCCGCCCTCTCATCCGAGATGCGGTTTCCAACAAGCTACCCCCCCCCCCCCCCCCCGGACCTGCAGTATATTTTCGCAATGGGCCTCGGGGACCACGCCATCACCATCTCCTAAGCGGCGAATCAGGTGATCTACGCTTTCTTCATAGAATTCTTTTAATGCAGACATTAGTGACTGTAGTGAGATCGCTAAGTCCTTCATTCGGAACAAAATCCACAATAGGAAAGTTTGAAAGTTGCACCATATTGTCACAGACTCTAAACATATAGTTATGATAGGCTGGTGGCTCACTGTTTGTTTGTCTAAGGATGCTGTTATGAACACATATCTACTTATATATTTGCCTTATTCTGTCTGTTTGTCTGAAGCTCACGGATAGAATGCGCGCTCATTGGCTGCAAGGGAACACGTGTCCTCCCTGCCCCCCTCTAGACAACCCTGTTATTCAAAAACCATACATCCAATCGCCATGAAATTCTGGGATATTATTAGGTATATCCCCGGAAAGGTTTTCGAAAAATAATTTCTTGAATATCTTGAATATCCTTAGAGTTATTTGCAGAATTGTAGATATAACTCGCAAGCAGCGCCGCCAGACGGTGATAGGCTTAAGCTTGCTGCTCCACCCCTGTTGACCTTGGGTCATCGTGTGAGTCACAGCATGATGCAACAAAAAACACTCTCTCTGGGGATTGCGGCGTCAACAACCTGTAAGTTTGTGCCTCTCTCATAAACCTGTCTATACAGACCACCCTGTCTATAGCGACCACTCTAGACAACCCTGTTATCAGCTGTGTGATACATCCACCTGTCTATACAGACCACCCTGTTAATAGCGACCACCCAAGTCAACGTTTTTAGAATATATTCGCACTCGGGTAAACCCCGGGCGTTGCCCGGGCCATTCGTCTAGTAATTTATAAATTACTTATTTGGTCAGCATGAGAAGCATGGACTCATAGAATTTGGGTAATCTTTACACACAGGGGATAAGAAACAACAACACACAGCTTATTAGGTATTGTTACTTTGTAGGTTTAAGTATATATGAAAAAAAAAAACTAATTTTATTTTGCCGAAAAGATATAAAAACCCACTGCAAATAATTCTTGGGGCAGAACTGAATCCATCGAGGCAATGGATAAAGGAATAGCTATCAGATATTGTGGTTAGTTCCAAATATATAGGTGTCTGACCTAAAGGCATCATCAGTATGGTAGATTAGGCTGTGGCGAGGCTAGATTTATAAAAAAAAAGCCACAGTCTGTAGTCTATATAGATATGAGTCTGTACTCCATGTTAGGGTTGTAACCAAGGAGTCTGTACTCCATGTTAGGGTTGTGACCAAGGAGTCTGTACTCCATGTTAGGGTTGAAGACCAAAGAGTCTGTACTCCATGTTAGGGTTGTGACCATGCAGTCTGTACTCCATGTTAGGGTTGTGACCAAGTAGTCTGTACTCCATGTTAGGGTTGAAGACCAAGTAGTCTGTACTCCATGTTAGGGTTGAAGACCTAGGAGTCTGTAGTCCATGTTAGGGTTGAAGACCAAGGAGTCTGTACTCCATGTTAGGGTTGTGACCAAGTAGTCTGTACTCCATGTTAGGGTTGAAGACCAAGTAGTCTGTACTCCATGTTAGGGTTGAAGACCTAGGAGTCTGTAGTCCATGTTAGGGTTGAAGACCAAGTAGTCTGTACTCCATGTTAGGGTTGAAGACCAAGTAGTCTGTACTCCATGTTAGGGTTGAAGACCTAGGAGTCTGTAGTCCATGTTAGGGTTGAAGACCAAGGAGTCTGTACTCCATGTTAGGGTTGAAGACCAAGGAGTCTGTACTCCATGTTAGGGTTGAAGACCAAGTAGTCTGTACTCCATGTTAGGGTTGAAGACCTAGGAGTCTGTACTCCATGTTAGGGTTGTGTCCAAGGAGTCTGTACTTCATGTTAGGGTTGAAGACCAAGGAGTCTGTACTCCATGTTAGGGTTGAAGACAAAGGAGTCTGTACTCCATGTTAGGGTTGAAGACCAAGGAGTCTGTACTCCATGTTAGGGTTGAAGACCAAGGAGTCTGTACTCCATGTTAGGGTTGAAGACCAAGAAGTCTGTACTCCATGTTAGGGTTGAAGACCAAGTAGTCTGTACTCCATGTTAGGGTTGAAGACCAAGGAGTCTGTACTCCATGTTAGGGTTGTGACCAAGGAGTCTGTACTCCATGTTAGGGTTGTCACCAAGGAGTCTGTACTCCATGTTAGGGTTGTGACCAAGGAGTCTGTACTCCATGTTAGGGTTGAAGACCAAGTAGTCTGTACTCCATGTTAGTGTTGTGACCAAGGAGTCTGTACTCCATGTTAGGGTTGAAGACCAAGTAGTCTGTACTCCATGTTAGGGTTGAAGACCAAGGAGTCTGTACTCCATGTTAGGGTTGTCACCAAGGAGTCTGTACTCCATGTTAGGGTTGTGACCAAGGAGTCTGTACTCCATGTTAGGGTTGAAGACCAAGGAGTCTGTACTCCAAGTTAGGGTTGAAGACCAAGGAGTCTGTACTCCATGTTAGGGTTGTGACCAAGGAGTCTGTACTCCATGTTAGGGTTGTGACCAAGGAGTCTGTACTCCATGTTAGGGTTGTGACCAAGGAGTCTGTACTCCATGTTAGGGTTGAAGACCAAGTAGTCTGTACTCCATGTTAGGGTTGTGACCAAGTAGTCTGTACTCCATGTTAGGGTTGTGACCAAGGAGTCTGTACTCCATGTTAGGGTTGAAGACCAAGGAGTCTGTACTCCATGTTAGGGTTGTGACCAAGTAGTCTGTACTCCATGTTAGGGTTGTGACCAAGGAGTCTGTACTCCATGTTAGGGTTGTGACCAAGGAGTCTGTACTTCATGTTAGGGTTGAAGACCAAGTAGTCTGTACTCCATGTTAGGGTTGAAGACCAAGGAGTCTGTACTCCATGTTAGGGTTGAAGACCAAGTAGTCTGTACTCCATGTTAGGGTTGAAGACCAAGGAGTCTGTACTCCATGTTAGGGTTGTGTCCAAGGAGTCTGTACTTCATGTTAGGGTTGAAGACCAAGGAGTCTGTACTCCATGTTAGGGTTGAAGACCAAGTAGTCTGTACTCCATGTTAGGGTTGAAGACCAAGGAGTCTGTACTCCATGTTAGGGTTGTCACCAAGGAGTGTGTACTCCATGTTAGGGTTGTGACCAAGGAGTCTGTACTCCATGTTAGGGTTGAAGACCAAGGAGTCTGTACTCCATGTTAGGGTTGAAGACCAAGGAGTCTGTACTCCATGTTAGGGTTGTCACCAAGGAGTGTGTACTCCATGTTAGGGTTGTGACCAAGTAGTCTGTACTCCATGTTAGGGTTGAAGACCAAGGAGTCTGTACTCCATGTTAGGGTTGTGACCAAGGAGTCTGTACTCCATGTTAGGGTTGTGACCAAGGAGTCTGTACTCCATGTTAGGGTTGAAGACCAAGTAGTCTGTACTCCATGTTAGGGTTGAAGACCAAGGAGACTGTACTCCATGTTAGGGTTGAAGACCAAGGAGTCTGTACTCCATGTTAAGGTTGAAGACCAAGGAGTCTGTACTCCATGTTAGGGTTGAAGACCAATAAGTCTTCACTTCAGAAATTTTGAAGCAACAATGTAAAGGCACAATTTGGATTAAAGATAATAAACCCAAGGTAATAAGACCAAATTTAAATAGATAGTATGCGACATTTCAGTAACAGCATTATTACCAAAACTTAAAACACTATTTATTTATTTGGTTTTATTACCTTATGTTTATTTTCTTATCATGAAAACAACCACATTCAAAAGGTCTCTTAAATATCGTGCAGTAAGATAAGAAAAAAAGTCACACATTGAATTAAACAGCTTAAAATTTTTTTATTCTCAAAACAGGGGATAAAGCACATATATCAAACTATATATATACTTAATAAATATATATAAACAACTTTTTATATTACTGTCTTCTTCTTTTTTTTAAATCTCTGATGTGACACACAGTAAAAGTTTTTTTTTATGCCTTGGGATTGAGAAAGAAACTTATTATTATTATTATTTTTAAAAAAGGGTGGGGGATTAAAAAGTACATACATATATATATTTATTTATTTTAAAAAGAGAGAGATAGAGAGATAAAGAGTGTGGATTATACACTCAACCATCATTCATTCATACAAGAGACAGTAAAAAACTTTACATAGATGGAGTATTGAATATATCTTGAGCAATAAAAAAAAAGTAAAAAAAAATAAAACCAACACAGTAAGGATGGGTGGGTATAGGAAATGGAGATGGGGGAACAGGAAAAAGATGAAAGGTTAAAAAAGTGTAAAAAAAACTGGTCCACAGGATATAGAAGGATATAGAGAGAGGGGAGAAGGAGGATTGTGAAAGATTAGGTATGGAATGATATGAAAAAAAAAAAAAGATTTACTTTCTTCTAAAAAAAAAAAAAATGAGATAATTTTTTTTTTCAAACTGAGACAAGAATAATAATGAAAAAAAAAAAAAAAACGTAAAAAAAAAAAAAAAAAGATGTAATGATAAATTAAGAGATATGAAAGAGAAGTTACATATAGATTATGAATTTTTAAGAAAGACAAAAGGATGAGGGAAGAAAGAATGAATTTTTTTTTTTTAAATGGAATGTAGAAGAAAATAAGTTTTTTTTTTACTGATATAAAAAAAAAAGAAAAGGGAAGGTGAATAAAAAAAGGAAAAAAGAAATATATATATATATATAAAAAAAAAAACTTTTATAAACAATAACAAAAAAAAAAATGAAATGTTGAAAAAAAAAATTAAAGGAATGGATGAGAGAAAAAAATTATAAAAAAAAATTATTACAAAAAAAAAAAAAATACAACTTATATATAAATCAAAAGATTAAAAAAATAATTAATAATTTCAGTGTGTTGCAAAAAAAAAAAAAATTTTTTTTTTTCTCTTACGTTACTTAATACTTGGCAACAGACGACTTTGGCTCAGCAGATCTGGGGGGAAAACAACAATCTATTTACAGTCAATCAGACGAGCACTGCCTCGCTGGGAGTGTCATCTTCTGGGAAGGGGAAGGAACTCCGGAGCTGACGGTGCCGGAGGTCATCTACACTGGCTGACTCCATGCTCAGGAGGTCTTCGTCGGAAGACAGGGCTGGGAGGGCAGTTGTGAGAAGGGCTCTGTCATCACAAAGTCAAGTTGTAGCGGTCCCTGTGTATGGTGGAGAACAGTCCTTGTGTAAGATGGAGGACGGTCCTTGTGTAAGATGGAGTACGGTCCCTGATTAAAATGGAGGATGGTCCCTGTGTATGGTGGAGAACGGTTCTTGTGTTAGATGGAGGACGGTCCTTGTGTAAGATAGAGGAAGGTCCCTGTTTAAAATGGAGGATGGTCCCTGTGTATGGTGGAGAACAGTCCTTGTGTAAGATGGAGGACGGTCCTTGTATAAGATGGAGTACGGTCCCTGATTAAAATGGAGGATGGTCCCTGTGTATGGTCCTTGTGTTAGATGGAGGACGGTCCTTGTGTAAGATAGAGGAAGCCCCCTGTTTAAGATGGAGTATGGTCTCTGATTAAAATGGAGGATGGTCCCTGTGTATGGTGGAGAACGGTCCCTGTATAAGGATGGAGGATGGTCCCTATATAAGATAGAGGAAAGTCCCTGTTTAAGATGGAGTACGGTCCCTAGATAAATAGATAGATAAAAGATCAAATGTTTCAATTTTATATTATAAGATTAATCCTGTTAGATTTTGACTAGAATCCTAAATATACAAACAAAGACTGACTTACTTCAGACACATAATGAGATCAAATGGTGTAGAAAAGATGTTGATGTTAGGTAAAATTGAAGGTAGTGAGGAAGACCTGTAATGAACTTGGTAGAAGAGGAACAAGGAAGTTACTGTAAGGTCAATAGATGAGCAGCGATTGATGGTGATTAACAGATTAAATTGGAGAGTATTTGTCCATATAGTCAGCAAAACTCGACTTAAAGGTAACAACAACAACAATGGAGGGAGTACTCACTTCTCATTCTGGAGGGTGGCGATGTGAGAAGTCAGGAGGTATTCCTTTGTATCTTCATCCTGGTGTTGGGAATCTGACAGCATCTGATGGCACACAGGTCTGGGTGTGAGTTGATGACATTCCCCATCACATCCTAGACACCTCTATTCATCACCAAGTCAGCCTGCCACTGAGTAGTGCTCCCAGTCTTAATGACAAAGGCATTCTACTTCACCCAGTCATGATGGTTGTCAAGTCTCAAACTCTACAAGCTTGATACCCTAATATGATTGAGTGGAGATAAGAAAGAAGAAGACTCATCCATTGATGAACTCTACTCATCCCCCGCAGACATCATTAACAAGCTCTACAAGCTTGATACCCTAATATGATTGAGTGGAGATAAGAAAGAAGAAGGCCAATATGACACACAGCCTGAAGATTAATTACTTAACGTTGTTAATAATTATGGAACATCTATGAGTAATGCCAAATAATGTTTAGTATCAGTTAACTTTTTTTTGTGTGTTATATGTGGAATACAGTCAAAAACCATACATCCAATCGCCGTGAAATTTTGGGATATTATTAGGTGTATCTCCGGAAAGGTTTACGAAAAATAATTTCTTGAATATCTTTAATATCCTTAGAGTTATTTGCAGATTATTATTATTTGCTGTGCGGGAAAGCCTCGCGGGAGCTTGCCCAAGATGACCTCCGGGAACTTCGTCCATCTTCCATAAACGACCATGAATTTATTCAACCTTATCGAGTATTTTTCAAGGGACCGGGAAAAAATGTTTACTAGATAAAACGATGATTTTTTAATGTAGCAAATTATGAAAGACACAATTCAGGATGCCACGGCACACAGGGACCGGGAAAAAAATGTTCGCTTTATCGAGAGATTCGAATATACGCGTTTCAAATTATCAAAATATATCTTTTTTTTTATAAGTTTATAGAGAATTGTTTTAACAAATGTTCGTTAGACAAACCTTTACTCGGGTAAAACCTCGGGCGAAGCCGGGTACGTCCGCTAGTTAAATAGTAAAAATGGTAATTTTGACAATGAAAACTGTCCTTTGTAGAGAGGTGTCCTCTAGACAGAGTGTCCTCTCATGGAGGTTCTACTGTATATGTAAAAAAATATATAAATGTATATTATAAAAGGATATTTGAAATGTATAATAAAGTTTTAAGAACATTGGTGTTCATACTTACCTTTGTTGGGCATGCTTTAAAAAAAGGAGAAACAAGCCCTCTTTGAAAATTACAATAAAAATGGTTTATTTTCATTGTGTATGATATTGGGTACATGAATTAGAGTTGTCTGACAACAAGAATTCGGTGAAGATCTCACATATGTTCTACTAGAATTTTGAAAATATATTTTTAAAAGCCCCAATAACTTAATTTGGTTAAATAAATCTCCAATCTAAAAGGATAGAAGATTCCAATCCTGATGGTTGAATTAAAGTCGGTTTGTATTAACGAGGTTCTCTCTTTTTTTTTTGCTTATCCCTAAGTACATGTGGTACAGGCCATGATAATCATGGTGGGTAGAGATAGGCGACTGCTTTTACTGTAAGTGCACCACATGTCTACACATGTGAAAAGCAGTTCGACTTACAAATGTGCCAGAGTCCTGTTTGGTTACTTGCACTCGCTGGTGGGGTTGGACTTTTGCAAGAATCAGGGGCCATTGGAGCATCTTTTTTTTTTAATCAGAAAAAAGTGCCCAATGCGGGAATCGAATCTGGGTTGAGGCGGTCGAAAAACCAACGGTTTAGACCATCCTTCCACCGATCCATGAATGTTCTGCTAGGTATATATTTATGGTGTGTTCTAGCTATTGGTTCACTGATTGGTTTTCATCTACTCCCCAGCACATCTAGTTGACAGAGTTTGTTTCCTCACTGGCACTTCAATAACAATGGCTGTAATTGTTCAGTGGGACACACTTGTTAAATTTGCTTGCCAGATGTATAGCACAAATGGCTCCAATAAAGAGAGTTCATTGTGTTTCAGAAAGACCAAGTTTAGTTACTAAAGTCCAATTTATTGTTTATATACATGTGGCGACCACACTTTGCTTCAGCGAGCGCGAACTGGGACAAAGCTTCACTAAACATACAGGCAGTAGTGTCACGGCCTCAGCAACCGCGAGCAGCATCCTGACTACGCATGTGCGAGCATCCGGGGCTTTTCTGGCCACTAGCACGGTAAACAAAAAGGCTTGCTCCCAACGGCCGTTACCTCTTTTCTCTTTATATATTTCTGGCTTTATATAAATTATTTTATTAAAATAATTATAATTTTATCAGCAGCCTTACCACAAGTCACACCAACATGCACACAACCATCCCACATATATCTCTTTTTAACATTTAGGTTTACAAGCTTGATGCAAATGAAATTTACTCTGTTGCATATGCTATCTGGACTAAATTTGCTCCGACTTGAATATAACCATCTACAAGCAACGAGGTTTGCAGAATATTTTTTAATTAAATAAAAGCCATTTATAATTTTTTTTTTGGGGAATTTGTTTACTCAGCATCTATCTCTCATAGGCTTTCTGCTTTTTTCATGCACAGTAGAACTTCCCTGTAAAGGACAACACCTAGTTGCAGAGCAAAAGTGTCCTTTAGAGAGAGGTGTCCTCTTACTGGAGAGTAGCTAAATAGTCAAAAATGGTAATTTTACAAATGAAAACTGTCCTTTATAGAGGAGTGTCCTCTCATAGAGGTTCTACTGTAAATGATTTTGAATTTATTTTGTGTGCATTTAAAATTTTGCTGTATCATTCAGAGGTATATATGCCCTTCCTAATTTTTCATTGTGACAATATATTTATAAATTAAAATAATGAAAATGTTCCAAGTTCAAATTGGAGAATATATGCCACCCATATAGTCACTGAGGTCAACTTGATGGACACTAACAACAACAACAACAATGCAAGTGTAGTTTATATATTTTAAAAAGCATTAACAAAAAATTACAAATATTTGAAAATTAGAAAATGAGGTTAAAGTTGGGACACAAATAATAAAAAAAGAAAATTGGAACAAGATAATTCTAGGAAAAAGAACCAAAAGAATAACCCCATATGAATCCATCGAAGAGAAAAGTACACAATGGGACTTGGGAGAGAGAGAGTTGAAGATGAAATAAAACACAAAATGTACAATTTGGATCGTAAGTAAGAGTTACCGGGGGCAACCCACCTCATCCTTGTTCTAGAGGTGATGACCAGGACCTTTGGGAGAGGCCATTACTTATCATCAAACAGCTCGAGGAGCATGGACTCAGAATTCATATAATCTATTGTTGTTGTTTCTCTCCCTTGTGTAAAGATTACATGAATTCCATGAGTTCATGCTCCTTGAGCTGTTTTATGATAAGCAGTGGCCTCTCCCCTAGGTCCTGTTTAGTGCATCTAATGCAAGCCAAAATGTATTCTGGAACTGTAGGTACCAAGCTACATTTTGGGCAATTGGGGTAGATTGTGAGAATTTGTAATCTTTATACAAGGGGATAAGAAACAAAAAGAGAGGTGATGATGTTTCTGTACAACAGTACAATGATCCATCATCCAGTGAATTTTGTAGTTTGATGAAAACATCAATACTTTTACCTATAAGTCACAAATTGATCATGTTTTTGGTGCCCAGCCAAGATATAAAAATGCAGAAAAAGATGTGGAAGAAAAGAATGATTTGAAGAACAATACTGGAGAGAGTCAATATACAAACAACACCTTACCAATTTCTTCAAGATGTATTTCAAACAGCCCTCATAAAGGGTAGAATTGGAAAGACGGCGGCGAATATGGAGAGGAATCTGGAAAAAAAAAAACTTTAAAATAAATCGGGGGGATTGATTATTTACTGCAACAGTTTGGCTTTCCACACAGTCTGTCGGGGGAAGCCAATGTGTGGATGGAAGTGTTTCTTCATTCAAAGTGGTTTTTTTTAACAACAAAACAAAAATATAATTTTGCTTTAACGAGTTTGTGAAGAAATGGTATAAACCATCAGTTTATAACAGCCATGACCAGATATAGGATTTGCACACTTTTTTTTTTTTTAAGTAGAAATTGCTTCAAAAGGCTTCCATTTCTTGCAAAAGTCCAACCAACCCCATCAGTGAGAGCAAGTAAACCAAACAGGGCTCTGGCTACGTGCAAAAGTTACTTTCAACACATGTAGATATGTGGTAAATTTATACCTCCGGGAGAGACCAGAGAATTTCAGCAGTCTCACATGGGAGGTATTATGGCATGAGAGTGAAAATCCAAACTTACAAGCATCCAAAGTAAACCATTAAATATAAGGCATTAGCGTATAAAATGGTGTGTGAGGATATATAAAGTACAGTATATCTGTACTAATTTATGTTCACAATACAGTAGCCAACCTCTCTGTAAAGGACAACACCTAATTGTAGAGCAAAAGTGTTTTTTATCTTCATAAAGGACACTTTTGCTCTACAATTAGGTGTTGTCCTCTTACTGCTAAATGTTAATTTTGGGGATGAAAACTGTCCTTTAAAGAGAGGTGTCCTCTATTGTTAGTGTCCTCACATGGAGGTTCTACTGTAATGTATTTAGTGCATTCATTAAAAGGGTTCTTTTTCAGCCCATGAATACCATCCTTCCACATTATATGTTGAACACACACACAGTAGAAGTTAAAAGATTATAAACACAAGGTAATAAGACCAAATCCAAATAAATAAATATTGTGTGACGTTTCGGTAACAGCGTTGTTACCATCTTCAGACAAAAGTACATTCATTCAGTACTTTTGTCTGAAGATGGTAACAATGCTGTTACCGAAACGTCACACACTATTTATTTATTTGGATTTGGTCTTTATTACCTTGTGTTTATAATCTACAATCCAAATTGTGCCTCATCAATTGAAAGATGATGATAACAAAATGTTTATATGGAAAAATTAATGGGATTATAAACAACATTTTTCTATTATTCCTAATAAATGTGGTACAGGCCATGATAATCATGGTGGGTAGTAGTTGGTAACTGCTTTAACTGTAAATATACCACATGTTTATTTATGTGGAAAGAAGTTCAACTTTTGCACTTACGTATGTTCCAAGAACCTTGTTTTCTTACTTGAACTCACTGGTGGGGTCAGTCTTTTATGAAAATTAGAGGCCATTGACGTATTTTTCACTTATTTAAGAAAAAGTGTGGAATGCAGGATTCGATCCTGAGTTTAGCTGATGAAAACTGATGGTTTCTATCACTTATCCACCGATCCCCCCAGTGAACAAAATAAAAGGGACTACCAATCCAATTATGTAATTAATGTAATCATAATAAAAAAGAAACTTTTCCATTTCGGTCATATGCTTTCTGTTAAAAAAAAAAAAAAGATTTATTTATTAAAAATTTGTTTAGATAATTAATATTAATTAGTCTAACTGTTAGAGTAACTTGGCACATCAGCTATTGCGCCACCTTTTCCTACCAGACATCATGTGACCTGGCGGCACACCGACTGTACCTGTAGTTTAAGTTTTGGTTTCTGCTACTACGCTTGTCTTTTTGTTCTTTGTCATCTTAATCTAATGTTATTGTTAATTAAACAATCATTTTGAGATCCAGCTTCTGATTCTCTTACACCAGTGTTGGGCAAATATTAATTAAAATGATTTATTAAAGATTAACAATTGATTAATTGTTAATTGTAATTTTCACAATTAATCAATTGTTAATTGTATTTTTACAATTAACAATTAATTAATTGTTAATTGCACTTTTCTAATTAACAATTAATTAATTGTTAATTGCACTTCAATTTAATTGAAAAATAATTTTTTAATGCCCAACACTGCATTTCAGTACAACTCTCTTCTCGAACATGCTGTCCGACAATTTGTGACTCTTTGGCAGATTTGTCATTGTCGCAAAAGAAAAAAGGCGTTCAACTGCAGCTGACGATGGTAAAGGTGTGTTGTATTTAATAAAAACACTTTTTATCTCAGGCAGTGTTGGGCAAATATTATTTAAAATGATTTATTAAAGATTAACAATTGATTAATTGTTAATTGTAATTTTCACAATTAACAATTATTCAATTGTTAATTGCACTTTTCTAATTAACAATTAATTAATTGTTAATTGCACTTCAATTTAATTGAAAAATAATTTTTTAATGCCCAACACTGTCTTACACTAACCCCCTCACTTTTTTAGTGCATATCTCATTTGCATATCTAACCCCCCCAACAGTCAACAAGAGCAGTACCCTGGAGGACCGCAGAGAAGTCAGGCGAGAGGCTGCGGTGTGGCAGGCAATGTCCAGGGTGGTGATATCCTCCAAGGTGGCTGTGACCCTGCTCAGCTGACGTGCCAACATGGCCGCCACGCAGCGAGTCTGTCGACCTACATCAGCCAGAGCGTCCTGCACCCTGACACCCCCCCTGCTGCCCCCACGTAGGAGACAGGGGGCCCACACAATGGCCAGGGCCCCCACTGACATCCGATTGCTCTCTTCCTGCTGGGCCACCCTGGTTCACACAGTTGCCGGTCAACACAGAGACATAATGACACAAAAATTTGAAACATTTTAAACATAGAATATTAAGGCACACAATTTGAATTATTCTATATACAGTTACGAGCGTCATTCTTCATCTCTTAATCAGTCATCTCTGTCACCGTTTGCTTTTTTTTTGGAATGGCGCCCTCCTATTGGTTGGCTACGAACACGCCACCTTTGCCCCCCCCCCCCCCCCCCCCCCACTCGCTTTTTCTTTTTTGTAACCATTGTGTTGGAGCGGGTCGCTCCTTAAATAAATGCATATATTAGTTAATAACCAAATGGAATCCTCTCTTTCTTTTTCCCAGTAAGAGACGCCTACGGAAGCCAACAGTACATAGACAGATAAAGCACATAGGCTATAGTTATTAACTTAACATATGCATTTATATAAGGCGCCAATTTATAATTGTAACAAATAGTATTTGAATCAAAACATTCAATCGGGTAAAACACGGGCGTTGCCCGGGTCATTCGGCTAATAGAATATAAACATAAGGCAATAAGACCAAATCCAAATAAATCCTTTGATGCCATCATGAGACAGAGGGGATTGCTGAGTGAGAAAATATATCACAGTATATAACAAGAACTATTTAAAACATGCTGTGATATATTTTCTCATTCAGTACTTTTGTCTGATGATGGTAGCAGCACTGTTACCAAAGCATCATACACTATTTATTTATTTGGATTTGGTCTTATTACCTTGTGTTCATAAACAGAATAGTTCTATCATAAGTGATTCATAGTGCTATTGATAGTTATATCCTTTTTGTTTTCTTTTATTTATTTATTCTTCTTTTTTTTATCTATCCTTTGGATTTATCATATGAGAAACCAGACTAATCGTCTTAATGACCTTGCATGTAAGTATATATATATACTGATGAACAAAACTTTAAAAAGTTTGAAATTTTGAGAGAGAGGTTGTTCACACTTGGTTATCTCGTGTGTCTTCAATAAAGGTCACTGTAATATCTTTCAGAGTTATTGTTCGAATCCTGATATACATGCTAAAAGGTTTTGTCCACGAGTGCATATCACCACCACTACCAGGCCAGTCAGATATGGGAGGATCTACCTGGCCAGATGGAACATCAGTCTCTCCAAGAGGTCGTAGTGAGCCTGCGGCAGACGGTGGAGCAGGGAGAAGATGGTTTCCGTCCGTTCAATCTCCTCCTCCACATCTGGACATCCCGTCAACATATTTTCAATCACCATCTTGGATTAATTGTTGATCTTATGGAGTCATATAATTAGTCAAATCTCATTGAGTATCTTTTAAGTGAGGTTCTACTGTATATGATGACAAAATTACTGGGAATTTTCATGGGATTGAGAAGAGAATTAGAGGACAGACCTGCAGCCTGGACCAGAAGATGGTAGAGGTCAAAGGTGAGCAGTGGCTCCGGCAGTTCTCTGAAGAAGGACTTGAGAATGGTGGCCAGGACATGGACTGGGTAGACATCCAGATCATCTATCTCCCCGGGTCCTCCTGGGTACAACATCTTTGTCTATGCAACTCACTTCTTAAACACCGGTGTCTATGCAACTTTATAGTCTACAATGTCTATTTTATCTAGGTTCTTTATTTCCTCTGGTTCTCACAGAATATATGCAACTCACTGGTATACAATATCTTTGTCATTTAGGTAGTCTATCTCTCCTGAAACACCTCTGTCTATGCAACTTTATGGTCTACAATGTCTATTTCATCTAGGTTCTTTATTTCCTCTGGTTCTCACAGAATATAGACATTTATGCAACTCACTGGTATACAATATCTTTGTCATTTAGGTAGTCTAGCTCTCCTGAAACACCTCTGTCTATGCAACTTTATGGTCTACAATGTCTATTTCATCTAGGTTCTTTATTTCCTCTGGTTCTCACAGAATATAGACATTTATGCAACTCACTGGTATACAATATCTTTGTCATTTAGGTAGTCTAGCTCTCCTGAAACACCTCTGTCTATGCAACTTTATGGTCTACAATGTCTATTTCATCTAGGTCGTTTATTTACTCTGGTTCTCACAGAATATAGACATTTATGCAAATCACTAGTATACAATATCTTTGTCATTTAGGTAGTCTAGCTCTCCTGAAACACCTCTGTCTATGCAACTTTATGGTCTACAATGTCTATTTCATCTAAGTCGTTTATTTCCTCAGGTTCTCACAGAATATAGACATTTATGCAAATCACTAGTATACAATATCTTTGTCATTTAGGTAGTTTAGCTCTCCTGAAACACCGCTGTCTACGCAGATTTTTGGTCTACAATGCCTTTATCTATTTCATTTGTCATTTATTACCCCGGTTCCTCACAGAATATGGCTAGCTCCTTCTAGAACACCTGGTTTATCAATATAACTTTCTGGTCTATATACTCATGAACAAAACTTTAGAAGCTGTACCTTTTAGCAGTGACTTTTATTGAAGACACATGAGATAACCAAGTGTGAACAAAATTACCTCTGTCTTCTGTTAAAAAAAATAATAATAATATGACCGGCGACATCAAAATGTGAAACTTTCTTAAGTTTTGTCCAGGAGTGTAACTTCCTAGTCTGGCTTTACAAAACTTTCCTCCTTTTGCTAAACAAGAATGGGGGCACTCACCTGCGGCTTCCTCCAATGTCTCTCGGAGTCGAGTCACCTTGGAAGCTATGCCAGACTTGCGGTAGAGGCCCTCTGTGTACAGTCCCCGCAGTTCAATGGCTGTGATGAGCCGCTCCACTACCACAGGAATCCTGTGTTCCTCATCTACTAGGTTCTCCAGGGGGACTCCAAACACCCGGCCCACACCTAGACTCTGGTCACCGCACAGCTTTGTTAACAACACAACCTCCACTGCTGTCTAGTCCACATTTATTACAATTGTATGGTCATCACATATCAATGGTTCTCTACTTCTTTATCTATTTAAAAATGACCTCCTTTAAAAACAAAATTTGATTGACTCTCTCTCTGTCTTCTTGATATAACCTGGACCACTGGAGTGTACAAATGTTGTCAACTATCCGGAATTATTGACTTGGAAACTTTAAAAGTCGGGTTTATACAGAAACTAATCAATATATAAATATATAGAAGCTCACAAGTGAGAGTGGGAGATAAGAAAGATACTTTATAAAATTGATAAGAGCTTATGATAGATGGACTAAGGGAACGTACATATTTTTTTGTATTATCCCTAGTACACGTGGTACAGGCCATGATAATCATTATGGGTAGAAGTTGACAATTGCTTTAACTACAAGTGCATCACATATCTACACATGTGAAAAGCAGTTAGACTTTTGCACTGACAAGTATGCCAGAGTCCTGTTTGGGTTGGACTTTGGGGGCCATTGGAGCATTTTGAAAATATAATTGTATAATGTGGGATTCAATCCTGGGTCGTAGCAGTCAGGGATTCGATCCTGGGTCGTAGCAGTTGAAAACCAATGGTTTAAACAACTCATCCACCAACACCAATGGAAAGTATTCATGAAATAGATCACAATTATGTGTGTCAATCTTGTGCAGTGACCATGCTAATTTCCTCTGTGTCGTTCCAGTTTTAGTATATGTACCATTGTACAGGAGAGCCCAATGCTTATCATGAAACAGCTCGAAGAGCATGAACTCATGGAATTCATGTAATCTTTACACAATTCTTAGTTCTCTTCTCTTCAATTACTCTGTAAACTGGCGAATCCTTTATAGGACGAGAAGTCCTCAATAAAGGCTTTTGTTGTTGTTGTTTGTAATCTTTACACAAGGGGATAAGAAACAACAACAAAAACACTGTAAAGGATGTTCTAACTCTATTTTAATTATGGACTTACTTATCTCAACAAGTCTTTTGATTCATTGCACATTGAGATGTTGGCATTAACCTAGCTCTAAAATAAAGAAATGTACCACTGTTGAGGTTTTAAGCTTTCATAGTTTCTAAAGTGACCATATCTCACCTTCTCCTCATTGCTAGGGGATGTGAGATGTGGACAGAGGGTGGACACCTTGGACAAACATTTCTTGTGGCAGGCCAACTTACAGCCTGCACCACATACAGCCAAACAACAGGAGTTATTGGTGCGCGGTTCATGTGAGACTCACCCTGACAGACATGGCCTCTCTCCATGAGCCATAGGAGACTAGAGCAGACCTCACACACCGTGGGAATGTTGACCATGGTGCTCACAAACTGGTGCTCCAAGTGTTTCTGAACAACAATGTGGTGAACTTTTGCCTGACTGCGCAACAATGAGGGACAACTCACCACGATGGGGAGAGCTTGCCTGTTACTCTTCTTTCTCTTACGCTTCTTGCCCTGCGCACACACAATGTGAGTACACTC
The DNA here is from genome assembly GCA_030710605.1 of Cordylochernes scorpioides. NCBI lineage: Eukaryota > Metazoa > Arthropoda > Arachnida > Pseudoscorpiones > Chernetidae > Cordylochernes > Cordylochernes scorpioides. Next base: position 67,822,015 of record CP092877.1, on the reverse strand, counting down.
TGTATATTCAATAGATGTTTCCTGTCAGTGTAGATCCTCCAGGTTTTCTTATCTCAGATTTTAGCCATTGAGAAATAGCTATCAACAAAACTGTAGAGGGGCTTGAAGTGACTTGAAATGACATGCTCTCCATATTAGAGGTTACCCTATGGACAACTCATTTTTCTTTGTTTCAACTTATTCAAATTAACCATAAGGTAATAAGACCAAATCCAAATAAATAAATAGTGTGTGACATTTCTGTAACAGCGTTATTACCATCTTCAGACAAAAGTACTGAAAATTGTGCCTTATCAAATTAACCATGAATCCATTCTCTTCTTTTCCCCTTCAAGCAATCCACACATGAAAAAAAGAGGATAAGAAATTACCAGAATAAGAATGGAGATGTATCCAAGCTAAAGCAGCAGTGTACTCACCTTGCCTGTCTTGGGCTGGGAGTGACGGTACTGAGATCTGAACTCATCCAGGAAACCACGGAAGGCATTCAGTCCCACCGTCTTGGGGAAGGTTCCGCAGCCTTCCTTCTGGCATACGGTGGCCATGACATGCTCAAAGTGGTCAATGAGGTCCTTGTACCGGATACTAAGATGGCCTCCATCCTAGGACAAAGGTAAATTATTTATTTATGCTTATGAGGTGATACAGCAACATCTTTACAATTAGAGAGGAGACAAAATGAACCAAATCTAGAAAAAAGAAGTGAGGACATATCGGTCATTAAAGTCTGAGAGGCAAGGCCTTCAGCCAGTTCAGGGCTTCCGGGGTGACAGAGTGGAGATTGGAGATTCCTCCATTGAATTTGTACAGCGGGCAGTCGTCTAGTATATGGGACATTGATTGTGGGACGTTGCAGGCACAATTTGGATCTTTGGTGTAGCCCCATAAAAAGGTAAATGTAATTTTATATTATTAAAAAGCATCCAGGGCTAAGTTCTTTGCACAATTTTATTTCTCTAGCATTCAGGTTAACAAGCCCTTCAACTGGAGCTACTAGTTGTATAGCTTCTAGCATAGCATAGTGGCTGTAAGATATTACAAAATCAAAGCCGTCCCTGTACTGATGAGGGCCAATGCCTGAAACATGGTATACAGGTTGTTGGCTTTTTGTCAGAGTTTGCCAAAACTGGTGTTGAGTCTCATTTTAAATCACCATAAACACAAGGTAATAAGACCAAATCCAAATAAATAAATAGTGTGTGACGTTTCGGTAACAGCGTTGTTACCATCTTCAGACATAAGTACTGAATGAGAAATTTTACCACAGCATGTTTTAAATAGTTGAATTATTATTTTTTAAAATTATTTAAACTATTTAAAACATGCTGTGGTAAAATTTCTCATTCAGTACTTTTGTCTGAAGATGGTAACAACGCTGTTACCGAAACGTCAAACACTATTTTTTTTATTTGGATTTGGTCTTATTACCTTGTGTTTATAATCTTTAATCCAAATTGTACCTTATCATTGGATTTGATCTTATTACCTTGTGTTTATAATCTTTAATCCAAATTGTACCTTAGCATTGGATTTGATCTTATTACCTTGTGTTTATAATCTTTAATCCAAATTGTGCCTTATCATTTTTATCCCCATCTTCATATTATTTTAATACATTTTAAAAGGACTCTACACCAAGTGCTCTTGAAAACACCTTTAGTGTTTTAATAAAGACCAGCATTATCTGTCCCAGCCTTTAATGAGGACATTTACTGTGTTTAGAAATGTGTGTGTGGTTTTCTGAGAATATACTATCTCTACCCACATGTCCTTCTAAGTCTGCCAAGATAGTTTGGTCCAGACTGAAACAATGTTGTTGTTGTTGTTGTTTCTTATCCCCTTGTGTAAAGATTAAACAAATTCCATGAGTTCATGCTCCTTGAGCATCATATCTCATGGAATGGGGTATAGGGGTGCAGCTTTCGTTGATCATGGCACCATGATCCAGGCACACTTTGGTGAAAGTCTGACTTTGCCTGTAGTTTGAGGCCGTTCCTAAAATGGAAGCAGACGCCTTTGCTGCCGACTCTAACATGAGTACAGACACAGCTCCTCCGTATCCCTGGAGTGGGACCCTTGCTGAGGTCCATCAACCGGGTCAGTTGAAGTCAGGATTTTTAAAGAGGTCTACTCCTCTTCTTACAATGCTGCTGTTTGGTCCGCGACTGCTTATTTGTCAGAGTTATTCTGCTTGTTTCACAGCTGGCCTTCATATCTGAAGGTCGTTCCCCTATCCGCCACCTGGGGACGTGCCCTGTAGCAGTCAGCTCTGCCAAGGCCATTTCTTTTAGAGCTAAGTCGGCCTGCCACTGAGTAGTGCTCCAGGTCTTAATGACAAAGGCAGACGCATTCCACTTCACCCAGTGATGATGATTGTCAAAGTCTGACACCCTAATACGATTGAGTGGAGATAAAAAAAGAAGATTCTAAAAATAGATATCTCTAATAAGAGGACAACAATGAGGGATTATTTTATAGAATTTAGAGACTGTAGACGAAACAAAAATAAATAAGAAATGGAGGATCCATTAGTGTTTGGTTTTAAAAAATTATTTCAAATCTCTAGCTTTCAGGCATGTTAGTCCTTCTATAGGAGAAAACATCTTCTTTCTTATCTCCACTCAATCACATTAGGGTGTCAAGTTGTGACCCTTGATGGTTTCTGTTTGACAACCATCATGACTGGGTGAAGCAGAATGCGTCTGCCCTTGTCATTAAGACTGGGAGCATCAAAAGAAATGACCGCCTCTGACATGAGGAACAGACGCCATGTGCAGCCGCTCCCCACATGGAGCACAAACGCTGCTCATCCTGTATCTCTGGAGTCCTTACAGGGTACTATCAGCATGGCCAGCCGAGCCCAGGTTTTTTAGCGAGCCTGCCACTGCTTTCCCTCCTCATCCTTCATCCGGGCTTGGGACTGGCAAAGGATAAAACATGATATAATAAATCGCCAATAGGACATGAGTTATAATAAGATATTATTTTACATAATTTCATACAAAAGTGGAAGAAAGTTAAAAATGAAAATTTATTTGCTTATATGATAAAGCACAATTTGGATTATAGATTATAATAAAAATTAAAAAAAGACCTAATCCATATAATTTAATAGTGTTTGACGTTTCTGTGTTGTTACCAATATCAGACAAAAGAATATTTGAGAAAAAATATCACAGCAAGTTCTTAAATATGATAACAGAACTATTTAAGAACTTGCTGTGATAAAAGAAAATAAGACCTAATCCAAATAATTCATTAGTGTGTGACGCCCCGGTAACAACATTGTCACCATCATCAGACAAAAGAATTTAAAAAAACCGAATAAATTATTTGGATTAGGTCTTATTTTCTTTTATTATAATCTATAATCCAAATTGTGCTTTATCAACTTGCTGTGATATTTTTTCTCATTTATTCTTTTGTCTGATGATGGTGACAATGCTGTTGCCGAAACGTCACACACCACTAAATTATTTGGATCAGGTCTTATTTTCTTGTATTATTTGCTTACACTTTGATGTTGTGAAATTATATAAAATAGTTTTTTTTTTTTTTGCTTATCCATAGTACACGTGGTACAAGCCATGATAATCATGGTGGGTAGAAGTAGGCGACTGCTTTGTGTGCACCACGTGCACCACAAGTTTACATAGGTGAAAAGCAATTTGACTTTGCACTTACAAATGTACTGTAAAATAGTATCTGATTGTACTATAATTCATGTCCTATCGAAGATTTAGTGCCATATTTTCTTCTGTAGAAGGGATTACATGGCCAGAAAACTAAGAGATGGGAAATAAAATGTTTTAAAAATATATTTATCCCTGGAAGTTACAAGGTAATAAAGACCTAATACAAATAATTTAATTGTGTGTGACGTTTCAGGTAACAGCATTGTTACCATCAACACTCAAAAAAATTCTTTTGTCTGATGATGGCAACAATGTGGTTTACCGAAACATCCCACACTATTGAATTATTTGAATTAGGTAGCTATAATCTATAATCCAAATTGTACTTTATCATTATCCGTGGAGTACAATTCCCTGCAACCCCAAAACACATTATTGACTGTATTGACTCATCCTTTGATGAGCTCTACTCTTCCCCGGCAGACACCATCAAAAGTCTCAAGCTTTACAAGCTTGATACCTTAGTGTGATTGAGTGGAGATAAGAAAGAAGAAGATTATCCGTGGAAGTATTAAGTTTCCACTTTAATATTATTCAAAGCTGTTATAACTTCCCCAATAAACCAAATTGTATGTATGGTGGAACGATACAATGTAGAACAGGGAAGGGAAGATGTGACAATGACAATTCTACAATATCCCAACACTGAGGACAACAGCCGTCCTCTAGCAAGGAGGGAGGAATTTTTTATAATTAAATAATATAGTTAAACCTGTCTATAGCGCCCCCTCTTGGGACTCATCAAATTAGGGTGCTATAGAGAGGGGGTGCTATAGACAGGTTTAACTGTATATATTTTAAAAAACTTGTAGTATGTCATTTAATTTGTATCAACTTAATGATAAGGCACAATTTGGATTATAGATTATAAACACAAGGTAATAAGACCATTTATTATGATCATAAGACTATTTATTTGTGTTTGTATCAACTTAGTTAGCTGAAGAAGGGCTTGTATGAAAGCTTCTTTGATCAAGTAAATAGAAAGAGTTGCAGCATTTTAAGACTTGTTTTGTAATAGAGATGAATGTCCTTGAAGGCGGTACAATGGGTGGGTAGGTTGTCGTACCTGTTGAGCCACTGAGAAGGTGCTGACCAGATTGGATTTAAAGGCCTGAAGAGCTTTCTTGAAGACGAGATCCATAGAGGAATCCTTGCCTCCTCCTTTCTTCTCGCTGATCTGGCACATCTACAGCACCGTCAGAGATAGGGTGGGGGGGGGGGGGGGGGGGGGAGCTGGAGATCAACACCTACCTTCTTGAAGATGAAGGAATCCATGTTCTTGAGCTCCGACACCTCCGTGATGAGGATGTCCTGGGAATCTTTGAACTCTGACGTCCTGGTGACATGCCAGGAAGACTTGGCGCTGTCTGTCCTCCAGCTAGCACCTGATACAAACATTCTGTCTAACCAGGAACATCAGAGAATGGAAGAGAGAAAGAACTTTAAGGGAACGGCAGTTATTCTAGAAAAAAAAAAGGTAATAAGACCAAATCCAAATAAATAAATAGTGTGTGACGTTTTGGTAACAGCGTTGTTACCATCTTCAGACAAAAGTACTGAATGAGAAATTTTACCACAGCATGTCTGAATATGATAACAATGCTGTTACCAAAACGTCACACACTATTTATTTATTTGGATTTGGTCTTATTACCTTGTGTTTATAATCTATAATCCAAATTGTGCCTTATCATAGAAAAAAAAAAAAAAAAACACAAAAGGTGATAAGACCAAATCCAAATAAATAAATAGTGTGTGCCGTTTTGGTAACAGCATTGATTTGGTCTTATTACCTTGTATTTCTAATTTACAATTCAAATTGGTACTGGTAAAATACTTAGAGTAGATTCACTTTAAAATGTATTAAAACAACATGAATGTGTTGATGAAAAAAATAAATAAGACAAATTAGCTTCTACTGTACCAAATAAGAATTAGCTTGACTACCTTATAAGAAAAAGATAATAGATTTTACTTGAAGATTTAAAAGAGACAAAGAAAATGTGGGGGGGGGGGGGGATAAGGGTTTTTACTTGAGTACTTAAAATGAAGATAAAGAGAAAAGTTGAGAAAAAGGATTAGCTTGTCAAACCTTAAGGAATGAATAGAGAGAGGACTTTGAAAAGATGCAGAGCTGAAAAGATTCACTAAAGACAAAGTTGAATTATAAAGAAGGTTGAAATCCTCTTATTGACCCGAAAGCTCGCCTTTATTAAAACTTATAAGAAACGCATCCTCGTACGCTTTAAATCTATTACTTACAAAGTTGAATTGCTGTGTCGATAAATTGGAGAAGGCACCTCATGCTAGAAGACCAACAAATTTAAACACAAGGTAATAATACCAAATCCAAATAAATAAATAGTGTGTAATTTTTATAATATTTTAATTTTAATAATGTTATATATATATATATATATATATATTTATTTGGATTTGTCTTATTACCTTGTGTTTATAATCTATAATCCAAATTGTGCCTTATCATCAACAAATTTACACAAGATGTGATTCTTCACCTAGTCAAATTTCAACAAGTCTTATAAATGCCAAACTTACGATGGTCAACCATTGTGGCGTGGGGAGGCAAGGGTTCCTCAGAGCCTGACTCATCGCTGTAGCTGCGGTTTTCTTGTTTCTTGTTGGTGATGAAGGTGCGCAGGTGTTTCTTGGCCTTGCGGAACCTGCTCTTGCTGTCCTCCTCCATTTTAGACTCCATCTGTAAACAAGCGCAACAGTGTTTGTACGATGCATAGAGGGAGAGAGAGAGGATAAAAATTTACCTTCTGGACATTTTCTGAACTGCGACTTCTGGCAGTTGTTTTGGCACTGGGAAAAAAAGTTTTGGAAATTAACAGTAGTAGTTTTGGAAGGTTAGAAGAGTGGGAGTGTTGAAATGTGATTAGGAAACAATTACACCAGAAACCATCTTTGCTTGTAGCAATGGAACAATCAACAAAACTTTTTAAAAATGCTACTGATAACAACCATCAAAAAGCCCAGGTAGTAATATGTGTAGCGATTCCATATGCTGATTCATTCTATTTTTTTAAAGAAAAAATTCTGTAAATATGTAAATATGCATAGTTTACATTAGAGAAAAGAAAGGTTATGTAAATATAAAAGAAGATATAAGGTGTTGGTGTGTGGTGAAGTTGAATTTGTCAAAGCTTATCTTTTATGGTGTCTGAGATTTGAGGTATCCTATAAGTAGAAAACACTACAGTATGTAAATATAACAAGGAGGATATATGAGTATAGGGGGTTGATACCAACCTATTTTGAAGATGAGCTGGAATGGGTAGACCATCTTTGATTCTGTCAACAGTAAAGGTTGTTACTAAGGAAGAAGGGAGGGTTGTGACGATGACCAACCTGTGTCCACCTGCGCGGTGGCGCATCGCGCTATCCTGTTGGCTGAGAGACCTCCTGGCTGGAGGGTGGATGCACACCTTCTGTTTGACCCAGAGTTTACGGCACCTGCAGCCACAACTACCAGATCTAAACCCAGTGAAATCTCTGATACAATCTATCAATACAAGGTATTAAGACCAAATCTAATAAATAATATAGAGGAGAACTTCAGATCCTGAATTCTTTAAAATAGAATCTTCAAGTGAGAGATGTCTTACCATCAACATTGATTTATTTATTATAATTTATTCGGATTTGGTCTTATTACCTTGTGTATATAATCCAATGATACACAATCTATGTTTATTAGTGTTCTCTTTATTAAGGTCGAGACACGCAACAAATATAAGACCTAAAATTTTATTTTCTATTAAAAAAAAAAAAACCTTTTGTATTAGGGTTTACTCTCTTATTAAGCACTCAAACCTTTATTCTCTTGAAAACCTTGTTGAAAGGATTTTGTTTCTTTATTGTAAAGATAGAGGCTGCCTGGCCGACATTCACATTTCTTCAAATAAAAGACACTTCGACCAGTAAATCTTTTGTCCTAAATTAGGACAAAATATTTTTGTTGAAACGTCGAGACAATAAAAAGATTTACTGGCCGAAGTGTCTTTTATTTGAAATTTGTTTCTTTAATTCAAAACCCCAAGGGATCTGAAAGTTGTTTGTTGAAATACAGTCAGTTATGATTTATCAATTCATCAGAATATTCACCACTGTCAGTGAACATTTATCATTTTGATATCATCATGGGGGTGTTGAATTATAGATGGTTGAATTGAAGTAAATAGGCTGATTGGGATTTAAAAAATTGCTAAATTGTAGTCAGATAAATTAAAGATGGTAATATGAAAGAGTAATGTTGGGACTTTTAAAGAAATGAGTTGAATTAAACTAAGTGTTGAATTATATAGTCAATAGACACAAGGTAATAAGACCAAATCCAAATAAATAAATTTGGATGGACACACACACACTATTTATTTGGTCTTATTACCTTGTGTTTATAATCTACTAGCCGAATGACCCGGGCAACGCCAGTGTTTTACCCGATTGAATGTTTTGATTCAAATACTATTTGTTACAATTATAAATTGGCGCCTTAAATAAATGCATATGTTAGTTAATAACTATAGCCTATGTCCTTTATCTGTCTATGTACTGTTGGCTTCCGTAGGCGTCTCTTACTGGGAAAAAGAAAGAGAGGATTCCATTTGGTTATTAACTAATATATGCATTTATTTAAGGAGCGACCCGCTCCAACACAATAATTACATAAACGAAAAGGCGAGTGGGGGGGGGGGGCAAAGGTGGCATGACCGTAGCCAACCAATAGGAGGGCGCCATTCCAAAAAAAAAAAAGCAAACGGTGACAGAGATGAAAACTGATGACTGATTGTTGATTAGGAGATGAGGAATGACGCTCGTAACTGTATATAGAATAATCTAAATTGTGCCTTATTATAGCCAATAGAATATTAAAGATGGTAATTCGAGAGAGAAGTGGTTTGTTGCATTTGAAAAATCGGTTGAATTAAAGGAAGTGTTAGTCAAATTAAAGCGGGTCATTTTTTTTTTGTCAAAGAACAAGAACAAACACTACAGCATACTTCAATTAACAGTTAGCTGCACATCAAGGTGTAGAATTACAACTGACCTGCGTCTAATCAGAAATCCCCTGCAGTGAGCTTGGAAGGAAGTCAGTCTGGCCATGACGATGTTCTGCTGAGCCCGTGCCTTGTGTTTTCTCCAAGCTCTCTGGATGATTCTTGCCGCTCTTTGCTCTCTGTGCACTCTGTAGTACCTCTGGAGGACCACAGCTGCGTAGCGTAGCGCAAGGAAATGTCTGCGCAGGAGCCAGGTGCGGACCCAACCCTGGAGCCTGACCACATGCCTCAAGATGGCTTGATGGAGAGCCTCATCCAGGCGGTCACAGTCTTTCAAGAACACCTTGGTACGTCCAATCTGGCAGGGCTCTGATCGGCCCACTAGGAAGTTCCTGACATCTGCCCTGGAACTGAGTAGTCCTCTTGGAAGTAGATCCTATACCGCTGGATCAACTCCTCGAAGGTGAGCCGTACGCTGTAGCCAGACTGCCTGATCCGGACTGTCTCTAACATGCCGGTATACCGCAGTTGCTGCAGGATAATGGCCTCGTCAAAGTGATTGGGGACCTTGTCAGCATTGGACTTGATACAACGGACAAAGAATGGGTTGGCATGGTTGAGGGCCTCCATGAGCTGGCTTAGAGACATCTAGGTCCAAAGGTACAGAATGTCAGAACAGAAATAACAGATTGTGGAAGTAGATTAGAACTTACCTGGAATTGGGTGGCTACTGTCGGACATTGTTTCTTAGCCGTTCTGTACTGGGATTTACCTATCAGTTTCTTGACTGTCTGCAGGTTGTTCAGATTCTGTGGAAATCACCACCTACTGTTGGCACAATTAAATGTACAAAAAAAAGAGAATAAAAGGAAAAAGAATATAGCAGACAACATGGGTGGTGAAATATTCTTGGACAACCTTGCGTGGTATTAGTTGTTCTTAAAAACTGTGTGTGGTAAACCTGGGTACTTTATAGGTAGGATAGATGAATGAAAGGATTTTGTTTACCTTTTCTCTTCTACTGGATCTATTTTTGTGATGCTGGTGCTTCCTGCACAACACCAAACAGCCATTGTAACCAAACATGAGAGTTATACACATGCACTCTAATATACTTCCACAAAAAAATTAATCTACTGGAAAGACCAGTAGTATCAATGTTTTTTAAGGAATCTCTCAGGATTCTGTTGCATAGGCATTTTAAATGTGTGATACATCCTTATATATATTGTTTCTTATCCTCTTGTGCAAAGATTAAACAAATTCCATGAATCCATGCTCCTCAAGCTGTTTGATGATAAGCAGCGGCCTGTTTAGTACATCTAATGCAAGCCAAAATATGTTCTGGAGCTGCAGGCACCAATCCAAATTTTTTTTCCATCTTCAATGGCTTGAGATGGCCTGTTCTATATCTTGTTAATATTGTTTAGTGCTGTATATTTCAGAGATTCAGAACTTCTGGGTTCACTTCACTAGCTGTGTTTAGGTGGGATCCTTAGTTCTTCTTTTTTTTTCATTTGGCTACAGTCTCCTGTATATATAGAGAGCCTTTATGTGAAACCTGTTAGCATATTCTAGTCTTATCTCATCTTTGGTCTCTATATATATATATATAACACTTGCATGGTAATATTTATTTTTTTATCTGAGTCTATAAGCATTTCTAACGACAGAATTCATCCCTTGTAATCAGGCATTTCAATAAGAAGTTGTGAATTATCTTTCTTTGACAATTTTCGACCAATTGTTCTATGTAAAACGACATTTGAAATACTATCCCACATGTGTTTCTTTTCAGCAAAAATTCAAAATTTATTTCAAGGAGAAATAACGATTATTTCTAACCTTTTGGATGAGGTATGAAAGGGTGAATTGAGAAGAGTAATGATAAACGGAAAAATAAAAGTGTCCAGGGACACTTTCCCTGGGGGAACATCCCTGGACACTTTTATTTTTCCGTTTATCATTACTCTTCACAATTCACCCTTTCATACCTCCTTGAAATAAATTTTGAATTTTTGCTGAAAAGAAACACATGTGGGATAGTATTTCAAATGTTGTTTTACAATCACAAGCCGCAATTGTTCTATCTTAATTCAAAGAGTGAGATTTGTCAGGAGTTTCATTTTCAGTTCCTTCAAGTCCCTAAAAAATTAGGTTCCTCTCCCTCTGCCTCATCTCAGAAACCTCCAGTCCTCTCTCTAGATCAGATTTTCTATTCAAATTAAGACAGCTTTTTGAGACAGTTTTAGATGTAGTTTCCAAAGAAGACTCAAGTTGTTATTGACGCTGGTTTATCAAACCCTCCATCAAATCCATCCATATAAGTTGAAAGTGCTGTAATTATATCACACATGCCCTTTTCTTTGACTAATCCTAGTATTGTTTGCTTTATAGGTTCTGGACCTGGCTCAATACCTGACATAAGTAAGAGCGTTGGTAATAATACATCTACCTTTTAAAGCTTAAGCACACACACACAGACATATATATAGGGTTATTTTACAATTATTTACATAACAAATAAAAGTTTTGCCTCTAGTATTTGCATACACCTATCCCCCGATTTACACGGTAGATATGTTCCTGAAAAAAACATGTAAATCGGGGGATAGGTGTACACAGAAATAAAAATAAAATGCATTGACAGGTTAAAATATATAGTCAGCACATAAGCTCGGGATTCCTCGTGAGATGTGTACACAGCGCATGTGTTCAATCACAGTAGCATTTAGTATAGAGCGATAAAAAAAAAAAAAACTTATTTGGAAAACTGTGTAAAAGCGAAAACGTGTAAAACAAGTACCGTGTAAATCGGGGGGATAGGGGTATTTGGTGATTAGAAGAGTTTGTTTTGGAAAAATAATCAGATTGAGTTGTTGTTGTCGTGTTTAATAAAGAGCCTCAGATATCTCCGTGCATCTCTATAACAGCAGCAGCAATGTCCACTATCTTGGGTGTATCAGATTGAGTATGGATATGAATAAAACTAGCTCCATTACGCTAAAAAAATATAAATTATAGAATACTTATCAAATACTTTCTAAGAGAAAACAATAAGAGATAGAATATTAAAAAAAAAAGTTAAATAATAAATTCAATAGATACTTATCAGGAGACGAAGAGAATTCTGCCTATTCTTATATCATCTCTTAAAACTTAAGTTTCCTAGATGTGTGGGTAGATAGGGTTTAGCTTGGATTAGGTATTGAAGTTGCTGACACACACCTGTTTATTTCATCCATCGAGTACTGAGATGAGCTCAATGTTACAAGAGAAGAAATGGCTGTGGACTTACAGAAGGATCTGATTGGCTCTCTGCATGACAGTAGCCTCGCTGGGACACAGGACTGTGTCAAAGCTGGTGGGGTGGATCAATGGAGGATGCCTGATCCTTCAACACACCACAGCTCAGTCACTGGAACAATTTGGCATAAAGCAGCACAATATATATCATTAACTAAACTTATGGAAGTTTCTGATAATATACAATTTGGATTATAGATTAAAACTACAAGGTAATAAGACCAAATCCAGAAAAAATTAATAGTTTGTGACATTTCGGTAACAATGCTGTTACCGAGATGTGATACACTATTAATTTATTTGGATTTGGTCTTATTACCTTGTAGTTTTAATGAAATTTCATATTTTAATGTTGCCGTTCATCTATTTTTTTTTTTGGAAGAGGTGAGAAAATTTTGTTCACACTTGGTTATCTCATGTCTTCAATAAAGATCACTGTAATATCTTTCAGAGTTATTGTCTGAATCCCAATATACATGTTCAAAGGTACAACAACTTCCTTAAGTTTCATCTATGAGTGTAAATGTCATAAAACAATAACAAATGGTAGAAAACAATTGGCACGAGAGAATTGCAAAGTAAAATTGTAAATAAAATTAGTATAATAACACTCTCCCTTTGATTAGGCACAATTTGGATTATAAGGTAATCACTCTGACTGTGCCAACAGAACATCTCTCAGAGGCCTAATTTCTCTCACGTACAATATTTCATAGGAATTTAGTAAAGGAGAATTATTGAATGCAATTATGCAAGTTTTTAAACGGAGCATACAAGTGTCTTCCCACCTTTCTAAAATTTAAAATGTCTTCACGAAGGCTAAAGCTTTGGTGGTAAAACATATCTCCCCACGTTGCTGATTGTTGGCAGTTGTAAATCAACAATTCAAGTTTTGAATATGTTAATTTAACTTTAGGTTAGCACAACCTAATGAAGCCATCACTGCAAACATTCAAATTACACTTAAAAAAGTAGAAACCAACTTAGTGTTGCTCACTTAACACTAAAGTGGGTACTAAGTATATTATCAACCAGCAGGTTCTTCTCTCACACCTATAATTATAACACTTGAATCATATCTATAGAATAAAGATCACCTCTTCCATCAAAATAGAACCCAAAACTAGGTGCCATCTATTGATTGACACTAAGAGTGCGCAGATATGGTCAGTAAATGGCGCCTAGTTTTGAAATCTATTTTGACAGGAGAGGCAATCTTTATTAGGAATTCCTATCCTCCAGGTAAAAAATTTCCAACTATGCTTGAATCATCATTGAGTCAGCAGATGGCAGAATGGCAGGTACAGATGGATGTAGAGCTACTTATGTAGATTTGTTGTGTTATTTTTATAAATTTTCTCTTCTACAATGGCTACAAAGCTCCAAATCTTTGTTAGTAACATTGGAGGAACCAACCTGGGAGGCAGGGAATGTCGGTTCTGGAGATTCCTTGGTACAGAACTTCTTCCTAATCACACACAAATACCATTTGTAACAAAAAATATGCAAATACCATAATTGTATACAGTAAAACCCCTCTATAACAAACCCCAATGGGACTGAACCTGTGGTTCACTATAGTCATTGTTCATTAAAGCCATAGTTCACTGTATTATAAAGTAAAAATGGGGATTATTATCAGGTTCGTTATATCCCAGTTTTAGTGGGGTTTTACTGTATTATATTTATCAGTAGTTCATAAAAATCCAACATCCTACATGGAAACATGCCTATCTTAATTGGTGTCTATATGAATGGTGACCTCTTTAGCCATTAGCTTTCTCCTGTGCCATCTGGAGTTATTGGGAGAGGCCAATTACACCATGAAGGTTCAGTATTACATTCAACTCTGCCTTTTCCGGTCCAAGCCCGGATGAAAAAGGATGAGAGGGAGCAGTAACAAGCTCGCTAAAAAACCTGGGTTCAGCTGGCCCGGCTGATAGTACCCTGTAAGGGCTCCTAATCCAGGGATACAGGATGAGCAGCATTTGTACTCCATGTTAGGAGTGGCTGTACATGGCGTCTGTTCCTCATGTTAGAGGCGGTCTTTTATTTTGGAGCTAAGTCGGCCTGCCACTGAGTAGTGCTCCCAGTCTTAATGACAAAGCCAGACGCATTCTACTTCACCCAGTCATGATCTCAAACTTTACAAGCTTGATACCCTGATATGATTGAGTGGAGATAAGAAAGAAGAAGAAGTATTACATTCAAAGTTTTGCCATTGAATATATTGTAGAACTTCCCTTTAGCGAATACCTCTCCACAAATGACAATTTTCATTTGCAAAATTACCATTTTTACTATTTAGCAACTCTCCGGTAAGAGGACACCTCTCCCTAAAGGACACTTTGGCTCTTCAATTAGGTGTTGTCCTTTACAAGGAGGTAGTTCTACTGTATCTGTGGGGATTCACCAACTGCAGCTATGTGCTTAGTTGTTTCTAGATTGATAAAGCACAATTTGGATTATACAATATAACCACAAAGTAATAAGACTAATCCAAATAAATAAATAAATAGTGTGTGACGTTTCGGTAACAGTGTTGTTACCATCTTGAGACAAAAGTACTGAATGAGGAATTATATCACATGGTAAAATTTCTCATTCAGTACTTTTGTCTGAAGATGGTAACAACGCTGTTACCGAAACGTCACACACTATTTATTTGGATTTGGTCTTATTACCTTGTGTTGTTTCTAGATTATTATTATAATTTTTGGATTTTTAAAAGTTTCAATTAGAAACCTCTCAGACAAGTTTGGAATTTCTGTTTAGAAAGGGATAACCTGAGATTTCCCGTCAAAACCTGTGTTTAATTATAGACAGTTGAATTCAAAATAAAGGATGATTGGGACTTTTAAAAAATGAATGAAGGTAAGTGTTGGATTAGGATCAGTTGTGAGAAGTTATACACACACTGCATACATATATATTGTTTTCTTTTTGTGAAACCTACATACTACTCTGATCAAATATTTGATTAAACTCTTTCTATATTTTAGGTTGTGAATATTGTCTATAACAAAGAGCACAAATTGATAAGGCACAATTTGGATTATAGATTATAAGCACAAGGTAATAAGACCAAATCCAAATAAATAGTGTGGGAAATTTCGGTAACATTGTTGTTACCATCTTCAGACAAAAGTAATTAATGTAAACATAAGGTAATAAGACCAAATCCAGATAAATAAATAGTGTGTGACGTTTCGGTAACAGCGTTGTTACCATCTTCAGACAAAAGTAATTAACTTATTACCTTGTGTTTATAAAGAGCACAAATGATTGAACATGGCAAAATTCCCTAGCTCTAAGGAACTGAAGGTATGACAAGATGACAGTACCAGCTTTGCGGAAGGCTGCTGTAGCCAGGAGCACGGCCCGTAGGATGGCCCAGCGGAATCCAGCCACTGGGTCACCCCCGACCAGCTCTCGTACAAGTCCCAGCCTGCTGGACTTGAGTAGCCTGGCTACATCCGGCCTCATGAGGTCCAGATTCTTCTCTCTGAAGTCCTGGACACAGAGTGGACTCTCTTGGTGATATGGCACAATTGGGAGGGTAGAGATGGGACAGGAATGAAACAACCATCCACCTCTTTCTACTAGAGATGTGGATGACATCTTTACAATTTTCTAATTGCACAGACTGATTCAGCATTTGCTATCATTTTCAACACCTCTAGAAACCATAGAATCCATCAAAAACCCTCTCAATAAGACACCAAGAAATCCACAAATAAATACAGAATATTAGTTTCAGCCATTATAATTACAACCTCTATTTTTAATACTTATAACTCATATAGATATTGTAACATAGTATTTATTAATTTTTATTATTTTTTTATTAACAGAGTGGTCATTTTTATGTTTATATCTGGCGACTCTGTAAATTTCCCTCGTGGCTTATCTTTTGTTTACAATTCATAGTTTGTCCTTGCCTGAAATAAATTTTGTTTCCTCCTGAAGTTTTTGTCTTCCCTAATTTTCCACGTGGCAATATTTAATAGAACCTCCAATAGATAACATTCTACCTAGAGGACACTGCTCATTGTCAAAAATTACCTCTTTCCTTTTTTTTCTAATTAGCAGCTCTCTAGGATGAGGACACTTTTCCCTAAAGGATATTTTGGCTCTGCAACAAGGTTCTACTGTATAATAGTTGAAAAATAGTTTTTTTGAACTTTAATAGCCTTAGTAACTTCTGAATGTGGTCGTTTCATAGAGGTTGGAGATTAGACCCAGATCAAACTCATTGATCAATTTTATCAATATGATCTCTTGTTATGGGAGGAGGTTCTGTTATATGTGTAGGGACCTACAATAATGTGGAGGTTTCTCTATTTTTAACTCTTCCACCCAACTTTGCAAGTAATAATATCTACATAACAGAGTTTTTTTTGACGTGACGTCTTAAATTAGGTTGCGGCTGGGAGTCACTTATGAAAAAGTGTAACGCCCGGTAACGTTACGATGAGTCACCGAACGAGGAGTGCTGCGCGCGCAGCGCTAGAGAATTAGGCGCATTGAATCGGCGCATGCTTGTCTCTGTCTTTGTCTTTCTCGAACGTTCTTGGCGTTGGAAAAACAAGAAAGCGTCATAATACAAGTTCACACGTGTGGTTAAAGTATCGTCAGCTGTGTCTGTAGTGAAAATGTGGAGTGCTTAGATTCGTCATTTACAACAACTACAACAATAAAGGTAAATAATTGTACACTGATATTTCATTATCGTAAACTATGATTGATTGATTAATTGTTAGATTGACACAAAAGTTGAGAAACTGAGTTTATAGGTTATGTCATACTATTGATAAATGTTGATAGTGTTAAGTAAATTATTAGTTTAAAATTAATTAATTAATTAATTATTATTTTACAAATTTTAAATAGTTTCAAATTTATTTAGCAAAAATTTGAACCTTCGATCTGAATAAATGTTTTGATTTTCGAATTGATTATTTAAAATTACAAATATTAAGAAAAAGTGGCAGATATAAGAAAACTTTATTTAAACTGTGTTGAGCAAGAATTTTAACATCTAATATAAGTAAATGTTTTAATTTTCAACTTCATCATTTACAATTACAAATTTTATTTAATTTCAAATTTATTTAGCAAAAATTTGAACCTTCGATCTGAATAAGTGTTTCGATTTTCAAATTGATTCTTTAAAATTAAAAATTCATCCATTCAATTTCAAATGTTCAACAGGAATCACCACTCTCAAAACAATGGAAACGGTGCCTTCAACTTCCAGTACTTCAATGGAGACGGAGGATATCGTGCCGTCAACATCTGCAGTACCTTTCGTTGTTCCACACACCACCTCTACCGCCAGAACGAATGCTCAGCGACAACGTGAGTACAGACTACGAAAAGTTTGCCGCCAGCTGAAGATGAAATCGCCACTCTATGGTTCCAGTTTGAAGACAAAAATACGGGTACCAAAGCAAAAATCAAATGTCGACCACATGTGCACAGCAAACCAAACACCTTATCCGTCAATTGGGTGCCAGTGCACAAGAAAGTGGTAAACATTTCGTTGACAAAAACAGTGAAGTGCAAGCGAAAACAATTTCCTTGCGTGCCTGCTTGTGCAATTACGATCCACAAGGCCCAGGGTGGGACGTTTACTACAATTGTTTACAAGTACTCCTCAAAACAACCACAGCAATTGGTATATGTAGCCATGAGCCGCGTCACAAGTATCGACGGATTGTACATCATAACAGAAAAGGACTCTCCATTGGTTTTCAAACATGGCCGAGATGGAAACGACTCACAGACTACTCGAGATATTCGCAATGAATACTTACGACTTCGTGGACACACTCTAGACACAATTACCAAACAAGCCGTAAAATTCTGTGACGACGCAACCGACGCTGGACAACTTATTGTAACGAACATCAACTATCAAAGTTTAAGTGCCCATGCCGCGGACATTGAAACAGATACAGTGATACCACGATCAGACTATTTAGTATTGACTGAAACGTGGATGCGCGACACTTGTGAACCAACTCCAATCAAGGGTTATGAGTGCGTATCCAGGGAAAATAATCGACCTAACTCAGATACCAACGCGGCTGGTGGAGTGGCAATCTATCGTAAATTATCATCGACATCTACGGCGGAAGTGTTCCAAGTTGCGATTACAGACGTAACTCGTGTCATTAAAACCAAGGGTGACATGTGCATGACTGAAGTTACTTGCTTCGCCGCTAATACTAGCTTCAAGTTTATACTCGGTGCTGTATATATTCATCCAGGAGCTAGTATGCAGGATATTGGAATGTTACTATGGCAAGGACTCGGTCCGTACATTCACAACAGCCAGTACGTGCCACCGTTCGTGCAAATTGATTCTAGTATACCGATTCTTCTGTGTGGTGATTTTAACAAAAACGTAAAGCCTGACAACTCGTTTCTTAATTTCATGAAAAATACGTATAATCTTGATTGCGTATCAAACGTTTCTAAGTCAACTACGTTAAAAGGAACAACTATCGACTTGACTTTCGCAAGACACATTACAGCAGAAACACTTCCTTTCATTTCATATTTCTCCTATCATCGTCCTATCCTCAACAAAATCACTCAAATAGGAATTAGTTAAGTTTAAGTTTACATGTACAATGTTTTAGTAAACAAAATATATTTCTATAGTTAAAATTTGTGCAATTCTTATTTTCATTCAATTCCTTGTTCCTATTGTGCAATTTAATTATATTCATATCAATAAATATTCTACCGTTGTCACGTAAAATCTTCGCCCGTAAAACCGACTTTACAGGCAACCATTTTTTTTTTTTTACTTATCCTTTTAGTCTAAATTAGACAAGATCTTGGAGGTCGTGCTCGTAAAGAAGCTCAAGAACTCTTCTTGGTTCTCAGTACAGGGATCTTTTTATTTCCAATGCAATTTAGTATATGTTGGGGAGTGGCCTCTTCGGTTTTGCACTTAGTGCACATGGGGAAGCTTTTGGCTCCCTCTTTAAAGATTAGAGGGCGCAGGTGACCAGATTTCCATCTGGCCAACTGTGTCGATTCCCTTCTGTTTAGTTGGAGGGTCTGTTTTTTGGGGTTTTCTACCTGGTACCAAGAATGATGGAAACTATCTATGGTTCCTTATTAGTTGTAGTTTCAGTTTGTTAACAACACAGAGTGACACTACCTACCTTGATGTTGTACTTGACTTTGCCAGCGTAGTGTACAATGAGGAAAGAACTCTCTCTACACGGAGGCATCTCATAGAAGGTATTGGAGCGGTGGTGGTGCTCAAACTTCTGGAGGAGGGTCTCATCTGTCGCCCCGGGGAAACTGCCCCCCACACACAGTGTTAGATATCTCTGATAGCTTGTTGTATCTCTTTTATAAACATGATAAGGTACAATTTTTGGATTATAGATTATAAACACAAGGTAATAAGACCAAATCCAAATAAATAAATAGTGTGTGACGTTTCGGTAACAGCGTTGTTACCATCTTCAGAAAAAAAGTACTGAATGTAATTGTTACTGAAACGTCACACACTATTTATTTGGATTTGGTCTTTTTACCTTGTGTCTTTTATAAACAGTGATACCATGTATAATGTATAGATAAAGCTGAACATAGAGAATATAACCTTTAGAAATATTAACACAGGGTAATAAGAACAAATCCAAATGAAATAAATTGATTTATTTATTTAGATTTGTTCTTTTTACCTTGTGTTTATAATCCAACTTGTAACTATCACCTTTCATCTCTTGATTTGCACCAAATATTTTGACCCTATTTTTCAAATACAAAAAAACATTTTGTAAGACCACCATTTGGAACAATCTTTATAACCACTTAGTTAAAACAAATGAAACCCATGGGACTTTAGAAAGTATTATGTTTGGGGGGGGTCGGTGGAAGGCTAGTCAAACCGTTTGGTTTCCGACCACTACGACCCGGGTTCGATTCCCGCATTGGACACTTTTTTCTGTTTGAAAAAAAAAAAAATGCTCCAATGGCCCCCGATTCTTGCAAAAGTCCAACCCCACCAGCGAGTGCAAGTAACCAAACGGGGCTCTGGCACATTTGTAAGTGCAAAGTCGAACTGCTTTTCACATGTGTAAACATGTGGTGCACTTACAGTAAAAGCAGTCGCTAACTACCCACCATGATTATCATGGCCTGTACCATGTGTACTAGGGATAAGCAAAAAAAAAAAATGTTTTGGGCTTTGGCCCTTATCAGCACAAGTACAACTTGGATTTTATAATACTCTATGAGAGGAGTTCTGAAATCGGTTAAATCTACCAAAGAGTTATAAACACAAGGTAATAAGACCAAATCCAAATAAATAAATAGTGTGTGAGGTTACAGCATTGTACTTCATAACAGTAACTATTTAAAACATGCTGCAAAATTTCTCAATCAGTACTTTTGTCTGAAGATGGTAACAACGCTGTTACCGAAACGTCACACACTATTTATTTATTTGGATTTGGTCTTATTACCTTGTGTTTATAATCTATAATCCAAATTGTGCCTTATCAATTCTACCAAAGAGTTATGAAATCGAAGCCGCCCTTGAATGAATAAAGGGTAAAAAGCCCCAAAACCAAGGTATATAGGTTAGCTATATGTCTGAATTTTCCAAAAATGGTGTTGTGGCTAATATATAGCTCATCATTACCAGTAAAGTTCCTTTACTAAGGTGATAAACATAATGTTTTATTCTAAAGGATAATTAATGAGAAAGGTGCCCATTTGGCCATGAATATCATCATCCCGAACAACATTATAATAAAGGGGGTCGGTGGAAGGGTGGTCTAAACAGTTGATTTTCAACTGCTATGACTCGGGATCGAATCCCGCATTGGGAACTTTTTTCTAAATAAAAAAAAAATGCTCCAATGGCCCCCAATTCTTGCAAAAGTTCAACCCAACCAGTGAGTGCAAGTAACCAAACGGGGCTCTGGCATATTTGTAAGTACAAAAGTGACTGCTTTCTACATGTGGTTCACTTACAGTAAAAGCAGTCGCTAACTACTATCCACCATGATTATCATGTCCTGTACCATGTATTTATAATTATATATATAGGGGGGTTGTTGGAAGGATGGCCTAAATCATTGGTTTTTAACCGCTACCACACAAGATAATAAAAAAAAAAAAAACATAAAAAACACATCATAAAAAAAAACATTATAATTAATAAAGAATACATAAAGTTAAACCCCATTTATCACCATTGACCACCCAATTCATACAGGCCTACAGACAAACGGAGTCAATTGGCCGAATCTTTTCTGGATCAATAAAGAAGTTAACAACCTCAATTCAGTCCAGTCACTTGCCTTGGGAAATACTTCCCCGGGGATAGGACTTTTTTAGAAAAGATGGTGGAAACTAAATTTCTAGTTTTGATTTATTAATAAAATGGTGATAAAAATAAGAAAAAAATGCTATATATATATACAGTTAAACCCATCTATAGCGCCCCATTTTAAATATGTAGTACGATGCGATTTACATTAAAAGTGACCTGTCTATAGCACCCTTTCTCTATAGCACCCTATTTTGGTGAGTCCCAAGAGGGGACTCTATAGACAGGTTCAACTTTATACAGTAAAACCCCGCTAATACGAACCCTGGATAACGAACCTTCCCTTATAACGAACCCACGGCGATTCCCAATTCCATTCCATTGAAAATACCATCGTTATAACGAACTTTGCGATTTTTAGAATAACGAACTACCCCTATAACAAACCTATTTCGGGTCCCAAAATGATAAAATCTATTAAAAATACTATGCTTATAACGAACTTGGAATTGTAATTAAAAAAAAAATTGAACAACTAAATTTTGAGCATGTTTCAGCTCGCGGATCGCGATTTCAAAACAATAAATTTAGCGGCATTGTTTGTTTTGATTTTTGCACTTTGTTTTTGCTGTATGTTGTATAAATTTTACACATTATACTTTTTATTAAATAGAATATCTTTGCATCCATTAAATTTGAAATATAAAAAATGCAAACGGCTTCCAAAATGAAGAAAACAAAGGCATTTTAAAAACGAAAGCGTTATTTCTTAAAAAAAAAAAAAAAAGGCCATTTTCAAAACTTTTCAAAGTGAAACAACATAGGCAAAATGTTAAGAACATATTAAAATAAGAGAATATAACTTTTCTATTATAAAAGATAAAATATAAAGTTATTAAAAATTGTTACAAAGAGGAATCAACCTCAACTTTTGCCGCGATCGCGATCGTACGTTTTAGGGCTAAAAAAAAAAAAAAAAGTCCAAATAAACGGTCCAGGGATGAAACAAAAATTATTTTTTATGCCATTTACTATGGTGATTTTAAGGTCAGCAATGTTTTGCATGACAGGTTAAAAAAAACAAATCTAGACCTAGAAGAATATGTGGAAACGTGAAATGGAAGAAAAACACTAACTTTATTTGAATGGTGCAATGTTTGGAAGAATGCTTTGAAACAACAAGGTTTTAGAGCCATTTTTTCAAGTAAAAATTGTATTATATAATGTGATAATGATGTTTTAAAATCATTTCATATCTTTGAATATATATTTAATAAAACTTTGCCTAGGATTTGTCTTGATTTTTAACTTAGACATAGAGGTACATGTATGTTAATGATAAGAAGAACCTATCATCTAATGATTTCTATTATTATTCAGTATTAATGTAAGGAAATTGGTCAATTAAGGGAATTAAAATAAAGTGACCACTATTAAGAGGCAGCCTCTTCTTGTGTGTATGGCTGTTTTTTAATTATACGGTCTAAAAATTTTGAAAAGTAAAAAAAATAGCCAAACCGTGGCTATAGTGAACCAAAAGCTCTGTCCAATTGGGGTTCACTATAGAGGGGTTTTAGTGTATATAGTATATATATATATATAGTAACCTTAATAAAGCCCAATTTGGATTTTAGATTATAGCTACAAGAAAATAAGGCCTAATCCAAATATATTAATAGTGTGTGATGTTTCGGTAACAGCATTGTTACCATCATCTTTTGTCTGATTATGGCAACAATGCTGTTACCAAAATGTCACACACTATTATTTTGGATTAGGTCTTATTTTCTTGTAGCTCTTATGGATCATCTTCTCTTTCTAGGTGTACCAATAAGTAAGAAAACAGAGATGACCAAGTATATATAGCTGCAGTAGGCTGAGGAAATGTGGGAGGAACAAGGAAAAGAAGCTTCTGAGAATCAAATAAATAAAAAAAAGTGATAAACAAAGTTTTGTTTAGAGGGAGAAGCCAAGAGAGAGAGTGAATAATAAAAGTTTTTCCAATCAGCTAGTTTTGTTACAAAGTTCAAGATTTCAAGGATACTTTGTTGAGTCCCATTTCTCTCTTTCATTGAGAGCTCCAAAATATTTGGATTCTGTGAACCACTTTTAAATTTCAGAGAAACCGTTGTTTTCGACCACTACGACCCGGGTTTGATTCCCGCATTGGGAACTTTTTTCTTTTCACTTAAAAAAAAAAAAGTTCCAATGTCCCCCCCGATTCTTGCAAAGTCCAACCCCACCAGCGAATGCAAGTAACCAAACGGGGCTCTGGCACATTTGTAAGTGCAAAGTCGAACTGCTTTTCACATGTGTAGACATGTGGGGCACTTACAGTAAAAGCAGTCGCCTACTTCTACCCACCATGATTATCATGGCCTGTACCACGTGTACTAGGGATAATAATAATTTTTTAAATGATAAAAATGATATGATTTAGCATTACTTTAATTCAATCATGTCCTCTCATGAAGGTACTTGACACAGGTTGACAACAGGGCCAATCTGCTAGAGAACCTACCTGCATTGGTCATCCAGCAAACACAGGAGGCCGTAGGGCCGGCCCTCTATGAGCTCCAGACATCCTGTGTTGTCTGTGAAGTCAATGTTCTTCCACTGGATGCCCTCCCTCTTGTACTCTTCCTACACAACAGGGACATAGGGGTATGGGTCAAGACATGGGTGAGATTTCACAAGATACCATAACACAAAATGAATATATCTTTTTATACTCTATTAGAAAAACTTATGGATGTGAGACATGGACATTGCTGAAATCTTCAATCAAACTAATAGAGGCCTTTGAAATGTACCTTTATAGAAGAGCACTTAAAAGATTCCATGGACAGATAAGTTGACAATCAGGTCCTTGATCGAATGGGAACAGAGCACCAGCTTGTGATGTTCATGAAACAACTAAAGCTGATGTTTGTTGGAAATGTGATACGTGGATCAGTGGGGGAACATTGCTGACAGCCTTGGAGGGAAAGATCCAGGGGAAGAGACATGCAGACAAAGATGGCTAGAATATAGGGACAACCTGAAACAATGGATTGGATGATGCAAACACAAAAAGATAAAGTGGATGGTGTTAAATATGGAGAGGCCATGTGGACCACCCACAGTAGAGGAAGACATGGAAAGACCATGCGGCCTACCCACAGTAGAGGAAGGCACCGAAGGAGGGAGATATGAAGAGACCATGTGGCCTAACCTCGGTAGAGGAAGGCACTGAAGTAGGGAGATATGAAGAGACCATGTGGCCCACCCTCAGTAGAGGAAGGCACCGAAGGAGGGAGATATGAAGAGACCATGTGGCCTAACCTCGGTAGAGGAAGGCACTGAAGTAGGGAGATATGAAGAGACCATGTGGCCCACCCTCAGTAGAGGAAGGCACTGAAGGAGGGAGATATGAAGAGACCATGTGGCCCAACCTCAGTAGAGGAAGGCACCGAAGGAGGGAGATATGAAGAGACCATGTGGCCTAACCTCGGTAGAGGAAGGCATTGAAGGAGGGAGATATGAAGAGACCATGTGGCCCAACCTCAGTAGAGGAAGGCACCGAAGGAGGGAGATATGAAGAGACCATGTGGCCCACCCTCAGTAGAGGAAGGCACCGAAGGAGGGAGATATGAAGAGACCATGTGGCCTAACCTCGGTAGAGGAAGGCACTGAAGTAGGGAGATATGAAGAGACCATGTGGCCCACCCTCAGTAGAGGAAGGCACTGAAGGAGGGAGATATGAAGAGACCATGTGGCCCAACCTCAGTAGAGGAAGGCACTGAAGGAGGGAGATATGAAAAGACCATGTGGCCCACCCTCAGTAGAGGAAGGCACTGAAGGAGGGAGATATGAAAAGACCATGTGGCCCACCCT
Source organism: Cordylochernes scorpioides (assembly GCA_030710605.1). Lineage (NCBI taxonomy): Eukaryota > Metazoa > Arthropoda > Arachnida > Pseudoscorpiones > Chernetidae > Cordylochernes > Cordylochernes scorpioides. The sequence goes on along the minus strand of CP092877.1, from coordinate 67,796,801 downwards.
CAGTAGAGGAAGGCATTGAAGGAGGGAGATATGAAGAGACCATGTGGCCCAACCTCAGTAGAGGAAGGCACTGAAGGAGGGAGATATGAAAAGACCATGTGGCTCGCCCTCAGTAGAAGAAGGCCCCGAAGGAGAAAGGAGATAAACTTTCAAATACCATAGTACTCACCCACAGAGAAATCAGATATCCAAGCTATTCTTCCCTTTTAACTAAGTGTTACTATAACAGGGCTCTTTCACCTCATTATGTTCTTCCAGTCTAAAAAAAAAAAAAAGGTTAAATGAGATAAATATCGATGCAACTTTAAAAAAAAAAAAAAAAAAACCATATCCATACTCTAAAATACTCCATGTTGCTATTGAAAACATTCTTCATACTTTACATATTTAGATTTGTCAAATCCCAAATTTTGTATTCAAAATCTGTTTAAAAAAAAATTGATATGAATTCATAAATAAACATGCATATATGCTGTTTCGCTATGTAATTAGAATACATAAAATTCTCTAAGAGTGTCATTTTTTTAATGTATTACCACCTTTATGGTCTTAGACTAAGGAGACATCTTCTTTTAAGCCCAGATTATTTTTATCTTAATAAATTATACAGTAGAACCAACTTCCTGTAAAGGACACTTAATTGCAAAGTCAAAGTGTCCTTTAGATAGAAGTGTCCTCTTACCGGATAGTTACTAAATAGTAAAAATGGTAATTTTGCATGACTGATTCGTTGATTTTTAATTATTCCAGAATTGGCCAAATACCCATTCTTGATTAATAAAGAAAAGCTCACAACGTACGCGTTTTGAGGTTGTGGCCCTCGTCAACGTGGTGCAAGCTCTACCTCAACAACCAAAATACTGGTCATTTGTAGAGAGGTGTCCTCTAGCAAGAGTGTCCTTTCAAGGAGGTTCTACAGCAGTGATTCTCAACCAATGTGCCGCAGTAATTTTGTGTGCCGCGAAATTCTAAAAATGTGCCGCCGAATTTTAGTCATATGATTATGTTCACGTTTGTATTGGTTTTTCTTTTTTTCTTTTTCATTTTTTTACTTTTTAAAATAACGAAATTAGCAAATTGAATGTTAGAGATGTATATTACTTATATTTTGCATAGAAATATTGATACATAATTTGAATTTTCTTGCATTCAAGTTAGCAAAAGTGTGCCGCGAAATTCTAAAATTGTGCCGCCAAATTTTCAATTCTTTAAAATAATGCCGCAACAAAAAAAAGGTTGAGAATCACTGTTCTACAGTATAGAGAATTGACACCAAAGAATAATCATTGGTAGAACTCTCACCTGCTCGTACTTGAAGACATGTTGGTTGAAGTAGTACTGGAGATGTTCATTAGCAAAGTTGATGCAGAACTGCTCGAAGGAGTTGTGGTGGGAGAAATCCTCGAAGCCAAAGATATCCAGCACATGGATGCTATGTCCCTGGAGGCAATGGTGAGACCATGGGAGGGAAGGGGCAGGAGCTGTCACTTACCACGTGTTCCTGAGACTCCTGCTTGGCTAACAGCGCATGGTTGACTTGCATCACAATCCAGTCAAACAAGGCGCCATAGAGACACTTGGCCATGGCATCCCTGGTGGCCACAGCCTACCACGCAACTTCCACCGTCAACAAATCCCCCATAAATACACTCATGGACAAAAGGAAGTTTCATGGAACTCCGCCTTTGCCGGTCCCAAGCCCGGATGAAAAAGGAGGGGGAGCAGTAATAAGCTCACTAAAAAAACCTGGGCTCAGCTGGCCAGGCTGATAATACCCTGTAAGGGCTCCTGATCCTGATATACAGGATAAGCAGCGTTTGTACTCCATGTTAGGAGCGGCTGCACATGGTGTCTGTTCCTCATGTCAGAGGCGGCCATTTCTTTTGGAGCTAAGTCGGCCTGCCACTGAGTAGTGCTCCCAGTCTTAATGACAAAGGCAGACGCATTCTACTTCACCCAATCATGTTGGTTGTCAACTTTACAAGCTTGATACCATAATATGATTGAGTGAAGATAAGAAAGAAGAAGAAGAAGGAAGTTTCATATTTTGATGTCTCTGGTCATCTACTTTGTTTTTTAAGGAGACAGAGGCAATTTTGTTCACATTTGGTTATCTTATGTGTCTTCAATAAATGTTACTGTATATCAAATATCTTTCAGAGTTATTGTCTGAATCCTGATATAAATGCTAAAACTTCCTTAAGTTTTATCTAAGATTGTATATAAAAAGGAAACCATTTAAGATACACATAAGATTTTCTTCTTTTACAAATAAAACCACTAAAAATATAGAGAGAGATGGATGTCTTATTCTATAAACAATTATAAAAATAAAATTGAAAATGTAGAAATACACACGAACACAAAACTGAGTATTAGTGGGCTCAAATGGCAAAAAAATTCACTTACACATACATGGAAAAAGAAACTATATTTTTAGAAATCACAACATGAGCTGGGTCAAGTTCACATGAATCACTGGTTAAAAAGGTAAAATATAGACCCAAAGAGTAGTAAAATTAACTTCTTTTTTTTTTTATACTTTGAGTAAAATATTACATTTTGTCAAATTCTTTACATCTAGAAATTTCATATTTTTTTATTAAAATAAAATTTCAATTGGTATGTGTGTGATAAAAAATAAAAATAAAACATTAATATCATCAATAGTATAAATTTTCCAAGTGATTCTATCCTTTCAATTTACCATGGTGAAAAGAACGACCACGATAGTACATCCAATCAAATTATTGATATATATACTCTGCTTAAAAACACCACTTTCTCTTAAGAACTCCCTGCAGAAATACAGTAAAAACCCCTCTATAACAAACCCCAATGGGACTGAACCTGTGGTTCACTATAGCCATGGTTTTTTATAGCCATAGTTCACTGTATTATAAAATTAAATTGGAATGTTTTCAAGTTCGTTATAAAGGAGGTTTCGCTATATCCCTGGTTTATTTTTAGCAGAGTTTTACTGTATCTATTTTCAGAGGATCAATACTTTGTTGAACTCTAGTAACTTTATAGAAAAATAAAATCACCAAGGATGAGTATCTTATATTTAATGTTTACGTTTCCAGCTTTCAACAATCCTTCTACAGGATTAAGAACTAATGAATGAATCTAGATGGATCTAGTTACTTTATCTTAGCTAGAGAACCTAGTTTTATTACTCTTTTCAGGTTTAAAAAAAAAAAAACTTGATGGAAGGTAAGGCACAATTTGGATTATATATTATAAACACAAGGTAATAAGAACAAATCCAAATAAATAAGTGAATATAAATTAAGTAAAATAAATCTGCAAAATTAACACACACTATTTATTTATTTGGATTTGGTCTTATTACCTTGTGTTGATGGAAGGAAGAGCTATAGGAGAAAACAGACTCACCTCTGGCATCTTGTACTGGAAGGTGAGGGTCTCTTCCTTGGCCTTGGCATGTTTACAGGTGAGTGCAGCACTGAGGGTGGATTCCTGGACCTATGGAACAACAAAAACCTTCCAATTGGGTAAAGTCTTAACAAGGTACAATTTTATTATATTGCATTAGCACGCAATCTGTTATGAAAATTGGAAACTATTATAGACACGTATGATTCTTTTAAAAATTCTACTGTCCTTATTGCAATGGAAAAATTAATGGGGCCCTCCCATTAATTTTTCCATTGCAGTAAGGGCAGTAGAAAGTGTTTAATTTTAAAAAGAATCATATGCATCTATAATAGTTTCCAATTTTCAAGGTACAATTTGGAGAAAAGTTATTAAAAGCTATTCAAAACACAATATTCCAGACGATATTTACATGCACACACTGACTAATTAAGTCAATTATTCTCATATGGATGATAATTGGGGGAAAAAAAGTTTAAATAAAATAATAGAAAAATAGAAACAGGTAGAGTCTAACTTCTTTAATTAAACATTCTGTAGGATCATAATTGGCAGAATTATAGTTGGCTAAAAAAAGATAAATAATGACTGATTGGGATTCAAAAAACTTGAATTAAAGTGTTGAATTAAAATGATATGGCACAATTTGGATTATAGATTATAAACACAAGGTAATAAGACCAAATAAATAAATAGTGTGTGACGTTTCGGTAATAGCGTTGTTACATTGATTCAGTACTTTTGTTTAAAGATGGTAACAACGCTGTTACCGAAACGTCACACACTATTTATTTGGTCTTATTACCTTGTGTTGAATTAAAAGTTAGTTGAATTAAATAGAGATTATACCTGTATTAACATTTGTTAAATGTCTTTGGCATAAGCTTCATTAAGACCTTTTATGTTACACTCTTGTGAGATGGAGGAGGAATTCTGATCCTGAACTCTTTAAAATGTTTCTTATCCTTTTGAGTAAAGATTATACGAATTCCATGAGTTCATGCTCTTCGAGCTGCAAATCACCATCTGATATCATGGAATAGGATGTAGGGATGCAGCTTTCATTGATTATGGCACTATTATCCAGGCACGCTTTGGTGGAAGTCAGACTTTGCCTGTAATTTGAGGTCAACTCTTTAAAATAGAATTCTAATTGATGTTCAATGTTGATGTCATCACTTGAGAATTCTATTTTAATGATTACACTCTATGTAGGGCACTGCCCCTGATTCTTGCAAAAGTCCAACCCCACCAGCGAGTGTACGTAACCAAACGGGGCTCTAGCACATTTAAAAGTGCAAAGTCGAACTGCTTTTCACATGTGTAGACATGTGGTGTACTTACAGTAAAAGTAGTCGCCTTCTACCCACCATGATTATCATGGCCTGTATCACGTGTACTAGGGATAAGCAAAAAAAAAAAAAACTCTATTCTAATCTGCAGAATGGTATTGAAAGAGAAGTTACAACAAGCTAGGAAAGAGTCAAGATGGGGTGGAGCAGAGGTTTGAGTGTACCCACAGTGTTAGTGTACCCCACACCACCACAACTTCTTGGCAAACAACAGAGAAGTAAAACTGAACGAACCCCAAGAAGTTTGGAGATGATGCTGACAACATCAGGATTCTTGATCTCCACGGCCTCATCACTGTGATAACTGGACTTCTGCTCAGCAACACAGAGGGATCAGAGTCCAACAAAGGCTGATCCAGTAGACAGGGACTTACCTTGATAAACTCCACATTGCCCAGATGGAGGACTGCGGCCAGGATACCAAACAACCTGCAGAGATTACAGGAGGTTACAGAAGTATTATCACTATTTATCAATTATTGTGACCCTAAACATCTAGTAGTTATAGACAATTTTAAACTAGATATTTAAAACACAAGGTAATAAGACCAAATCCAAATAAATAAATAGTTCACAGCGTTGTTACCATCTTCAGACAAAAGTACTGAATGAGAAATTTTACCACAGCATGTTTTTAATAGTTACTGTTATCTAGTTAAAAACATGCTGTGGTAAATTTCTCATACAGTACTTTTGTCTGAAGATGGTAACAACGCTGTTACCGAAATGTCACACACTATTTATTTATTTGGTCTTATTACCTTGTGTTTAAGATCTATAATCCAAATTGTGCCTTATCAATAGATATTTAAAAGTCACCTTAGCTAAGGTATCTGTGACAAAATTTGTATATAGTAGAACCTCTCTGTAAAGAATAGCTAATTGCAGAGCCAAAATGTCCTTTAGGAAGAGGTGTCCTCTTACTGGAGAGCTACTAAATAGTAAAAATGGTATGATAAAGCACAATTTGGATTATAGATTATAATACAAAAAAAATAAAACCTAATCCAAATAATTTAATAGTGTGTGATGTTTCGGCAACAGCATTGTCACCATCATCAGACAAAAAAATAAAATTTTATTCTTTTGTCTGATGATGGTAAAAATGCTGTTGCCGAAACGTCACACACTATTAAATTATTTGGATTAGGTTTTATTTTCTTGTAGTAAAAATGGTAATTTAGTAAATAAAAACTGTCTTTTGTAGAGAGGTGTCCTCTAGCAGGAGTGTTCTCACATGGAGGTTCTATTGTATTGTCAAGAAGCTCCATCCAGATGGGACAACTGTCAATCATCCCTGGACCCTGGGGGGACCACAGGTGTGGGGGCTTCTGGGAAGCTGATCTGTAAATAAGGAAAATGGGACGGTGGCTAACGCCGTTCATTCAGGATTAGCTTTAACTTGGGGTAAGTTGTACTCCATCTCTTCCCCTATAAATACCCCTTATAATAAATTATTTATTCCCAAATTTGCCCTTGCTTTATTTATCTCCGCGACAATATTTTCAATTAGTTAGAAAGAGAGAGTGAGAAGAAAAATGGACTTAGAAAAGAAAAAGGAGCACTTGCCTATCTTGTTTATGGGAGCTGAATCCGACCATTTCCATGGCCTGGCGTAACCTGCTGTATTCGTAGGTGTCATCCATGCCGGGGACAGTGTAGCATTGGCTCTGTGTCACACAGTGTCACAACACTGTGCTGGGATCTACAATACCATCATCTACACAAATCTATCTACCTGGTTGAGATAGTGGTAATCCCTGGGGTGGGAGAGATGCAGGGCTGTACGCTCCGCGGCATCGGCTCCCATCAGCAGATAGTAGAAGACATGGTAGTTACGCTCCTTGCGGGCGTGAGACACAATGCGAGATTTCTCCAGTAGGTATTTCTGGACGATGGCCCTGTGGTAAAAAAACAAAAATTATCAATCAACTCTTCTGTTGACTCTGGAGAACATCAATCCAACTGAAAGAATCTAATTTTGAAAGTTTCATATAGGTGTTTTATACCTCTCCCCAATTTTAATTATTTGAAAATTTTTAAAGGAAATAAAAAAAAAAGGTGACAGAAGGCACCAAATCAGAATTGGTAAAACTTTGAAGATGTATTTATTGTATTGTATTGTATTGTTATATCTATAAACATTCATCCTCTGACTTATAATTTAATAATATCAAAGGAGCATCTAGGGCTAAGTTTCTTGCACAATTCCTGTTAAAGGGAATGTTAGGCCGAAAGCTAGAGAAATAAAATTGTGAAAGAAACTTAGCCCTGGATGCTTTTTGGTATTATTGAATTATTTTTATCTATTTATCATATCGGCAGATGACAAAGGCATTCTACTTCTCCCAATCATGATAGTTGTCAACTCCGCCTTTGCCGGTCCCAAGCCCGGATGAAAAAGGAGGAGGGGGAGCAGTAACAAGCTTACTAAAAAACCTGGGCCCAGCTGATAGTACCCTGTAAGGGCTCCTGATCCAGGGCTACAGGATGAGCAGTGTCTGTACTCCATGTTAGGAGCGGCTGCACATGGCGTCTGTTCCTCATGTCAGAGGCGGCCATTTCTTTTGGAGCTAAGTCGGCCTGCCACTGAGTAGTGCTCCCAGTCTTAATGACAAAGGCAGATGCATTTTACTTTACCCAATCATGATGGTTGTCAAAGTCTCAAGCTTTACAAGCTTGATACCTTAGTGTGATTGAGTGGAGATAAGAAAGAAGAAGATGATAGTTGTCAAATCTCTTTTTCAAAAGTCTCAAGCTTTACAAGCTTGACACCCTAATATGATTGAGTGGAGATAAGAAAGAAGATCATATCGCAACACAAATCAATAAAATTTATCAGAAGGTATAAATTCAGCTATCTGAATATTACCAGCAGTTTCCATTTTTGAATCTGATCTTGCTACTTTTTTTTTTTTAGTGAATTCCATGAACATTGCTAAAGATTAGTTCTAGGAAGATATCCCATCTCAGTACATCTATCCATCGTCTTGAGTTGTTCACTCACCCGTGGACTTGACCATTCTCCTTGTAGTTCACCTGGATGAACTTCCCAAACCTGCTGGAGTTGTTGTTGTGCTTGGTCTTGGCATTGCCAAAAGCCTGACACAAACACATGGAGGTGAGGAATGTCTTCTTTCAACCACAATTTGAGACAAATAGGATGATTGGTAAATTAATAAAAGTTAGTTTTAAAAAATCTTTATTTAAAAAAAAAAATGTACAGTAGAACCTCCATGAGAGGACACTCATGCTAGAGGATACCTCTCTACAAAGGATAGTTTTCATTTGCAAAATTACCATTTTTACTATTTAGAAACTCTCCGGTAAGAGGACACCTCTCCCCTAAAGGACACTTTGGCTCTGTAATTAGGTGTTGTCCTTTACAGGGAGGTAGTTCTACTGTATTAAAAAGGAGACATAAAATCAAGATAATAAGACAAAATCTAAAAAAATAGATAGATTAGGTTTTATTACCTTGTGTTTATAATCTATAATCCAAATTGTGCCTCATCATAAAAGAAGACAATAAATATTTCAGCCTTTCACCCATTGAACAATTAGATCTATAAGAGTCAAAACAAAAGCCACAGAAGACAATTATCAAGAATTTCAAACTTAAGGTGATTTAGTATGAAGAAAATAATTAACAAGTTTTTATGTTTCACCATATATATATGTATAGATGGCGCGTTATTGCTTTGTGTTAATTTATTCCTAACTGGCCTTGTCTTTATAGTTTGCGGAAGAGCATTGCTCGATGCATATATTTAAATGTAATTCTACTGTCCTATAAGCTTATGTCCATAGTTTGCTTGAAAACCATTTCTGGGACTCCATCCTTCAGTGTAGCATATAAAAGCAGAATGATCCAATACAATATTAGAGCTCTGAGAGGCGGTCTGGTGGATTAAATTGGCGAAACCGCTGGGAGGGTTCACCACTGATGAGCCAAGCCCTCCCAATATATTTTTTCATCGCAGTAAGGACAGTAGAAGTTTGTATTATTTTAAAAGAAACATTCGCACTTTTAAATCCTTTTATTTTATATGTATAGATGGCGCGTTATTGCTTTGTATTAATATATTTACCTATAAAAATTAGTTCATTTCTGACAACCACAAGAAGTCTTAAATTTTGTATACTTGGAGCGTGAGCTGGATAGAGCAAGTGTACAAAATTTCAGACTTCTATGTGGTCTGGAAGTATATTAAAACTTGATCACAAAAATTAAAAGGAAATATAGAAATTAATCCAGTCATGATCACCCCAACCCCTTTAGACTCCAGTCACTCATTATACCAGCAAAACTACTGCACCTATTTCCCTTTGTTTGAAAGGAAATATACAAATTTTCTCTTTGTCTATTATAGACCCCCACAGCCACCTAGATGTCTGAAATTTTGTACACTTGCAATGTTATTAGGAATGAAATAGTGAATAAAATACCAGATTTCTACGTGATCAGAAAGTATATTAAAAATTGAACCAAAATATTTGAAAGGAAATATGAAAAAATAGTTTATTACCGACCACCTAAGAAGTCTGAAATTTTGTCAACTTACATTGTAAGCTGTATTGAGCAGGTCTATAAATTTTCAGACTCTGGTGTGGTTTGGTGGTATAACAAAAATTGATCTGATAATTTGAAAATAAATTTATAAATTGGTCCATTACCAGACCAGAAGTCTGATATTTGTCAACTTGCATTGTCATCAGGTGTGAACAAGTGTGCGAAATATCAAGGCTTTAGTTACTCTATAATTATATTAAAAATCAATCTCAAAATGAATTAAAGAGATTATACTACAGTTAAACCTGTCTATAGCACTCCCTCTAAATAGCGCCACCCTCTCTATAGCACCCTATTTTAAATATGTAGTACGATGCGATTTACATTAAAAGTGACCTGTCTATAGCACCCTATTTTGGTGAGTCCCAAGAGGGGGCGCTGCTATAGACAGGTTTAGCAGTATATATTAAATATAAAAGTTAGAAGAAAAAAACTTAGTGCCAAAGTAGTTATATTTTATACATAAATTAAAAACACAAGATAATAAGACCAAATCCAAATAAGTAAATAATGTGTGACATTTCAGTAACAACGTTATTACCAAAATGTCACACACTATTTATATGGATTTGATCTTATTACCTTGTGTTACATATTTCCAACTTATTTGCATATTTACAACTTATATCCCTAGCAGTACACCATCACCCCACACAATTATCAACTCCACTCAGCTCAAGTTGCCCTACAGAATTGCTATAAGGGGGAGGAGGGTTGTACTACTTTTTTTATGAATCATATTTCAAGAGTGAAAGAGAGAGGTCACTGTGTGATTTACTCTCACTGGCTAAATGCCCGTTGGCTGAGATAGAGGACACATCAACTGATGACGGCTGAAACCCAGATGTTTATCCATGAGGACAAATTCTACGAGGAAGCTGGGAGGGGCGGGCGGTTTCTACGGGTCATTGCAGCTGACACGGTTTAGCTGCCTCTGGGTTCCTTCCTATGGGTGGGGGGAGACCTACCCTTCTTTCTTTCTAAGGCAATACTTATACAGTAGTAATACCTCTTTAATTCAACACCTTCTTTAATTCAACACCTTCTTTAATTCAACACCTTCTTTAATTCAACTAGTTTTCAAATCCCAATGAGGCTCTTTTCTTTAACTGACTATAATTCAACACCTACTTTAATTCAACTAGTTTTCAAATCCCAATGAGGCTCTTTTCTTTAACTGACTATAATTCAACACCTACTTTAATTCAACTAGTTTTCAAATCCCAATGAGGCCGTTTTCTTTAACTGACTATAATTCAACACCCACTTTAATTCAACTAGTTTTTAAATCCCAATGAGGTTGTTTTCTTTAACTGACTATAATTCAACACCTACTTTAATTCAACTAGTTTTCAAATCCCAATGAGGCTGTTTTCTTTAACTGACTATAATTCAACACCTACTTTAATTCAACTAGTTTTCAAATCCCAATGAGGCTGTTTTCTTTAACTGACTATAATTCAACACCTACTTTAATTCAACTAGTTTTCAAATCCCAATGAGGCTGTTTTCTTTAACTGACTATAATTCAACACCTACTTTAATTCAACTAGTTTTCAAATCCCAATGAGGTTGTTTTCTTTAACTGACTATAATTCAACACCTACTTTAATTCAACTAGTTTTCAAATCCCAATGAGGCTGTTTTCTTTAACTGACTATAATTCAACACCTACTTTAATTCAACTAGTTTTCAAATCCCAATGAGGCTGTTTTCTTTAACTGGCTATAATTCAACACCTACTTTAATTCAACTAGTTTTTAAATCCCAATGAGGTTGTTTTCTTTAACTGACTATAATTCAACACCTACTTTAATTCAACTAGTTTTCAAATCCCAATGAGGCTGTTTTCTTTAACTGACTATAATTCAACACCTACTTTAATTCAACTAGTTTTCAAATCCCAATGAGGCTGTTTTCTTTAACTGACTATAATTCAACACCTACTTTAATTCAACTAGTTTTCAAATCCCAATGAGGCTGTTTTCTTTAACTGACTATAATTCAACACCTACTTTAATTCAACTAGTTTTCAAATCCCAATGAGGCTGTTTTCTTTAACTGACTATAATTCAACACCTACTTTAATTCAACTAGTTTTCAAATCCCAATGAGGCTGTTTTCTTTAACTGGCTATAATTCAACACCTACTTTAATTCAACTAGTTTTTAAATCCCAATGAGGCTGTTTTCTTTAACTGACTATAATTCAACACCTACTTTAATTCAACTAGTTTTCAAATCCCAATGAGGCTGTTTTCTTTAACTGACTATAATTCAACACCTACTTTAATTCAACTAGTTTTCAAATCCCAATGAGGCTGTTTTCTTTAACTGACTATAATTCAACACCTACTTTAATTCAACTAGTTTTCAAATCCCAATGAGGCTGTTTTCTTTAACTGACTATAATTCAACACCTACTTTAATTCAACTAGTTTTCAAATCCCAATGAGGCTGTTTTCTTTAACTGACTATAATTCAACACCTACTTTAATTCAACTAGTTTTCAAATCCCAATGAGGTTGTTTTCTTTAACTGACTATAATTCAACACCTACTTTAATTCAACTAGTTTTCAAATCCCAATGAGGCTGTTTTCTTTAACTGACTATAATTCAACACCTACTTTAATTCAACTAGTTTTCAAATCCCAATGAGGCTGTTTTCTTTAACTGACTATAATTCAACACCTACTTTAATTCAACTAGTTTTCAAATCCCAATGAGGTTGTTTTCTTTAACTGACTATAATTCATCACCTACTTTAATTCAACTAGTTTTCAAATCCCAATGAGGCTGTTTTCTTTAACTGACTATAATTCAACACCTACTTTAATTCAACTAGTTTTCAAATCCCAATGAGGCTGTTTTCTTTAACTGACTATAATTCAACACCTACTTTAATTCAACTAGTTTTCAAATCCCAATGAGGTTGTTTTCTTTAACTGACTATAATTCAACACCTACTTTAATTCAACTAGTTTTCAAATCCCAATGAGGCTGTTTTCTTTAACTGGCTATAATTCAACACCTACTTTAATTCAACTAGTTTTCAAATCCCAATGAGGTTGTTTTCTTTAACTGACTATAATTCATCACCTACTTTAATTCAACTAGTTTTCAAATCCCAATGAGGCTGTTTTCTTTAACTGACTATAATTCAACACCTACTTTAATTCAACTAGTTTTCAAATCCCAATGAGGCTGTTTTCTTTAACTGACTATAATTCAACACCTACTTTAATTCAACTAGTTTTCAAATCCCAATGAGGTTGTTTTCTTTAACTGACTATAATTCAACACCTACTTTAATTCAACTAGTTTTCAAATCCCAATGAGGCTGTTTTCTTTAACTGGCTATAATTCAACACCTACTTTAATTCAACTAGTTTTCAAATCCCAATGAGGCTGTTTTCTTTAACTGACTATAATTCAACACCTACTTTAATTCAACTAGTTTTCAAATCCCAATGAGGCTGTTTTCTTTAACTGACTATAATTCAACACCTACTTTAATTCAACTAGTTTTCAAATCCCAATGAGGCTGTTTTCTTTAACTGACTATAATTCAACACCTACTTTAATTCAACTAGTTTTCAAATCCCAATGAGGTTGTTTTCTTTAACTGACTATAATTCAACACCTACTTTAATTCAACTAGTTTTCAAATCCCAATGAGGCTGTTTTCTTTAACTGACTATAATTCAACACCTACTTTAATTCAACTAGTTTTCAAATCCCAATGAGGCTGTTTTCTTTAACTGACTATAATTCAACACCTACTTTAATTCAACTAGTTTTCAAATCCCAATGAGGCTGTTTTCTTTAACTGACTATAATTCAACACCTACTTTAATTCAACTAGTTTTCAAATCCCAATGAGGTTGTTTTCTTTAACTGACTATAATTCAACACTTACTTTAATTCAACTAGTTTTCAAATCCCAATGAGGCTGTTTTCGTTAACTGACTCTAATTCAACACCTACTTTAATTCAACTGTTTATCAAATCCCAATGAGGCTGTTTTCTTTAACTGACTATAATTCAACACCGACTTTAATTCAACTGTTTATCAAATCCCAATGAGGCTCTTTTTCTTTAACTGACTATATTTTCAACCATTTTCAAACCCCAATAAGTCTGTTTTCTTTAACCGATTATAATCCAACACAGACTTTTAATTCAACCAAAATTTTTTATCCCTTGGGGTGTTGAGTTAAAGACAGACATCATTTGAAATCCTCATTGCTATAACCAGGTTTAAAACAATTTGTACCTTAGAATTAAGATGTTATAACCAAATTGCTGTTATAATGAAATTCTACTGAACCTAATTTATGAAATTATAAAAGCAAATCTCCTACCAGAAAACAAATATATTCACAGATTTAAATTTCTCTAGCTCACTTTGTATTTCACAGACACACGTGTTCTATATATGAGAGCCTTAATACTCTGTCCCATTATGTAGCAAATTTCTTATCACTACTTCAGTGAAAACAGTATATCTGTATTTTCATTTTATTACATTTCTTAGTGAGTTTTTTAATTTGTATTTTTTTATTTAACAAAAAGAGAGAGAGAGTTAATTGCACCATCAAACAAGTTTAATATTTTGATTTAGAGAGAGATATACACATACAACTAGGCCAGGCAGGAGTCTGCAAACTTTTGAGTCTGAAGAGCCAAAAATTACAATTTACAAAATTTCAAAAGAGCCACACAATTTTTTTTTTCTTACCAAAAATAAACACAAGGTAATAAGACCAAATCCAAATATATATAAATAGTGTGTGACGTTTCGGTAACAGTGTTGTTACCATCTTCAGACAAAAGTACTGAATGAGAAATTTTACCACAGCATGTTTTAAATAGATACTGTTATCAAGTGTGTGTAAACAAGATTACCTTGTGTTTATAATCTATAATCCAAATTGTGCCTTATCATTACCAAAAATATTAATTTCAATAAATAATATTTACCTATGGAACTATTATAAAGAGCTGGATGTGGCTCACGAGGAGCAGTTTGCCAACCCCTGGATTAGGCTGATGCACTTGGGCTAAATTGATTCAAGTGAGAATATCCTTGAATTTATGTCACCCTGTGGGACGGACTAATGTGGGTGTTATCTCATCCTAAGGTGACACACCAGAACTAATTAGATGGTCTTTTTACTTTGTGATTTTTATCTTAGAATTATCACTACCTTATTTATCTCTAAGACTGAAATAGAGAGCCGTGTTGATCCGCTTCGATCTAACCAAGATCCAGGTTTAAGATTGGCAGTTTAAAGAAAACTTTATTTTGTAGATTTTAGATTAGAAATACAAGATAATAAGACCAAATCCAAATAAATAAATAAATAGTGTGTGACATTTAGGTAACAGCATTGTTACCATCATCAGACAAAAGTACTGAAAGAGGAAATATATCACAGCATGTTTTTAGATAGTACTGTTATCAGAGTAGGGTGGTGATGATGTCTTGTCCACACTCCATGGAAACGGGGTGCCATTGCCCCGTTAGTCAGCCACATTTCAGAGTTCCCTGTTCACGGTTACCGTAGAGTCTCAGGGCTCACGACACCGTACTTCACTCTACAGGGCCTTACTTGTGCCGCTTCTCTTGTCCATCAGAGTGGAGGGGGGGGGGGGGGGGGTAAACAGGATATAACAGATAAAGAAGAAAATTGTTTTCTAAGAGACAATTTAAAGAAGCCTTTTTCATTTAAAAAAAAGTGTGCTATATTAACAGAAGGGAAGAAAGAGCAAATATCAAATCATGTTCACATATATGCTTTTAACTATGCTAAAAGAAAGAGGAGTTTCCCCCCCCCCCCCCCCCCACTTCTAATTCTAAGATTGTAGTATTTTAGGGTTCTTAGAAAACTATTTTCTTCTTGTTTGTTATCATGTTTATGCAATTGATAATGGTAGTATTTAAAAACATGCTGTGAAATTTTTTCTCATTCAGTACTTTTTTTCTGATGATAGTAACAATGCTGTTACCAAAATATCACACACTATTTTTTATATCGATTTGGTCTCTATTTATTTTTATAACAAAAACTTTCTCAATGGATTCTTAATACAGTAGAACCTCTCTGTAAAGGACACCTAATTACAGCGTCAAAGTATCCTTTAGGGAGAGGTGTCCTCTTTCCAGAGTTTCTAAATTGTAAAAATGATAATTATGCAAATGAGTGCATGTCCTCTCCCGGAGGTTCTACTGTATTTGCATATGTCCATGGGCTCTGGCATCTTGTGAATGGCTTAGTATACTGCTTCTCTCTGTGTAGACACGTGGAGTGCTACTAAACCCACGACTGTACCAGTCCAAGTGTACCTGGGAGATTTAAACTATCACAGCTAGTAAGGTAGAATTGATGGTGTGGTGGCAATGTGAAGTCAACAGTAAAACCCTCTGTGATATGGCACAATCTGGATTATAGATTAGAAACTCAAGATAATAAGACCGAATTCAAATAAATAAATTGCATTGTTACCTAATCATCACACACTATTAATTTATTTGGATTTGGTATTTGTTACTTTATGTATATAATGGCATTATATATTTTTTAAAAATGCATCAGGATATTTGGAACAATCCAGAAAATCATCAAGCTTCCGAGATATCATCAACACATATGATGTTAGTGTGAATATTCCACCAGATGGTGGCTAATAAACCCTAGGAAGCATAGTGTGTGATGTTTCAGTAACAGAGTTGTTACCATCATCAGACAAACGTACAGAATGAAAGTAGAATGAGGGTACTGAAGATGGTAACAATGCTGTTACTGAAACATCACACACTATTTATTTTTGATTTGGTCTTATTACCTTGTGTTTTTATCTTTAATATATCTAAATTGTGCCTTATCAACAACATCATATCATATAAACCAAACAAGAGGAAAGTCTAAACTACAAGACAAGACACTGGTCTGTAGCAGCAAGCAATAAAGAAACCTTATTAGGTCTTTGTTATTTCTTGTATTGCACAATCTCTCTTCAACTCTTTCCTATCCTCTTCCTGTTCTCACTCTCTCTTTATTTCTCGTCTTCCCGGTATAGAGCTGCAGTTCCCAGCAACAACCACCAATGGCACCATCCAGTGTTTATTGTATTTTCAATGATATACCCAACAATTCTTTGTTACAATTTACCTATCAGAGATCCTTGTATATTTGAAAGCATATTTTTTTGCTGAAAGGATATTAGTAATTTAGTTAATAACATAAAATCTAGATAAGACGCAAGAATAAAAAGGGGGAAATAGAATAAAGGATGGAAAATGTATTAAGACCTAAGTAGTGGGTGATATAAGGTACAATTTGGATTATAGATTAGAATCAAAAAGTAACAAGCCCAAAAATACAAATACAGTAGAACCTCCATTAGAGGACACTTCTGATAGAGGACATCTCTCTATAAAGGACAGTTTTCATTTGCAAAATTACCATTTTTACTATTTAGCAACTCTCTAGTAAGAGGACACCTCTCTCTATAGGACACTTTGGCTCTGCAATTAGGTGTTGTCCTTTACAGGAAGGTTCTACTCTCCTCAGGGGAATGATAGCGAGTCACTAAAACATTGAGAGTTAATTAAAGTATTGGTTGATGTAGGTATAAAAAATTTCAGTTACAGTAGAACTACCTCCCTGTAAAGGACAACACCTAATTGCAGAGCTAAAGTGTCCTTTAGAGAAAGGTGTCCTCTTACTGGAGGGTTGCTAAATAGTAAAAATGGTTATTTTGCAAATGAAAACTGTCCTTTTATAGAGAGGTGTCTGCTACCGGGTTGTCCGTTAAAAAATGGCTCTACTGTACAAACAAAATAAAAATAAGAAAATCTGAGAGAATCAAAAGTTATAGAAACCCTCTTATCAACATCAAGGCAGGAAAAGATAAAACTTCATTAAGGCCCTGACTTATTTCCGTGAGGTTGATAGCTAACAGCACAGTTCTCCAACACATGCGCTAATGTTGCGAGACCATCCCTTAGATGCTAAAATTTACTATTAACAGAGACAGTTCCTAAACTTTAATTTTTACTTGCATAATAATATTAATTATATCATTATATTGAGGTATCATTAGCAATATAAGTCTTCCGTGTTAGGAACAGCCTCAAATTACAGGTAAAGTCAGACTTTCACCAAAGTGTGCCTGGATCATGGATCAACGAAAGCTGCACCCCTATACCCCATTCCATGAGATCATCATGGAATTCGTGTAATATTTATACAAGGGGATAAGAAACAACAGATACACATCAATAGAATCAATATACACTCATGGATAAAACTTAAGGAAGTGGAAAATATTTGATGCCGGTGGTTATCTATTTTTTTGAAGGAGACAGAGGTTGTTCACACTTGGTTATCTCGTGTGTCTTCAATAAAGGTCACTGTATTATCTTTCAGTGTTATTGTCTGAATCCTGATATACATGCTAAAAGGTACAACTTCCTTAAGTTTTGTCTGCGAGTGTATTTATCCTCATCATCATCATTAGTGTCATTATATTTTATCATCTATTTACATACAAAAATTAGTTGTTGTTTTTATCCCCTTGTGTAAAAATACACAAATTCCATGAGTCCACGCTCCTCAAGCTGTTTTATGATAAGCAGTGGCCTCTCCCAAAGGTCCTGTTTAGTACATCTAATACAAGCCAAAATGTGTTCTGGAGCTGCAGGTGCCAAAGCTACATTTTGGGCAAGTGGGATAGATTTTGTTATTATATTCTATCATAAATGGCTTGAGATGGCCTGTTATAAATCTTGTTAGTGTTGTTTGATGCTGTCTGATGTTCTGAGCTCCAAAAATCAGTAAATCAATTATTTAAGAGATAAACCCTTTCCTAAAGAGTTTTTTTAATTGAATTTATTCTCTTTTATTCTGATATTTTCCTACTGGATATTCACATATGTAAAATGGATTAGTATTTCTAAACATGATACTGAGTAGATTACATTTGCTTTCTGTTGGGAGTTTCTCAGAATGTTTTCAGTAGTTCTTGGACTGTGAGAGGAAAAAAAAACTATTTCTTTAGTTCTCATGCTATTTCTACATTCATGTAGCAATTGGTTTGAAATTTCAGCTGGAGTTGTCTGGTTGGGAAAAGAGATATAGGAGTGTTTCCGGATAGCAGCTGCCCACACTTCTCAATCTTTTTGTAGATGCACTCATAGCAAACACAAGGTAATAAAGGGGGTCGGTGGAAGGATGGTCTAAACCATTGGTTTTCGACCGCTAAGACCCAGGTTCGATTCCCGCAGTGGGCACTTTTTTTCTGATAAAAAAAAAATTGCTCCAAAGGCCCCCAATTCTTGCAAAAGTCCAACCCGACCAGCGAATGCAAGTAAACAAACGGGGCTCTGACACATTTGTAAGTGCAAGGTCGAACTGCTTTTCACATGTGTAGACATGTGGTGCACTTACAGTAAAAGCAGTCGCTTACTACCCACCATGATTAACATGACCTGTACCACGTGTACTAGGGATAAGTAAAAAAATAATAATAATAAGGTAATAATAAGACCTAATGCAAATAAATTAATTGTTTGTGACATTTCGGTAACAGTGTTTTTACCATCATCAGACAATATTACAGCATGTCTGTGATATTTTTTCTCATTTATTCTTTTGCCTGATGATGGTAACAACGCTATTACCAAAACATTACACACTATTAATATATTTGGATATGGTCTTATTACCTTGTGTTTATAATCTATAATCCAAATTGTGCCTTATTAGCCTCATAGCTAAAGGTTATGTTACTTTCAATAATATTGGTCAATGATCCAACTTAGGACTGGGATTTGTCCAAAGGCTGATTTGATCAACCAATATAATTTCAACCAATTAATCTTTTAATCAATCCTTATTATGATCACTAGCATCACCATTATTTTTACGCCGGTGTATTTTCATACCACATTTGAATTGACATATAATTTGACTTTTAAATACAGTATAACCTCGTTAATTCGACACACCCCAATTCGACACTCGGCGATAATTCGACCATGTTCCGATGTCCCGACCTCCGGCCTATCAAATAACAAACCGTAATTCGACAGTATCGATAATACGACAGTTCCGATAGTTCGACCATTTTAAAATTCGAATTTCGACAGTTGAATGTTATTTTACATGCAACTTTACCGCTAAACGGTATTACGGCGGCGACGATCGGCGGGCGGCGACGATCGGCGGGCGGCGACGATCGGCAACAGCGGGCGTCGATACGATCGCGCCTGCGCACTTTTGGTTTCTGGTTAGTTTAAGTTTCACTTTGCAGTGCCGTTGCGCAATTTCGCGGATGTTATTGTTGTTTTTTTTACGCGGGAATTTCGGCATCATGCGCTAACTAATAATAATTTTTATTTTTTTATTTTTTACATTGAAATATTTTAGCTATTTTTAAATTTATAAATAATTTCTTTTTAAATAAATAAATCTTTATAAAATGATCCAACAATGATTATGATAACATTTTATTTCAATATTCCATTTCTGTGTTATTATAAAAGATTTAAACACAAAATCAATAACACCTGCAGCAGCAGTGGATGCCTTTAATACATTAAAATTTATTTATTAAAAGACATTTCAGAGGAAGAAAGGCATGCATGTTTTTTCAAAATGCCATCTGGAATACATCCTGAATAGGATTTCAGTGCAAAAACAGATATCTATAAAGGAATTTTTTAAAAGATCTTCATGATTATTTTAAAATAATATTTTAAAATTTTCTTTTTATTTACCATATTTATTTCCTTTCAACTGCTATATTTTTCAATTAGAATAAAATATTATTTAATATATTATATTTAATATTTTAATGTCTGTAGAGTTAATATTTGATTATATTACTGAAAAGAAACACATTGCCAATAAATTTATTTGTTACAATTATTTATATTTCTAAAATATGTATTAATGCCATTTTGTCACTGATACTAAAAGTTAATCATGAAAATAATATAAAAACACACAATGGTTTCAATTAATATCATTAATTTATATTACAAAGCTATTAAAAAATATATATTTTAGCGAGTTAGATGATTACCTAATCATATAACCATATAACCTTAATTCAACACTTCCTTTAATTCAACCGAAAGCTCTGATCCCTTGGGGTGTTGAATTAAAGAGGTTCGACTGTATATATATAAAAGAAAATAAGACCAAATCTAAATAATTTATTTGTGTGTGACGTTTCGGCAAAAACATTGTCGCTATCATCAGACAAAAGAATAAATGAGAAAAATATCACAGCAAGTTCTTAAAAATAGTACTACAATGTGCTACAATTAATAGAATGGAAGAAAGAGGAAATATAAATGATATTTACAGATGTGCCTTTAATTATATTTTTAATGATGGCCTGATGATGGTGACAATGTTGTTGCCGAAACGTCACACACTAATAGATTATTTGGATTAGGTCTTATTTTCTTTTATTATAATCTATAATCCAAATTGTGCTTTATAATTGACTTTTAAATAAATATATAATAAAGGACATATAAAGTTCTGTAAGTGCCAATTCTTTTATATTCTATATGTATGAAAAAACAATAGAAAAAAATAAAAGATAAGTGGGTCAGGTGTTGATATTAAAAATAAAAAAGGCATTTCCTGACCACGAGCACATGTGCTTTTTAGATGGCAGAGCGCCATCCTATATGTATATATAGGAGCATTTATATTTTTCATTTAAATATATAATTCCGCCTTTACCTGTCCCAAGCCCAGATGAAAAAGGAGGAGAGGGAGCAGTAACAAGCTCGCTAAAAAAACCTGAGCTCAGCTGGCCTGGCTGATAGTACACTGTAAGAGCTCCTGATCCAGGGATACAGGATGAACAGTGTCTGTACTCCATGTTAGGAGCAGCTGCTTATGGCATCTTTTCTTCATGTCAAAGGCGGCCATTTATTTTGGAGCTAAGCCGACCTGCCATTGAGTAGTGCTCAGTCTTAATGACAAAGGCAGAAGCTTTCTACTTCACCCATTCATGATGGTTGCCAAAAGTCTCCAGCTCTACAGGCTTGATAATATGATTGAGCGGAGATAAGAGAAAGAAGAAGAAGATTTAAAAATATAGATTTTTTTAGAAGCTTAAAAGAATCATTTTCATTCAATACTGAATTT
>CP092877.1:67720852-67775198 GCA_030710605.1 Cordylochernes scorpioides | reverse complement strand
TCAGATTCTGGCGTTTATTTTGACGGGAGAAGCGCCCATTGCTTCCATACATTATAATATATATATATATATAAGGTTATTTTACAATTATTTACATAGCAAATAAAAGTTTTGCCTCTTGTATTTGCATATTTGGTGATTAGAAGAGTTTGTTTTGGAAAAATAATCAGATTGAGTTGTTGTTGTCGTGTTTAATAAAGAGTCTCAGATGTCTCCATGCATCTCTATAACAGCAGCAACAATGTCCACTATCTTGGGTGTATCAGATTGAGTATGGATATGAATAAAACTAGCTCCATTATCCTAAAAAATATAAATTATAGAATACTTATCAAATACTTTCTAAGAGAAAACAATAAGAGATAGAATATTAAAAAAAAAAGTTAAATAATAAATTCAATAGATACTTATCAGGAGACGAAGAGAATTCTGCCTATTCTTATATCATCTCTTAAAACTTAGTTTCCTAGATGTGCAGGTAGATAGGGCTTAGCTTGGATTAGGTATTGTAGTTGCTGACACACATTCCTTTATTTCATCCATTGAGTACTGAGATGAGCTGAATGTTACAAGAGAAGAAATGGCTGTGGACTTACAGAAGGATCTGATTGGCTCTCTGCATGACAGTAGCCTCGCTGGGACACAGGACTGTGTCAAAGCTGGTGGGGTGGATCAATGGAGGATGCCTGATCCTTCAACACACCCCAGGTCAGTCACTGGAACAATTTGGCATAAAGCAGCACAATATTCACTCATAGACTAAACTTATGGAAGTTTCTGATAATATACAATTTGGAATATAGATTAAAACTACAAGGTAATAAGACCAAATCCAAATAAATTAATAGTTTTGTGACATTTTTTTAAACATGGAAACTTTCTCCTTGGATTATAAATACTATAGAATAAAGCGTTAGGAGAAAATAATTTTTAATAATCGACTACATTTTTAAAAATTATTTTCTCCTAACGCTTTATTCTATAGTTTTGTGACATTTCGGTAACAATGCTGTTATCGAGATGTCATACACTATTAATTTATTTGGATTTGGTCTTATTACCTTGTAGTTTTAATGAAATTTCATATTTTGATGTTGCCGTTCTCTAATTTATTTTTTTTGAAAGAGGTGAGGCAATTTTGTTCACACTTGGTTATCTCGTGTCTTCAATAAAGATCACTGTATATTAAATATCCTTCAGAGTTATTGTCTGAATCCCGATATACATGTTCAAAGGTACAACAACTTCCTTAAGTTCTATCTATGAGTGTAAAGGTCATAAAACAATAACAAATGGTGGAAAACAATTGGCACGAGAGAATTGCAAAGTAAAATTGTAAATAAAATTAGTATAATAATACTCTCCCTTTGTTTAGGCACAATTTGGATTATAAGGTAATCACTCTCACTGGGCCAATATAGAACATCTCTCAGAGGCCTTATTTCTCTCAATATTTCATAGGAATTTAGTAAAGGAGAATTGTTGAATGCAACTATGCAAGCTTTTAAACAGAGCATACAAGTGTCTTCCACCTTTCTAAAATTTAAAATGTCTTCACGAAGGCTAAAGCTTTGGTGGTAAAACATATCTCCTCACGTTGCTGATTGTTGGCAGTTGTAAATCAACAATTTAAGCTTTAGTTTTGAATATGTTAATTTAACTTTAGGTTAGCACAACCTAATGAAGCCATTCACTGCAAACATTAAACTTAAAAAAGTAGAAACCAACTTGCTCACTTAACACTGAAGTTGGTACTAAGCATATTATCAACCAGCAGGTTCTTCTTCTTCTCTCACACCTATAATCATAACACTTGAATCATATCTATAGAATAAAGATCACCTCTTCCATCAAAATAGAACCCAAAACTAGGTGCCATCTATTGACTGACACTAAGAGTGCGCAGATATGGTCAGTAAATGGTGACTAGTTTTGACATCTATTTTGACAGGAGAGGCAATCTTTATATTTTATAGGAATTATTATCCTCCAGGTAAAATATTTCCAACTAGGCTTGAATCATCATTGAGTCAGCAGATGGCAGCTACAGATGGAATGTGCTGTGTTACTTTTATAAATTCTCCCTTCTACTAACAAAGATTAGGAGCTATGTTAGTAACAACGAAGGAACCAACCTGGGAGGCAGGGAATGTCGGTTCTGGAGATTCCTTGGTACAGAACTTCTTCCTAATCACACACAAATACCATTTGTAACAAAAAATATGCAAATACCATATAATTGCATAGAGTAAAACCCTTCTATACAAACCCCAATGGGACTGAACCTGTGGTTCACTATAGTCATTGTTCATTATAGCCAGAGTATCATAAAGTAAAAATGGGGATTATTATCAGGTTCGTTATATCCCAGTTTTAGTGGGGTTTTACTGTATTATATTTATCAGTAGTTCATAAAAATCCAACATCCTACATGGAAACCTGCCTATCTTAATTGGTGTCTATATGAATGGTGACCTCTTTGTCCATTAGCTTCCTCCTGTGCCACCTGGAGTTATTGGGAAAGGCCAATTACACCATGAAGGTTCAGTATTACATTCAACTCTGCCTTTGCCAGTCCAAGCCTGGATGAAAAAGGATGAGAGGGAGCAGTAACAAGCTCGCTAAAAAACCTGGGCTCAGCTGGCCCGGCTGATAGTACCCTGTAAGGGCTCCTAATCCAGGGATACAGGATGAGCAGTGTTTGTACTCCATGTTAGGAGTGGCTGTACATGGCGTCTGTTCCTCATGTTAGAGGCGGTCTTTTATTTTGGAGCTAAGTTGGCCTGACACTGAGTAGGGCTCCCAGTCTTAATGACAAAGGCAGACGCATTCTACTTCACCCAGTCATGATCTCAAACTTTACAAGCTTGATACCCTAATATGATTGAGTGGAGATAAGAAAGAAAGAAGAAGTATTACATTAAAAGTTTTGACATTGTATATACAGTAGAACCTCCCTTCAGTGGACACCTCTCTACAAAGGACAATTTTCATTTGCAAAATTACCATTTTTACTATTTAGCAATTCTCCGGTAAGAGGACACCTCTCCCTAAAGGACACTTTGGCTCTGCAATTAGGTGTTGTCCTTTACAGGGAGGTAGTTCTACTGTATATGTGGGGATTCATCAACTGCAGCTATGTACTTAATTGTTTCTAGATTGATAAGGCACAATTTGGATTATAGAATATAAACACAAGGTAAAAAGACCAAATCCAAATAAATAAATAGTGTGTGACATTTCGGTAACAGTGTTGTTACCATCTTGAGGCAAAAGTACTGAATGAGGAATTATATCACATGGTAAAATTTTTCATTCAGTACTTTTGTCTAAAGATGGTAACAACGCTGTTACCAAAACGTCACACACTATTTATTTATTTGGATTTGGTCTTATTACCTTGTGTTGTTTCTAGATTATTATTATTTTTGGATTTTTTAAAGTTGGAATTAGAAATCTCTCAGACAAGTTTAGAATTTCTGTTTAGAAAGGGATCACCTGAGATTTCCTGTCAAAACCTGTGTTTAATTATAGACAGTTGAATTTAAAAAAAAAAAGGATGATTGGGATTCAGAAAATGATTGAATGAAAGTTAAGTGTTGAATAAGGATCAGTTGAGAACTAAAGAAGTTATACAACAAACTGTATACATATACACATATCCCCCGATTTACACGGTACTTTTTTTACACGTTTTCGCTTTTACACGGTTTTCCAAATAAGTTTTTTTTTTTTTTTTATCGCACTATACTGAATGCTACTGTGATTGAACACATGCGCTGTGTACACATCTCACGAGGAATCCCGAGCTTATGTGCTGACTACATATTTTAACCTGTCAATGCATTTTATTTGTATTTCTGGGTACACCTATCCCCCAATTTACACATTTTTCTCAGGAACGTATCTACCGTGTAAATCGGGGGATAGGTGTATTTTGTTTTCTTTTTTTTGAAACCTACATACTACTCTGATCAAATATTTGATTAAGCTCTTCCTATATTTTAGGTTGTGATGTGAATATTGTCTATAACAAATGATTGAACATGGCGATCTTCCCTAGCTCTAAGGAGCTGGAGGTGTGACAAGATGACAGTACCAGCTTTGCGGAAGGCTGCCGTAGCCAGGAGCACGGCCCGTAGGATGGCCCAGCGGAATCCAGCCACTGGGTCCCCTCCGACCAGCTCTCGTACAAGTCCCAGCCTGCTGGACTTGAGTAGCCTGGCTACATCCGGCCTCATGAGGTCCAGATTCTTCTCTCTGAAGTCCTGTACACAGAACCCTTAGTGATATGGCACAATTGGGAGGGTAGAGATGAATAATAAGAATGAACCAACCATCCACCTCTCCTTACTAGAGATGTGGATGACATCTTTCCAATTTTCTTATTGCACAGACTGATTCAGCATTTGCTATCATTTTCAACACTTTTTATACCTCTAGATACCATACAATCCATTAAAAGCCCTCTCAATAAGACACCAAGAAATCCCCAATCAATACAGAATATTAGTCTCATTCATTATATATATTCATTAATTCATAAAAAATTCATTATAAAACTTCTGTTTTTAATACCAAACTGTCATATAGATATTTAATAGAACAGTAAAACCTCCAATAGAGGAGACTCTACCTAGAGAACAGTGCTCATTGTCAAAAATTACCTCTTTCCTTTTTCTTCTAATTAGCAGCTCTCTAGGATGAACACTTTTCCCTAAAGGACATTTTGGCTCTGCAACAAGGTTCTACTGTATAATAGTTGCAAAATAGTTTTTTTTAAACTTTAATAGCCTTGGTAACTTCTGAATGTGGTCGTTTCACATAAGTTGGATTAGACCCAAATCAAACTCATTGATCAATTTTATCAATATGATCTCTTATTATGGGAGGAGGTTCTGTTGTATATGTAGGGACCTACAATAATGTGGAGGTTTCTCTATTTTTAACTCTTCCACCCAACTTTGCAAGTAATAATATCTACATAACAGAGTTTTTTTTTTTAACTTATCCTTTTAGTCTAAATTAGACAAAATCTTGGAGGTCGTGCTCGTAAAGAAGCTCAAGAACTCTTCTTGGTTCTCTGTACAGGGATATTTTGTCCTTTCCAATGCAATTTCGTAAATGTTGGGGAGTGGCCTCTTCGGTTTTGCACCTAGTGCACATGGGGAAGCTTTTGGCTCCCTCTTTATAGACTAGAGGGCGCAGGTGACCAGATTTCCATCTGGCCAACTGTGTCGATTCCTTCTGTTTAGTTGGAGGGTCTGTTTTTTGGGGTTTTCTACCTGGTACCAAGAATGATGGAAACTATCTATATGGTTCCTTATTAGTTGTAGTTTCAGTTTGTTAACAACACAGAGGGGTGACACTACCTACCTTAATGTTGTACTTGACTTTGCCAGCGTAGTGTACAATGAGGAAAGAACTCTCTCGACACGGAGGCATTTCATAGAAGGTGTTGGAGCGGTGGTGGTGCTCAAACTTCTGGAGGAGGGTCTCATCTGTCGCCCCGGGGAAACTGTCCCCCACACACAGTGTTAGATATCTCTGATAGCTAGCTGTATCTCTTTTATAAACAGTGATACCATGTATAGTTAAAGCTGAACATAGAGAATATAACCTTTAAGAATATAAACACAAAGTAATAAGGCACAATTTGGATTATAGATTATAAACACAAGGTAATAAGACCAAATAAATAAATAGTGTGTTAAAATAGACACACTATTTATTTATTTGGATTTGGTCTTATTACCTTGTGTTTATACTCTATAATCCAAATTGTAACTATCACCTTTCATCTCTTGATTTGCACCAAATATTTTAACCTTATTTTTCAAATACAAAAAAAAAAAAAAAATTTTGTAAGACCACCATTTGGAACAGTCATTAAAACAAATGAAACCTAACCCTTGGACTTTAGAAGTATCATGTTTTGGGCTTTAGCCCTCATCAGTATATACAGGGACGGCTTCAATTTTATAACATCCAACAAGGGGAGTTATGAAATCGGTTAAATCTACCAAAGAAAAATCTAAGCCGCCCCTATATGAATATGGGCAAAAGCCCAAAACCATGGTATACAGGTTAGCTATATGTCTGAATTTTTCAAAACTGGTGTTATGGCTAATATGTAGCTCATCATTACCAGTAAAGTTCCTTTACTAAGGTGATAAATGCTTTATTTTAAAGTATAATTAATGGGAAAGGTGCTCCCATTTGGCCATGAATATCATCCTCCCGAACAACATTATAATAAAGGGGGTCGGTGGAAGGGTGGTCTAAACCTTTGGCTTTTAACCACTACGACCCAAGATGGAATTCCGCATTGGGAACTTTTTTCTAATTGAAAAAAAAAAAAAAAAAAAAATGTTCCAATGGTCCCCGATTCTTACAAAGGTTCTGTTTTATAAGTTATATTGTTTCTATTTAACATTTAGCCTTATTTAAACATATATTTATAATATAGTTACAGTTAATATATATATATATATATATATAGCCAAGCAATACCGTACCATGCTAGATGAATTACCTATTTATTATGACTCAATTGATGATACAAACAGTGTTGCCAAATCTTTATATTTACACAGATTATACTATATACAACAGGTTCAACCCCACCAGCGAGTGCAAGTAACCAAACAGGGTTGTGGCACATTTATAAGTGCAAAAGTAGGACTGCTTTCTACTTGTGGTGCACTTACAGTAAAAGCAGTCGGCAACTACTACCCACCATGATTATCATGGCCTGTACCACGTGTACTAAGGATAATTAAAAAAAAAAGGGGGGGGGTCGGTGGAAGGCTGGTTAAACCGTTTGGTTTTGACCACTAGGACCCGGGTTCGATTCCCGCATTGGACACTTTTTTCTGTTAAAAAAAAATGCTCCAATGGCCCCCGATTCTTGCAAAAGTCCAACCCCACCAGCGAGTGCAAGTAACCAAACGGGGCTCTGGCATTTGTAAGTGCAAAGTCGAACTTCTTTTCACATGTGTAGACATGTGGTGCGCTTACAGTAAAAGCAGTCGCTAACTATCCACCATGATTATCATGGCCTGTACCACGTGTACTAGGGAAAGGTAAAAAAAAAGAAAACATTATAATAACTAAAGAATACATAAAGTTAAACCCCATTTATCACCATTGACCACCCAATTCATACAGGCCTACAGACAAACGGAGTCAATTGGCCGAATCTTTTCTGGATCAATAAAGAAGTTAACAACCTCAATTTAGTCCAGTCACAAGCCTTGGGAAATACTTCCCCAGGGATAGGACTTTTTTAGAAAAGATGGTGGAAACTAAATTTCAAGTTTTGATTTATTAATAAAATGGTGATAAAAATAAGAGAAGAAAAAATTATAATTATATAGTAACCTTGATAATGCACAATTTGGATTATAGATTATATAGCTACAAGAAAATAAGACCTAAATAAATTAATAGTGTGTGATGTTTCGGTAACAGCATTGTTACCATCATCATCTTTTTGTCTGATTATGGCACAACAATGCTGTTACCAAAATGTCACACACTATTATTTTGGATTAGGTCTTATTTTCTTGTAGCTCTTATGGATCATCTTCTCTTTCTAAATGTACCAATAAGTAAGAAAACAGAGATGACCAAGTATATATAGCTGCAGTAGGCTGAGGAAATGTGGAAAGAAACAAGGAAAAGAAGCTTCTGAGAATCAAAAAAAATAAAAAAGTGATAAACAAAGTTTTGTTTAGAGGTAGAAGCCAGGAGAGAGAGTGAATAATAAAAGTTTTTCCAACCGTTTTGTTACAAAGTTCAAGGATACTTTGTTGAGGTCCCACTTCTCTCTTTCATTGAGAGTTCCAAAATATTTGGATTCTGTGAACCACTTTTAAATTTCAGAGAAACCGTTGTTTTCGACCACTACAACCCGGGTTCGATTCCCGCATTGGACACTTTTTTTCTTTTCACTTAAAAAAAAAAAAAATGTTCCAATGCCCCCCCCCCCCCCGATTCTTGCAAAGTCCAACCCCACCAGCGAGTGCAAGTAACCAAACGGGGCTCTGGCACATTTGTAAGCGCAAAGTTGAATTGCTTTTCACATGTGTAGACATGTGGGGCACTTACAGTAAAAGCAGTCGCCAACTTCTAACCACCATGATTATCATGGCCTGTACCACGTGTACTAGGGATAAGCAAAAAAAAAGAGATAAATGTTCCAATATAATTTGCTCTTTCTTTCAGTAGTGTTGTTGTTGTTTCTTATCACCTTGTGTAAAGATTACTTGAAATCCAAGAGTTCATGATCTCATGGAATGGGGTATAGGGGTAGCTTTCATTGATCATGGTCACCATGAACACTTTGGTGAAAGTCTGACTTTGCCTGTAATTTGAGGCTATTCCTAACATGGAAGCCTTTGCTGCAGACTCTAACATGAGCACAGACGCAGCTCCTCCATATCCCTGGAATGGGACCATTGCTGAGGTCCATCAACTGGGTCAGTTGAACTCAATTTCAGCAGTACAGTATCCAACCTCTCTCTAAAAGACAACACCTAGTTGCAGGGTCAAATTGTCCTTTAGAGAAATGCATCCTCTTTCTGGAGAGCTACTAAATAGTAAAAAATAGTACTTTAGGTGTGTGATGAAAACTGTTCTTTATAGAGAGGTGTCCTCTAGCAGGAGTGTCCCCTCTCTCTTGTGGAGTATGTTCTACTGGATATGGGAATAAGGATTGTATGGCATACAATGGCATTAATTTTTTTTGAAAGAGGGTAGTTTTTATTGAATTTTTGAAAATGTTTTATATATATAAAAAAATCATCTGAAATATGGTTGTGACATCTATTTATAATAAAAGATTTTATAAATAGATGTCACATTATAATAAAAGATTTTGGGGGTCGGTGGAAGGCTGGTTAAACCGTTTGGTTTTCGACCACTAGGACCCGGGTTCGATTCCCGCATTGGACACTTTTTTCTGTTTAAAGAAAAAAAATGCTCCAATGGCCCCCGATTCTTGCAAAAGTCCAACCCCACCAGCGAGTACAAGTAACCAAACGGGGCTCTGGCATTAGTAAGTGCAAAGTCGAACTGCTTTTCACATGTGTAGACATGTGGTGCACTTACAGTAAAAGCAGTCGCTAACTACCCACCATGATTATCATGGCCTGTACCACGTGTACTAGGGATAAGCAAAAAATAATAATAATAAAAAAATAAAAGATTTTATAATTAAGGATAAAATTAAACAAGCTATCTATCTCTTGAAATAAGCCATCTAAATATCTAAAAAAATTGGTGATAATTAACAAATTACAGTCTTTAATTCAACCCCCCAAGAAATCATATTTTTTTGGAATTAATTGTGGAAAGTTGGTCTTATAATATAGTATAAACCCAAGGTAATAAGACCAAATCCAAATAAATAAATAGTGTGTGACGTTTCGGTAACAGTGTTGTTACCATCTTCAGACTAAAGTACTGAATGAGAAAAAAACATGCTGTGGTAAAATTTCTCATTCCGTACTTTTGTCTGAAGATGGTAACAACGCTGTTACCAAAACGTCACAAACTATTTATTTATTTGGATTTGGTCTTATTACCTTGTGTTTATAATCTATAATCCAAATTGTGCCTTATCATAGTATAAATCCCTTTAATTCAACCAACTATAAACTTTACTTTAATTCATTGATATTCACTTTGGAATTCATTTTCTTCAGCTCATAGGAAGAATAACTTCTTAGGTCCATTGAAGTCTATCAAAAATGATAAAGTGCTTTTCACATGTGTAGATATGTGGTGCACTTACAGTAAAAGCAGTCGCTAACTACCCACCATGAATTTCATGGCTTGTACCATTTGTACTAGGGATAATAATTATTTTAAAAATGATATGATTTAGTATTACTTTAATTCAATCATGTCCTCTCATGGAGGTACTTGACACAGGTTGACAACAAGGCCAATCTGCTAGAAAACTCACCTGCATTGGTCATCCAGCAGACATAGGAGGCCGTAGGGCCGGCCCTCTATGAGCTCCAGACATCCTGTGTTGTCTGTGAAGTCAATGTTCTTCCACTGGATGCCCTCCCTCTTGTACTCTTCCTACACAACAGGGACATAGGGGTATGGGTCAAGACATGAGTGACACAAGATACCATAACACAAAATGAATTTATCTTTTTACACTCTATTAGAAAAACTTATGATGTGAGATATGGACATTGCTGATATCTTCAATCAAACTAATAGAGGCCTTTGAAATGTACCTTTATAGAAGAGCACTTAAGATTCCATGGACAGATAAGTTGGCAATCAGGTCCTTGATCGAATGGGAACATAGCACCAGCTTGTGATGTTCGTAAAACGACGAAAGCTGATGTTTGCTGGATATGTGATGTGTGGATCAGTGGGGGAACATTGCTGACAGCTCTGGAGGGAAAGATCCAGAGGAAGAGACCAAGCAGACAAAGACGGCGAGAATATAGGGACAACCTGAAACAATGGAATGGATGATGCACATACAAAAAGATAAAGTGGATGACGTTAAATATGGAGAGACCATGTGGACCACCCACAGTAGAGGAAGACATGGAAAGACCATGTGGCCTAGCCACAATA
The DNA here is from genome assembly GCA_030710605.1 of Cordylochernes scorpioides. NCBI lineage: Eukaryota > Metazoa > Arthropoda > Arachnida > Pseudoscorpiones > Chernetidae > Cordylochernes > Cordylochernes scorpioides. The sequence goes on along the minus strand of CP092877.1, from coordinate 67,764,587 downwards.
AAGGAAGGCACAGAAAGAGGGAGATATGGAAAGACCATGTGGCCTAACCTCATGAAAGGAAGGTACCGAAGGAGGGAGATATGGAGAGAACATGTGGCCTACCCTCAGTAGAGGAAGACACTGTAGGAGGGAGATATGAAGAGACCATGTGGCCTACCCTCAGTAGAGGAAGGCACTGAAGGAGGGAGATATGGAGAGACCATGTGGCCTACCCTCAGTAGAGGAAGACACTGTAGGAGGGAGATATGAAGAGACCATGTGGCCTACCCTCAGTAGAGGAAGGCACTGAAGGAGGGAGATATGGAGAGACCATGTGGCCTACCCTCAGTAGAGGAAGACACTGTAGGAGGGAGATATGAAGAGACCATGTGGCCTACCCTCAGTAGAGGAAGGCACTGAAGGAGGGAGATATGGAGAGACCATGTGGCCTACCCTCAGTAGAGGAAGGCATTGAAGGAGGGAGATATGAAGAGACCATGTGGCCTAACCTCAGTAGAGGAAGGCACTGAAGGAGGGAGATATGAAGAGACCATGTGGCCTACCCTCAGTAGAGGAAGGCATTGAAGGAGGGAGATATGAAGAGACCATGTGGCCTAACCTCAGTAGAGGAAGGCACTGAAGGAGGGAGATATGAAGAGACCATGTGGCCTAACCTCAGTAGAGGAAGGCACTGAAGGAGGGAGATATGAAGAGACCATGTGGCCTACCCAAAGTAGAGGAAGGCATTGAAGGAGGGAGATATGAAGAGACCATGTGGCCCACCCCCAGTAGAGGAAGGCACTGAAGGAGGGAGATATGAAGAGACCATGTGGCCTACCCTCAGTAGAGGAAGGCATTGAAGGAGGGAGATATGAAGAGACCATGTGGCCTAACCTCAGTAGAGGAAGGCACTGAAGGAGGGAGATATGAAGAGACCATGTGGCCTACCCTCAGTAGAGGAAGGCATTGAAGGAGGGAGATATGAAGAGACCATGTGGCCTAACCTCAGTAGAGGAAGGCACTGAAGGAGGGAGATATGAAGAGACCATGTGGCCTACCCTCAGTAGAGGAAGGCATTGAAGGAGGGAGATATGAAGAGACCATGTAGCCTAACCTCAGTAGAGGAAGGCATTGAAGGAGGGAGATATGAAGAGACCATGTGGCCTAACCTCAGTAGAGGAAGGCACTGAAGGAGGGAGATATGAAGAGACCATGTGGCCTACCCTCAGTAGAGGAAGGCATTGAAGGAGGGAGATATGAAGAGACCATGTGGCCTAACCTCAGTAGAGGAAGGCATTGAAGGAGAGAGATATGAAGAGACCATGTGGCCTAACCTCAGTAGAGGAAGGCACTGAAGGAGGGAGATATGAAGAGACCATGTGGCCCGCCCACAGTAGAAGAAGGCACCGAAGGAGGAAGGAGATAAACTTTCAAATACCATAGTACTCACCCAGAGAGAAATCAGATATCCAAGCTATTCTTCCCTTTTAACTAAGTGTTACTATAACAGGGCTCTTTCACCTCATTATGTTCTTCCAGTCTGAAAAAAAATGGTAAAATGAGAACATAGATGCAACTTTTTTTTTAATTAACAAAAAAAAAACATATCCAAAATCTAAAATGCTCCATGTTGCTATTGAAAACATTCTGCATACTTTACATATTTAGATTTATCAAACCCCAAATTTTGTATTCCTCTCTGTTTAAAAAAAAAAATGATATGAATTCATAAATAAACATTCATATATGCTGTTTCGTTATGTAATGAGAATATATAAAATTTTCTAAGAGTGCCAATTTTTTAAGGGATTGCCATTTTTTTGGCCTTAGACTAAGGAGACATCTTCTTTTAAGCCCAGATTATTTTTATCTTAATTAATAATACAATAGAACCTCCCTGTAAAGGACAACACCTAATTGCAAGGCCAAAGTGTCCTTTAGATAGAGGTGTCCTCTTACCGGAGAATTACTAAATAGTAAAAATGGTAATTTTGTATGACTGATTCGTTGATTTTTAATTATTCCAGAATTGGCCAAATACCCATTCTTGATTAATAAAGAGAAGCTCACAACGTACGCGTTTTGAGGTTGTGGGCCTCGTGAGCGTGGTGCAAGCTCTACCTCAACGACCAAAATACTGGTCATTTGTAGAGAGGTGTCCTCTAGCAAGAGTGTCCTTTCAAGGAGGTTCTACAGTATAGAGAATTGACACCTTCCCCCCAAAGACATTTATTGGTAGATATCTCACCTGCTCATACTTGAAGACATGTTGGTTAAAGTAGTACTGGAGATGTTCATTAGCAAAGTTGATGCAGAACTGCTCGAAGGAGTTGTGGTGGGAGAAATCCTCGAAGCCAAAGATATCCAGCACATGGATGCTATGTCCCTGGAGGCAATGGTGAGACAATGGGAGGAGGGAAGGAGACAGGAGCTGTCACTTACCACGTGTTCCTGAGACTCCTGTTTGGCTAACAGCGCATGGTTGACTTGCATCACAATCCAGTCAAACAAAGCGCCATAGAGACACTTGGCCATGGCATCCCTGGTAGCCACAGCCTACCACGCAACTTCCACCGTCAACAAATCACCCATAAATACACTCATGGACAAAAGGAAGTTTCATGGAACTCCGCCTTTGCCGGTCCCAAGCCCGGATGAAAAAGGAGGAGGGGGAGCAGTAACAAGCTCACTAAAAAACCTGGATTCAGCTGGCCAGGCTGATAGTACCCGTAAGGGCTCCTGATCCTGATATACAGGATAAGCAGCGTTTGTACTCCATGTTAGGAGCGGCTGCACATGGTGTCTGTTCCTCATGTCAGAGGCGGCCATTTCTTTTGGAGCTAAGTCGGCCTGCCACTGAGTAGTGTTCCCAGTCTTAATGACAAAGGCAGACACATTCTACTTCACCCAATCATGTTGGTTGTCAACTTTGCATGCTTGATACCATAATATGATTGAGTGGAGATAAGAAAGAAGAAGGAAGTTTTATATTTTGATGTCTCTGGTCATCTATTTTGTTTTTAAAGGAGACAGAGGTTGTTCACACTTGGTTATCTCGTGTGTCTTCAATAAAGGTCACTGTATATCAAATATCTTTCAGAAGTATTGTCTGAATCCCCGATATAAATGTGAAAAGTTACAACTTCCTTAAGTTTTATCTATGAGTGTATATAATTGAAAATGTAGAAATACACACGAACAAAAAACTGAGTATTAGTGGACTCAAATGTTGAAAAATTTCACCTACACACACATGGACGTGATCCGGACGTGCCCTCGGAGAGGGCTACGTCGATTGTAAATATCTCTCTTCATTCCTACCATTATTATTACCTTATAACTCCCTTTGAGTGTAAAGATTGACGAGATGTCAATAAAGTTGTTTAATTGTCTACACACACATGGAAAAAGAAGCTATATTTTTAGAAATCATAATATGAGCTGGGTTAAGATCACATGAATCACTGGTTAAAAAGGTGAAATATAGAAGAACCAAAAAGAAGTAAAATGATTTTTTTTATATATCTCAAGTAAAATATTACATTTTGTCAAATTCTCTACCATCTAGAAAATTCATATTTTTTTATTAAAGCAAATTTTCAATTGGTATGTGTGTGATAAAAAATTAATGAAACATTAATCAGTGGTAGAAATTTTCCAAGTGATTCTATCCTTTCAATTTACCTTAGAGAAGAGAACGACCATGATAGTACATCCAAACAAATTATTGATATATATACTGCTTAAAAACACCACTTTCTCTTGAGAACTCCCTGCAGAAATACAGTAAAAACACCACTATAACAAATTCCAATGGGACTGAACCTGTGGTTCACTATAGCCATGGTTCTTTATAGCCATAGTTCATTGTATAGTAAAATTGAAATAAGAATTTTTTACAAGTTCGTTATAAAGGATGGTTTCACTATATCTCTGGTTCGTTTTAGCAGGATTTTACTCTATTTTCAGAGGTTCAATACTTTGTTGAACTCTAAACACAAGGTAATAAGACCAAATCCAAATAAATAAATAGTGTGTAACATTTCGGTAACAACGCTGTTACCGAAACGTCACACACTATTTATTTGGATTTGGTCTTATTTCCTTGTGTTTATAATCTATAATCCAAATTGTACCTTATCATTGTTGAACTCTAGTAACTTTATAGAAAAATAAAATCACCAAGGATGAGTATCTTCTATTTAATGTTTACCTTTCAAGCTTTCAGGATCCTTCTACAGGAATAAGAACTAATGAATGAATCTAGATGGATCTAGTTACTTTATCTTTGTTTTTTTTACTTTTCAGGTTAAAAAAAAAATCTTGATGGAAGGTAAGGCACAATTTGGATTATATATAATAAACACAGGGTAAAAAGACCAAATCCAAATAAATAAGTAAATATAAAATAAGTAAAATAAATATGCAAAATTAACATACACTATTTATTTGGATTTGGTCTTATTACCTTGTGTTGATGAAAGGAAGAGCTATAGGAGAGAACAGACTCACCTCTGGCATCTTGTACTGGAAGGTGAGGGTCTCTTCCTTGGCCTTGGCATGTTTACAAGTGAGGGCAGCACTGAGGGTGGATTCTTGGACCTATGGAACAACAAAAACCTTCCAATTAGGTCTTAGAAAGATTTGATTGACAACAAGACACAATAAAAAATATTGCCACGTGGAAAATTAGGGAAGACCAACTTTGAGATGAGACAACCATTTATTTCAGGCAAGAACAAACTATGAATGATAAACTAAAGATAAGCCACGAGGGAAATTGACAGAGTAGAAAAATATAAACATAAAAATGACCACTCTGTTAATAAAATAATAAAATTAATAAATACTTTGTTACAATATAAACAGTAGTGTTTCTTTAATCTTAAAAAGTGAGAGTTTTCGGATCTCTATAATCCTTCCACAAGCATAGCTGTAAGATGAGAGAATGAGTATATATAAATTTATTGTTTTGAAAATAGAGCAATCCATAAATAAATATTTAAATAAAAAGACATATATTAGATCAAAATATCATTTATTTTACCAATATTTCAGTTGGCTGAACACCAACCTTTATCAAGGTGTTATAACATTCAAAGTGTGTCAACAACAAACTCGGCGCCACATAACGTCAACAGCATTAAGTTTTTAAAAATATTTTGTTATATTCAATGAGGAGAAAATTTTTTGATATATATATATTTATATTATGGATAAAATAATTTTTGTAAAATATAGGTATGAATATTTTGAAAATTAACAATAACGCCTATTTTAAATAAAGAAACGAATTGATACCGTTTATGTTTTATTGCAATTTTCTCTTTTAAAAGATACAAATTTGGAAAAAAAAAGTTATTAAAAGATATTAAAAAAACAATAATCCAGACGACATGTACATACACACACAGACTAATTAAGTCAATTAGTCTCATATGGATGATAATTGGGGAAAAAAGTTTAAATAAAATAATAGAAAAACAGAAAGTCCAACTTCTTTAATTCAACATCCTGTAGGATCATAATTTTGAAGGTGAATTCTAGTTGGCTAAATTAAAATAAATAATGACTGATTGGAATTCAAAAAAACTTGAATTAAAGTTTTGAATTAAAATGATAAGGCACAATTTGGATTATAGATTAGAAACACAAGGTAATAAGAGCAAATCCAAATAAATAAATATTGTGTGACGTTTCGGTAACAGCGTTGTTATATTGATTCAGTACTTTTGTCTGAAGATGGTAACAACGCTGTTACCGAAACGTCAAACACTATTTATTTATTTGGATTTGGTCTTATTACCTTGTGTTGAATTAAAAGTTAGTTGAATTAAAGAGAGATTATAACACTGTATTAACATTTGGTAAATGTCTTTGGCATAAACTTCATTAAGACCTTTCATGTTACACTCTTGATATGGAGGATGGATTCTGATCCTGAACTCTTTAAAATGTTTCTTATCCTTTTGTGTAAAGATTATACGAATTCCATGAGTTTATGCTCTTCTAGCTGCAAATCACCATCTGATATCATGGAATATGGTGTAGGGATGTAGCTTTCATTGATTATGGCACCATTATCCAGGCACAATTTGGTGTAAGTCTGACTTAGCCTGTAATTTGAGGTCAACTCTTTAAAATAGAATCCTTAATTGATGTTCAATGTTGATGCTATCACTTGAGTATTCTATTTTAATGGTTACACTCGATTGTTAATTTCAGAATGGAAATCTAATGCTGCACATGACTGGTACAGAGCAGGAGGGACAAGCACCGGTTCTGCCCTCCCAAGAGAACAACAGCCTTTGATTTCCAGACTTAAGTCTGGTCATCTACGGACAATGACTTTCCAGAATGGTTGCAGGGTTTTCCCACTATGTACTAATTGCAATTCTCAGCCTGCAACCCCAAAACACATTATTGACTGTAGTGACCCATCCATTGATGAGTTCTACTCTTCCCCAGCAGACACCATCAAAAGTTTCAAGGTTTACAAGCTTGATACCTTAGTGTGATTGAGTGGAGATAAGAAAGAAGAAGATCTGCAGAATGGTGTTGAAAGAAAGAAGTTACAACAAGCTAGGAAAGATGGAGTGGGGCAGAGGTTTGAGTGTACCCACAGTGTACCCCACACCACCACAACTTCTTGGCAAACTACAGAGAAGTAAAACTGAACGAACCCCAAGAAGTTTGGAGATGATGCTGACAACATCAGGATTCTTGATCTCCACGGCCTCATCACTGTGATAACTGGACTTCTGCTCAGCAACACAGAGGGATCAGAGTCCGACAAAGGATGATCCAGTGGACAGGGACTTACCTTGATAAACTCCACATTGCCCAGGTGGAGTACTGCGGCCAGGATACCAAACAACCTGCAGATATCACAGAGGTATTATCACTATTTACCAATTATTGTGACCCTAAACATCTAGTAGTTATAGACAATTTTAAATTATATATTTAAAACACAAGGAAATAAGACCAAATCCAAATAAATAAATAGTGTGTGACGTTTCGGTTACAGCGTTGTTACCATCTTCAGACAAAAGTACTGAATGAGAAATTTTAACACAGCATGTTTTTAATAGTTACTGTTATCAAGTTAAAAACATGCTGTGGTAAAATTTCTCATTTAGTACTTTTGTCTGAAGATGGTAACAACGCTGTTATCGAAATGTCACACACTATTTATTCATTTGGATTTGGTCTTATTACCTTGTGTTTATGATCTATAATCCAAATTGTGCCTTATCAATAGATATTTAAAAGTCTCCTTAGCTAAGGTATCTGTGACAAAATTTGTATACAGTAGAACCTCTCTGTAAAGAATAACTAATTGCATAGCCAAAGTGTCCTTTAGGAAGAGGTGTCCTCTTACTGGAGAGCTACTAAATAGTAAAAATGGTATGATAAAGCACAATTTGGATTATAGATTATAATACAAAAAAATAAAACTTAATCCAAATAATTTAATAGTGTGTGATGTTTCGGCAACAGCATTGTTACCATTATCAGACAAAAAAATAAAATTTTATTCTTTTGTCTGATGATGGTAAAAATGCTGTTGCCGAAACGTCACACACTATTTATTTATTTGGATTAGGTCTTATTTTCTTGTAGTAAAAATGGTAATTTAGTAAATAAAAACTGTCTTTTGTAGAGAGGCGTCCTCTAGCAGGAGTGTTCTCACATGGAGGTTCTATTATATTGTCAAGAAGCTCCATCCAGATGGGACAACTGTCAATCATCCCTGGACCCCGGGGGGGACCACAGGTGTGGGGGCTTCTGGGAAGCTGATCTGTAAATAAGGAAAACGGGACGGTGGCTAACGCCGTTCATTCAGGATTAGCTTTAACTTGGGGTAAGTTGTACTCCCTCTCTTCCCCTATAAATACCCCTTATAATAAATTATTTATTCCCAAATTTGCCCCTGCTTTATTTATCTCCGCGACAATATTTTCAATTAGTTAGAAAGAGAGAGTGAGAAGAAAAATGGACTTAGAAAAGAAAGGAGCACTTGCCTATCTTGTTTATGAGAGCTGAATCCAACCATTTCCATAGCCTGGCGTAACCTGCTGTATTCGTAGGTGTCATCCATGCCGGGGACAGTGTAGCATTGGCTCTGTGTCACACAGTGTTGTCACTGTACTGTGATCTACAATACCACAGTACAATATCTATCTACCTGGTTGAGATAGTGGTAATCCCTGGGGTGGGAGAGATGCAGGGCTGTACGCTCCGCAGCATCGGCTCCCATCAGCAGATAGTAGAAGACATGGTAGTTACGCTCCTTGCGGGCGTGGGACACAATGCGAGATTTCTCCAGTAGGTATTTCTGGACGATGGCCCTGTGGTAAAAAAAACACAAATTAAGTTATCAATCATAACGCGTTGACTCTGGCAAACATCAATCTAACTGAAAGAATCTAATTTTGAAAGTTTCATATAGGTGTTTTATAACTCTTCCCAATTAATTTATTTTGAAATTTTTTAAAGGAAATCAAAAAAAAGGTGACAGTAGACACCAAATCAGAATTGGTAAAACTTTGAAGATGTATTTATAGTATTGTAATGTTATATCTATAAACATTCATCCTCTGACTTATAATTTAACTAGCCGAATGACCCGGGCAACGCCCGTGTTTTACCCGATTGAATGTTTTTATTCAAATACTATTTGTTACAATTATAAATTGGCGCCTTAAATAAATGCATATATTAGTTAATAACTATAGCCTATGTGCTTTATCTGTCTATGTACTGTTGGCTTCCGTAGGCGTCTCTTACTGGGAAAAAGAAAGAGAGGTTTCCATTTAGTTATTAACTAATATATGCATTTATTTAGGGAGCGACCCGCTCCAACACAATAGTTACAAAAACGAAAAAGCAAGTGGGGGGGGGGGGGGGCAAAGGTGGCGTGATCGTAGCCAACCAATAGGAGGGCGCCATTCCAAAAAAAAAGCAAACGGTGACAGAGATGATAAATGATTAGGAGATGAAGAATTAAGAACGGATGACACTCGTAACTGTATATAGAATAATATCAAAGGAGCATCCAGGGCTAAGTTTCTTGCACAATTCCTGATGAAGGGTATGTTAGGCCGAAAGCTAGAGAAATAAAATTGTGAAAGAAACTTAGCCCTGAATGCTTTTTGGTATTATTGAATTATTTTGTCTATTTATCATATCGCATGACAAAGGCATTCTACTTCTCCCAATCATGATAGTTGCCAAATCTCTTTTTCAAAAGTCTCAAGCTTTACAAGCTTGACACCCTAATATGATTGAGTGGAGATAAGAAAGAAGAAGATCATATCGCAACACAAATCAATAACATTGAACAGATGAAGGTATAAATTCAGCTATCTGAATATTACCAGCAGTTTCCATTCTTGAATCTGATCTTGCTACTTTTTTTTTTAGAGAGAATTCCATGAACATTGATAAAGATTAGTTCTAGGAAGAAATCTCATCTCAGTACATCTATCCATCGTCTTGAGTTGTTCACTCACCCGTGGACTTGACCATTCTCCTTGTAGTTCACCTGGATGAACTTCCCAAACCTGCTGGAGTTGTTGTTGTGCTTGGTCTTGGCATTGCCGAAAGCCTGACACAAACACATGGAGGTGAGGAATGTCTTCTTTCAACCACAATTTGAGACAAATAGGATGATTGGTAAATTAATTTTAAAAAACCTTTTATTAAAAAAAAAAAATGTACAGTAGAACCTCCATGAGAGGACACTCATGCTAGAGGATGACTCTCTACAAAGGACAGTTTTCATTTGCAAAATTACCATTTTTACTATTTAGAAACTCTCCGGTAGGAGAACACCTCTCCCCTAAAGGACACTTTCGCTCTGTAATTAGGTGTTGTCCTTTACAGGGAGGTAGTTCTACTGTATTAAAAAGGAGACATAAAATCAAGATAATAAGACAAAATCTAAATAAATAGATAGATTAGGTTTATTACCTTGTGTTTATAATCTATAATCCAAATTGTGCCTTATCATAAAAAGGAGACAATAAATATTTCAGCTTTTTCCCCCCATTGAACAATTAGATCTATAAGAGTCAAAACAAAAGCCACAGGAGACAATCATAAAGAATTTCAAACTTAACGTGATTTAGTATGAAGAAAATAATTAACAAGTTTTTATGTTTCACCATATATTTACCTATAAAAATTAGTTCATTTCTGACAACCACAAGAAGTCTTAAATTTTGTATACTTGGAGTGTGAGCTGGATAGAGCAAGTGTACAAAATTTCAGACTTCTATGTGGTCTGGAAGTATATTAAAACTTGATCACAAAAATTAAAAGGAAATATAGAAATTAATCCAGTCATGATCACCCCAACCCCTTTAGACTCCAGTCACTCATACCAGCAAAACTACTGCACCTATTTCCCTTTGTTTGAAAGGAAATATACAAATTTTCTCTTTGTCTATTATAGACCCCCCACAGCCACCTAGAAGTCTGAAATTTTGTTCACTTGTAAAGTTAATAGAAATGAAACACGACAATAAAATACCAGATTTCTATGTGATCAGAAAGTATATTAAAAATTGAACCAAAATATTTGAAAGGAAATATGAAAAAATAGTTTATTACCGACCACCTAAGAAGTCTGAAATTTTGTCAACTTGCATTGTAAGCTGTATTGAGCGAGTCTATAAATTTTCAGACTCTGGTGTGGTTTGGTGGTATAACAAAAATTGACCTGATAATTTGAAAATAAATTTATAAATTGGTCCATTACCGGACCAGAAGTCTGATATTTGTCAACTTGCATTGTCATCAGGTTTAAGCAAGTGTGCGAAATTTCAAAACTTCTAGTAACTCTATAATTATATTAAATTATATTGTGTGCCATTTTGGTAACTGTTAAAATATTTTTTCTTTGTGTCCGTGATTTTATTTTGATTGACGTTTGAGATATTTTATTTTTAATGATCTCTGGCACTCTTGTCATTACTCTTGTTGTTGTTTGTTCTAAAAAGGCTTACCCACACTTATTTTTTTCTTTGAAGATATTTGTTGTTAAAATGTTCAATAAAACATTTCCTTAATAATAAAAACTCTGCTAATTCTTTAACAGTAACAATGTTATTACCTAAATGTCACACACTATTTATATGGATTTGATCTTATTACCTTGTGTAACAAATTTCCAACTTATTTGCATATTTACAAGTTATATCCCTAGCAGTACACCATCACCCCACACAATTATTAACTCCACTCAGCTCAAGTTGCACTACAGAATTGATATAAGGAGGAGGAGAGTTGTGCTACTTTTTTTATGAATCATATTTCAAGAGTGAAAGAGAGATGTGTGATTTACTCTCACTGGCTAAATGCCCGTTGGCTGAGATAGAGGACACATCAACTGATGACGGCTGAAACCCAGATGTTTATCCATGAGGACAAATTCTACGAGGAAGCTGGGAGGGGCGGGCGGTTTCTACGGGTCATTGCAGCTGACACGGTTTAGCTGCCTCTGGGTTCCTTCCTATGGGTGGGGGGAGGGAGACCTACCCTTCTTTCTTTCTAAGGCAATACTTATACAGTAGTAATACCTCTTTAATTCAACACCTTCTTTAATTCAACTAGTTTTCAAATCCCAATGAGGCTGTTTTCTTTAACTGAATATAATTCAACACCGACTTTAATTCAACTAGTTTTCAAATCCCAATGAGGCTGTTTTCTTTAACTGACTATAATTCAACACCTACTTTAATTCAACTAGCTTTCAAATCCCAATGAGGCTGTTTTCTTTAACTGACTATAATTCAACACCTACTTTAATTCAACTAGTTTTCAAATCCCAATGAGGCTGTTTTCTTTAACTGACTATAATTCAACACCTGCTTTAATTCAACTAGTTTTCAAATCCCAATGAGGCTGTTTTCTTTAACTGACTATAATTCAACACCTACTTTAATTCAACACCTTCTTTAATTCAACACCTACTTTAATTCAACTAGTTTTCAAATCCCAATGAGGCTGTTTTCTTTAACTGACTATAATTCAACACCGACTTTAATTCAACTAGTTTTCAAATCCCAATGAGGCTCTTTTCTTTAACTGACTATAATTTAACACCTACTTTAATTCAACTAGTTTCCAAATCCCAATGAGGCTCTTTTCTTTAACTGACTATAATTCAACACCGACTTTAATTCAACTAGTTTTCAAATCCCAATGAGGCTCTTTTCTTTAACTGACTATAATTCAACGCCCACTTTAATTCAACTAGTTTTCAAATCCCAATGAGGCTGTTTTCTTTAACTGACTATAATTCAACACCTACTTTAATTCAACTAGTTTTCAAATCCCAATGAGGCTCTTTTCATTAACTGACTATAATTCAACACCTACTTTAATTCAACTAGTTTCCAAATCCCAATGAGGCTGTTTTCTTTAACTGACTATAATTCAACACCTACTTTAATTCAACTAGTTTTAAATCCCAATGAGGCTGTTTTCTTTAACTGACTATAATTCAACACCTACTTTAATTCAACTAGTTTCCAAATCCCAATGAGGCTGTTTTCTTTAACTGACTATAATTCAACACCTACTTTAATTCAACTAGTTTTCAAATCCCAATGAGGCTGTTTTCTTTAACTGACTATAATTCAACACCTACTTTAATTCAACTAGTTTCCAAATCCCAAAGAGGCTTCTTTCTTTAACTGACTATAATTCAACACCTACTTTAATTCAACTAGTTTCCAAATCCCAAAGAGGCTTCTTTCTTTAACTGACTATATTTTCAACTATTTTCAAATCACAATGAGGCTGTTTTCTTTAACTGACTATAATTCAACACCTACTTTAATTCAACTAGTTTCCAAATCCCAAAGAGGCTTCTTTCTTTAACTGACTATATTTTCAACTATTTTCAAATCCCAAAGAGGCTGTTTTCTTTAACTGACTATAATTCAACACCTACTTTAATTCAACTAGTTTCCAATCCAAATCCCAATGAGGCTGTTTTCTTTAACTGACTATAATTCAACACCTACTTTAATTCAACTAGTTTTCAAATCCCAATGAGGCTGTTTTCTTTAACTGACTATAATTCAACACCTACTTTAATTCAACTAGTTTCCAATCCAAATCCCAATGAGGCTGTTTCTTTAACTGACTATAATTCAACACCTACTTTAATTCAACTAGTTTTCAAATCCCAATGAGGCTGTTTTCTTTAACTGACTATAATTCAACACCTACTTTAATTCAACTAGTTTTCAAATCCCAATGAGGCTGTTTTCTTTAACTGACTATAATTCAACACCTACTTTAATTCAACTAGTTTTCAAATCCCAATGAGGCTGTTTTCTTTAACTGACTATAATTCAACACCTACTTTAATTCAACTAGTTTCCAATCCAAATCCCAATGAGACTGTTTTCTTTAACTGACTATAATTCAACACCTACTTTAATTCAACTAGTTTTCAAATCCCAATGAGGCTGTTTCTTTAAATGACTATAATTCAACACCTACTTTAATTCAACTAGTTTCCAATCCAAATCCCAATGAGGCTGTTTTCTTTAACTGACTATAATTCAACACCGACTTTAATTCAACTAGTTTTCAAATCCCAATGAGGCTGTTTTCTTTAACTGACTATAATTCAACACCGACTTTAATTCAACTAGTTTTCAAATTTACCTTTAATAGTTTCCAAATCCCAATGAGGCTGTTTTCTTTAACTGGCTATAATTCAACACCTACTTTAATTCAACTGTTTATCAAATCCCAATGAGGCTCTTTTTCTTTAACTGACTATATTTTCAACCATTTTCAAACCCCAATGAGGCTCTTTTCTTTAACCGATTATAATCCAACACAGATTTTTAATTCAACCAAAATTTCTTATCCCTTGGGGTGTTGAGTTAAAGACAGACATCATATGAAACCCTCATTGCTATAACCAGGTTTAAAACAATTTGTACCTTAGAATTAAGATGTTATAACCAAATTGCCGTTATAATGAAATTCTACTGAACCTAATTTATGAAATTATAAAAGCAAATCTACCAGAAAACAAATATATTCACAGATTTCTATAGTTCACTTTTTATTTCATAGACACACATGTTCTATATATGAGAGCCCTAATACTCTGTCCCATTATGTAGCAAATTTCTTATCACTACTTCTGTGAAAACAAGAGATTTGTATTCATTTTATTACATTTCTTAACGAGTTTTTAAATTTGCATTTTTTTATTTAACAAAAAAAAAAAAAAAAAGAGAGAGTTAATTGCACCATCAAACTTTAATATTTTGGTTTAGATAGAGATATAAACATACAACTAGGCCAGGCAGGAGTCTGCAAACAAATTACAATTTACAAAATGTCAAAAGAGCCACAAAATTTTTTTTCTTACCAAAAATAAACAAAAGGTAATAAGACCAAATCCAAATATATATAAATAGTGTGTGACGTTTCGGTAACTACATTTGTTACCATCTCCAGACAAAAGTACTGAATGAGAAATTTTACCACAGCATGTTTTAAATAGTTATTGTTATCAAGAGTGTGTAAACAAGATTACCTTGTGTTTATAATCTATAATCCAAATTGTGCCTTATCATTACCAAAAATATTACTTTCAATAAATAATATTTGCCTATGGAACTATTATAAAGAGCCGCATGTGGCTCACGAGCTGCAGGTTGCCAACCCCTGGGTTAGGCTGATGCACTTGGGCTAAATTGATTCAAGTGAGAATATCCTTGAATTTATGTTGCCACGTGGGACGGACCAACGTGGGTGTTAATTTATCTCATCATAAGGTGACACACCAGAACTAATAGATGGTCTTTTTACTTTGTGATTTTTATCTTAGAATTATCACCACCTTATTTATCTCTAAGACTAAAAATGCTCCAATGGCCCCTGATTCTTACATAAGTCCAACCCCACCAAGGAGTGCAAGTAACTAAACAGCTCTGGCACATTTTTAAGTGCAAAGTCGAACTGCTTTTCACATGTGTAGACATGTGGTGCACTTATAGTAAAAGCAGTTGTCAACCTCTACCCACCATGATTATCATGGCCTGTACCACATGTACTCGGGATAAGCAAAAAAAAAAACCTCTAAGACTGAAATAGAGGGCAGCGTTGTTCCGCTTCGATCTAACCTTTGTTGGCAACCAAGATCCAGGTCTAAGATTGGTAGTTTGAAGGAAACTTTATTTTGTGGATTATAGATTAGAAATACAAGATAATAAGACCAAATACAAATAAATAAATCTTCTTCTTTCTTATCTCATTTAGCGTCTGTTCTTCATGTCAAAGGCGGCCATTTGTTTTGGAGCTAAGTCATTGTCCTGCCACTGAGTAGTGCTCCCAGTCTTTAATGATAAAGGCATTCTACTTCACCCAGTCATGATGGTTGTCAAATAAATAGTGTGTGACGTTTCGGTAACAACATTATTACCATCATCAGACAAAAGTATATAGTTAGCACTGTTATCAGTGTGGGATAAACAAGATCTAACAGATAAGAAGAAATAGTTTTCTAAGAAACATAAAAATAAAAAATAGTGCTACATTAAGAGAAGGGAAAAATGAGGAAATATTAATAATATTTACATATATGCTTTTAACTATACTAAAAAAATAGAGAGGGTTTTTTTTTCCACTTCTAATTCTAAGAATAGTATTTTAGGCTTCTTAGAAAACTATCACTTCTTATTTTCTATCTTTAATTGATAACAGTAGTATTTAAAAACTCATCCCTTGCCGGTCCCAAGCCCGGATGAAAAAGGAGGAAGGTGAGCAGTAACAAGCTCACTAAAAAACCTGGGCTCAGCTGGCCCGGCTGATAGTACCCTGTAAGGTCTCCTAATCCAGGGATACAGGATGAGCAGCGTTTGTACTCCATTGTTAGGAGCAGCTGCACATGGCGCTGTTCCTCATGTCAGAGGCGGCCATTTCTTTTGGAGCTAAGTCGGCCTGCCATTGAGTAGTGCTCCCAGTCTTAATGACAAAGGCAGACGCATTCTACTTCACCCAAACATGATGGTTGTCAACTTTACATGCTTGATACCATAATAGGATTGAATGGAGATAAGAAAGAAGAAGAAGAAGTATTTAAAAACATGCTGTGATCTTTTTTTATTCATTTTGGGCTCGAAAATCATACACTTTGGTTAGCAGCCATATTCTCTCTCACTCTCTTTCTCATTCAGTACTTTGATGATGGTAACAACGCTGTTACCAAAATATCACACACAGTTTTTTTTATATCTGGTCTTTTTTTTTTTTAAACAAAAACTTTCTAAATGACCTCCTAATATATTTGCATATGTTCATGGGCTCTGGCATCTTGTGAATGGCTTTTTATACTGCTTCTCTCTGTGTAGACATGTGGAGTACTACTAAACCTACTACTGATTCCTGTACCTGTTCAAGTGTACCTGGGAGATTTAAACTATCACGGCTAGTAAGGTAGAATTGATGGTGTGGTGGCAATGTGAAGTCAACAGTAAAACCCTCTGTGATATGGCACAATCTGGATTATAGATTAGAAACTCAAGATAGTGATAAAGCACAATTTGGATTATAGATTATAATAAAAGAAAATAATACCTAATCCAAATAATTTATTAGTGCGTGATGTTTCGGCAACAATATTGTCACCATCATCAGACAAAAGAATAATTGAACAATTTTCTTTTATTAGAAACTCAAGATAATAAGACCGAATTCAAATAAATAAATTGCATTGTTACCTAATCACCACACACTATTCATTTATTTGGATTTGGTATTTGTTACTTTATGTATATAATGGCATTATATTTTTTTTAAAAATGCATCAAGATATTTGGAACAATCCAGAAAATCATCAAGCTTCCGAGATATCACCAACACATATGGTGTGAATATTCCATCAGATTGTGGCTAATAAACAACAACTAGGAAGCATAAGGTGACAAGACCAAATCCAAATAAATAGTGTGTGAAGTTTCAGTAACAGAGTTGTTACCATCTTCAGTACTTTCATTGAGTACATTTGTCTGATGATGGTAACAACTCTGTTACTGAAACATCACACACTATTTAATTGGATTTGGTCTTATTACCTTGTGTTTATAATCGATAATCCAAATTGTGCTTTATCAACAACATCATACCATATAAACCAAACAAGAGGAAAGTCTAAACTACAAGACAAGACACTGGTCTGTAGCAGCAAGCAATAAAGAAACCTTATTAGGTCTTTGTTATTTCTTGGATTGCACAATCTCTCTTCAACTCTTTCCTATCCTCTTCCTGTTCTCACTCTCTCTTTATTTCTCGTCTTCCCGGTATAGAGCTGCAGTTCCCAGCAACAACCACCACTGGCACCAACCAGTGTTTAATGTATTTTCAATGATATACCCAACAATTCTTTGTTATAATTTACCTATCAGAGATCCTTGTATATTTGAAAGCATATTATTTTTTTGCTGAAAGGATATTAGTTATTTAGTTAATAACATAAAATATAGATAAGAGGCAAGAATAAAAAAGGAGGAAATAGAATAAAGGAGGAAAATGTATTAAGACCTAAATAGTGGTTGATATAAGGTACAATTTGGATTATAGATTAGAATCAAAAAGTAACAAGCCCAAAAATGCAAATACAGTAGAACCTCCATTAGAGGACACTTCTGATAGAGGACACCTCTCTACAAAGGACAGTTTTCATTTGCAAAATTACCATTTTTACTATTTAGCAACTCTCTGGTATGAGGACACCTCTCTCTAAAGGACACTTTGGCTCTGTAATTAGGTGTTGTCCTTTAGAGGGAGGTTCTACTCTCCTCAGGGGGATGATAGCGAGTCACTAAAACATCGAGAATTAATTAAAGTATTGGTTGATGTAGGTATAAAAAATTTCAGTTACAGTAGAACCTCCCTGTAAAAGACAACACCTAATTACAGAGCCAAAGTGTCCTTTAGAGAGAGGTGTCCTCTTACTGGAGGGTTGCTAAATAGTAAAAATGGTAATTTTGCAAATAAAAACTGTCCTTTTATAGAGAGGTGTCTGCTACCGGGTTGTCCGTTAAAAAATGGCTCTACTGTACAAACAAAATAAAAATAAGAAAATCTGAGAGAATCAAAAGTTATAGAAACCCTCTTATCAACATCAAGGCAGGAAAAGATAAAACTTCATTAAGGCCCTGACTTATTTCCGCGAGGTTGATAGCTAACAGCACAGCTCTCCAACATGCGCTAATGTTGCAAGACCATCCCTTAGATGCTAAAATTTACTATTAAAAGAGACAGTTCCTAAACTTTAATTTTTACTTTCATAATAATATTTATTATATCATTATATTGAGGTATCATTAGCAATATAAGTCTTCCATGTTAGGAACCGCCTCAAATTACAGGCAAAGTCAGACTTTCACCAAAGTGTGCCTGGATCATGGTGACATGATCAACGAAAGCTGCACCCCTATACCCCATTCCATGAGATCATCATGGAATTCATGTAATCTTTACACAAGGCGATAAGAAACAACAACAGATACACATCAATAGAATCAATATACACTCATGGATAAAACTTAAGGAAGTGGAAAATATTTGATGCCGGTGGTTATCTATTTTTTTGAAGGAGACAGAGGTTGTTCACACTTGGTTATCTCGTGTGTCTTCAATAAAGGTCACTGTATTATCTTTCAGTGTTATTGTCTGAATCCTGATATACATGCTAAAAGGTACAACTTCCTTAAGTTTTGTCTGCGAGTGTATTTATCCTCATCATCATCATTAGTGTCATTATATTTTATCATCTATTTACATACAAAAATTAGTTGTTATTTTTTACCCTTGTGTAAAAATTACACAAATTCCATGAGTCCACGCTCCTCAAGCTGTTTTATGATAAGCAGTGGCCTCTCCCAAAGGTCCTGTTTAGTACATCTAATACAAGCCAAAATGTGTTCTGGAGCTGCAGGTGCCAAAGCTACATTTTGGGCAAGTGGGGTAGATTTTGTTATTATTTTCTATCTTCAATGGCTTGAGATGGCCTGTTCTAAATCTTGTAAGTGTTGTTTGATGCTGTCTGAGGTTCAGAGCTCCAAAAATTAGTAAATCAATTATTTAAGAGATAAACCCTTTCCTAAAGAGTTTTTAAATTGAATTTATGCTCTTTTATTCTGATACTTTCCTACTGGATATTCACATATGTAAAATGGATTAGTATTTCTAAACATGATACTGAGTAGATTACATTTGCTTTCTGTTGTGAGTTTCTCAGAATGTTTCCAGTAGTTCTTGGAATGCAAGAGGAAAAAAACTATTTCTTTAGTTCTCATGCTATTTCTACATTCATGTAGCAATTGGTTTGAAATTTCAGCTGGAGTTGTCTGGTTGGGAAAAGAGATATAGGAGTGTTTCCGGATAGCAGCTACACACACTTTTCAATCTTTTTGTAGATACACTCATAGCAAACACAAAATAATAAAGGGGGTCGGTGGAAGGATGGTCTAAACTATTGGTTTTCGACCACTAAGACCCAGGTTCGATTCCCGCAGTGGGCACTTTTTTCTGATAAAAAAAAAATTGCTCCAATGGCCCCCGATTCTTACAAAAGTCCAACCCCACCAGCGAGTGCAAGTAAACAAACGGGGCTCTGACACATTTGTAAGTGCAAGGTCGAACTGCTTTTCACATGTGTAGACATGTGGTGCACTTACAGTAAAAGCAGTCGCTTACTACCCACCATGATTATCATGGCCTGTACCACATGTACTAGGGATAAGTAAAAAAATAATAATAATAAGGTAATAAGACCTAATGCAAATAAATAAATTGTTTGTGATATTTCGGTAACAGTGTTTTTACCATCATCAGACAATATTACAGCATGTCTGTGATATTTTTTCTCATTTATTCTTTTGCCTGATGATGGTAACAACGCTATTACCAAAACATTACACACTATTAATATATTTGGATATGGTCTTATTACCTTGTGTTTATAATCTATAATCCAAATTGTGCCTTATTAGCCTCATAGCAAAAGGTTATGTTACTTTCAATAATATCGATCAATGATCCAACTTGCGACTGGGATTTGTCCAAAGGCTGATTTGATCAACCAATTTTTTTCTCAACCAATTAATCATTTAATCAATCCTTTTTATAATCACTAGTATCACCATTACGCCGGTGTATTTCTACCGGCCACACTTAAATTGACATAATTTGACTTTTAAATAAATATATAATAAAGTTCTGCCAATTCTTTCATATTCTATATGTATATATAGGAGCATTTATATTTTTCATTTAAATATATGACTCCACCTTTGCCGGTCCCAAGCCCAGATGAAAAAGGAGGAGGGGGAGCAGTAACAAGCTCGCTAAAAAAACCTGAGCTCAGCTGGCCTGGCTGATAGTACACTGTAAGAGCTCCTGATCCAGGGATACAGGATGAGCAGTGTTTGTACTCCATGTTAGGAGCGGCTGCTTATGGCATCTTTTCTTCATGTCAGAGACGGCCATTTATTTTGGAGCTAAGTCAACCTGCCATTGAGTAGTGCTCCCAGTCTCAATGACAAAGGCAGAAGCTTTCTGCTTCACCCAGTCATGATGGTTGTCAAAAATCTCCAGCTCTACAAGCTTGATAATATGATTGAGTGGAGATAAGAGAAAGAAGAAGTAGATTTAAAAATATATATTTTTGAAGGTTAAAAGAATCATTTTGATTCAATACTGATTTTAATTCAACCAAAAAATCTGATTCCTTGGGTTATTGAATTGAAGAAGTTGGACTATATCATAAAATTCATATACAGTAGAACCTCTCTGTGTAGTTGCAGAGCTAAAGTATGCTTTAGGGAGAAGTGTGCTCTTAACTGTGAGTTGCTAAATAGTAAAAATGGTAATTTTGAAAATGAAAACTGTCCTTTGTAGAGAGGTGTCCTCTAGCATGAGTGTCCTCTCATGGAGTTTCTACTGTATATATTTTTATGTATATCTTTGAAAACACATCAAGATGAAAACTTGTGAAACTGCTGGCATGTGGTTTCACCAAAAGTTGGGTCCACACACCAACAAGCACAATTTCCTGGCCATCACGTATTGTCTCAGTGGGAAACAGACTGGAACAGTTCCTCAAGTCCCCCAGAGAGCCAAGTTTCTTGCAATAGGTTGTGTGGGATTTGACAAGTAACCTGGGTTCATATTTTATATCAAAGCAGTTTTTTAGCAATTCTGATATGAGGTCAACCTAAATTTTTTTTTGTGGGAAAATACCCATGTCCGACACTTTCTGAAATATAAAGTTACAACTTTGGATTATAGATTAGAAACACAAGGATTTTTTTTTTTATCCCATTTAAAATTTACAAGGTCACATGGAGACAGAATTCATGGATTAAATGTAACGCAAGATAATAAGACCAAATACAAATATATAAATAGTGTGTAACATTTCAGTAACAATGCTGTTACCAAAATATCACACATTATTTATTTGGATTGGTTCTTATATCAAGCCTTGTATCTAGCCTGATGGTGGCTGCTGGGAATGAGTTCATCAATGGATGAGCCAATATTTGGATTGTGTCTTATTACCTTAAACTGCCTTACTATAAGGTGACCATTCCTATCTGGTGCATTGGTATGGTGGAGAGTTGACAATGCCCTAGAGCAGCTAAACCAGAAAGGGACCAAGTTAACCACGGGATAAGTCTACAACTCCATCCTGATAAGAAGGAGACCACTCACTTATCCTTGAAGTTGGAAATGTTCTCTAAAGCTGGATGAACCTATTATTAGGTCAACTGCATATTGGATGTGGAGGACAAAGAGGAAACTACCACCTTATTTCTCCCATATTTCTTCTTCTTTCTTATCTCCACTCATCATATTAGGGTATCAAGCTTGGTGGTGTCTGCTGGGAATGAGTAGAGCTCATTAATGGATGAGCCAATACAGTCAATAATGTGGTTTGGGGTTGCAGGTTGATAATTTCACTTTGTACAGATAGTGGGAAAACCTTGCAACCATTCTGGAAAGTCATTGTCCGTAGATGACCAGACTTAAGTCTGGAAATCAAGGATTGCTATTCCTTTGGGAGGTCAGAATTGGTTTTGTTCCTCCTTCTCTGTTTCAGTCATGTGCAGCAGTAAATTTTCATTCTTTTCTTTTTTCCCTCATTTCTCATTATTGCCATTAAAATCCTTAATTAGAGAATGAACTGGACGAATGCAATGTCTTGCCACATGAATACAACTATTAAACGATAGTCTTGGTGGAGCCACATCAGACTTAGGGCTGATTTACCTGGTAAAAATATATATATATAGTAGATAATTTGGCTGGGATTTGAAAAAATGTTGATTCGTCAATCACTCAAAACTCATTATAACAAAAACTTCCAATAAATTAAAATTTATCTTTTCGATTTTAATATAGAATATAATTTGTACTTTTTTTTTTCTTCAAAGAATGGCAAATGTGTCATTCAAGCCATGTACTGGAATCAATAGGTTCAATTTTTACAACAAGCCTTCCTTCTTCTATAAGTGTCTGAAGGTTGGCAAACACCATGGCTCTGTTCTGTGTTGGATGGCTTCTGTAATCCAGGCTGGTAGAAGATCATCCCATCATCTCCTACTTTATCTTTTCTATAATGTTCCGGCAAACTGTTAAATATGTTAGGCCATTATGTCACAAAAGTACAGTAGAATCACCATAAGGGGCCGGTAGAAGGATGGTCTAAACCGTTGGTTTTCAACTGCTACCACCGCTTCAATGGCCTCCGATTCTTGCAAAAGTCCAACCCCACCAGTGATTCCAAGTAACCAAACAGGGTTCTGACACATTTGTAAATGCAAAGTTGAACTGCTTTTCACATGTGTAGACATGTGGTGCACTTATAGTAAAAGCAGTCGCCTACTTCTACCCACCATGAATATCATGACTTGTACCATGTGTACTAATGAAAACAACAATTACAGATGTTATGGACCAAAAACTGAAAGGGATCCAAGATGAATTAGTTAAAACAACTCCAACATATGCTCAAGTAGCTCGTACAGAAACATCACAAGATTACATTAAAAAAAAACAAAATTTACATAAGGAGTTCACAATAGTGGCAACACCTATAAATGTGGAAGATAATACAAAAATGTATCAAACTATATCAAGCAAAGTTAAAAAGCTTAGGGACGAAGGAAAAAAAATAAAGATTAACAAAATTATAAATGCTAGGAAATCTGTAATAATAAAGACCCCTACAGAATCAGACATGGAATCTCTAAATGATGAGTTAGGCAGGGCAGAGGAACTCGCAAATATCAGCAAAATTTTTATCCCCAAACCAAGAGATCCTACAGTAGTAGTCAAAAATGTTAATAAACTTACAGAAACCGCTAATTTTACTAAAACAATCTGCAGTATGAACCCTGAATTGAACGAAATGGAAAATGATATCCATGTTCTGTTTAGCATGAAATCGAACACGTCCCACCACAACATAGTTCTTAGGGTTTCTCCAAAGGTTTACCAGATACTTAAAAATATGAATAATAAATTATATACTGACTTTGAACGCTGTTTTGTGGAAGATAAGATTCTGGTAAAACAATGTCAGAAATGCCTTCAATTTAATCCCAACCATAAATTGGCCGATTGTACCTACGTCGAGATATGCAAATTATGCGGCGCGCAAGGAATTCATGATTGTTCAAAAATTTGCAATTGTTATAACTGTCTAAAACATCCTAAATTTAGAAACTCGCCGAATCATAGAGCTAATTCCTCGGACTGTCCTCTATACAAAATACAGATAGACAGAATTATCCAACGAACGAGATATCATCCAACCGACAATTAGGCAAATTTCGCAGCTAAGATTATTGTTTATTTAGTTTGAATATCATGCAGGGAAAAGGAATTAAATGTTTACAACAAAATGTAAGAAAAAGTATCTTGGCACTGAATGAGCTTCAAGCTTCTATAAAAGACAACCCACCAGATATCATCCTAATACAGGAACCTTATCTGATTGATGGAGATGTAATTTTCGATTTGGAATCTCAAATAGTGCATTCAACGACAGATGAACAAATTTACACTGCAACGATCTTTATGAATAAGAGTTTAAAATTTAATAAAATCAATAAATTCACAAACTCCTTTTGTACAACCACTTCTTTAAATTCAGCAAAATCAAATACTATTATCGCAAACTTTTATATACATCCACATAGATTTAATGACACTCATCGAAAATTTATCCAAGAGCTTCTGGAGACCTACAATCAACAACCTATTATACTATGTGGTGACTTTAATTCTAGACACCCAGTCTGGTTTGATCCGACAACAAACTCCAATGGTTTCAAATTCCACTCCATCATAGATGAACATAACCTATTTATTCATAATCTTAAGATACCCACCTGCCGAAATTCTAGCTTTATAGATCTTACGATTTCAAACAAAAAATCAATAAGTTTGGTACAAAACTGGAAGACGACTATATTGACGCACATTTCAGATCACGTAGCAATAACCTTTGACATTTATCACAATTTTAACAGGCAAAGGACAGTTCAAAACTCAACATGGAAATTTATAGAAAAAGATGCTGATTGGAAAACATTTACCGAAAAAATAGCAATACAAGACGTAGATAATATTATCACCATGATAAACCACGCGTCAAACATCAAAGATATTGACAACATTGTAAAGACTGTCACACAAATAATTAAAGAGGCAGCTTAT
Source organism: Cordylochernes scorpioides (assembly GCA_030710605.1). NCBI lineage: Eukaryota > Metazoa > Arthropoda > Arachnida > Pseudoscorpiones > Chernetidae > Cordylochernes > Cordylochernes scorpioides. The sequence goes on along the minus strand of CP092877.1, from coordinate 67,739,831 downwards.
CTGTCACTAAATGTCAAGACAAGAAGCGGAAATCATAAAACAAATACATACTGGTGGGATGGGAAGCTGGAGAAAATGAAAAACGATTTCACTATATTAGAAATTTGTATTACCGACATGGAAAGGTCCTTGAAAAGACCTATAAATCAATGAGAAATAAATATTTAAATAAAAGTAAAAAGGCAAAAAGAGCGAGTTGGAGAATTTTTATAGAAGAAAGTCATTCAAATAACTCATTTGGTAATGCTTACAGGATATTCAAGTCATTGAGATCGAAAAATAGAAATTTAGGATTACCACTAATAGATAATTTACCAGATCATTTAAAGACCGACAAAATAAAAAGTTTAATGAACGATCTATTTCAGGATGATATTGGAGGTTTGGATAAAGATGATCATATTTTGATTAGAAATTATACGCCTAAATATAAAAATAAAAGTAGTGTTTATATCGAATCTAAGGAAATAGAGGAAACAATTTTAAAAACAAATATTAAAAAAGCACCGGGCCCTGATTACATTAGTAACAATATGATTAGACAGGCTAAAATAAAAATAATTCCAATTCTGCATAAATTATTCAATAAATGTATAGAAATGGGATATTATCCGGATGAATGGAAAAAATCATTCTTAAAAATAATTCCAAAACCAGGCAAAACGAATTATGAAATAAATAAAAGTTATAGACCTATATCATTGACATCTAATCTATCTAAAACATTTGAGAATATAATAAAAAATAAATTAAGTAACTATTATTTAGAGAATAATTTAATGAGCTCAAGGCAGCATGGCTTTATGAAATCTAGATCAACTATTACTGGAATGGATAAAATTATAGAAACTATATTGAAACATAAACAAAAAGAATTGACTTCCTTGATAGCTATAGATATTGCGGGTGCATTCGACAATGCATGGTGGCCTGCTATTATAAAAAGAATGGATAATGATGATGTTCCTTCAGATTTAATACGGATCATAAAATCTTATTTGAATAATGAAAGGGAGGTGAAATTTACATACGAATCAGAAACTTTTTATAAGAAACTAACTAAAGGATGTCCACAGGGTGGACCTTTATCTCCACTTCTATGGAATATTTTGCTAAATGATTTGTTGATAAATTTTGATTCGATGAATGCAGATATTATATGTTATGCAGACGACGTTACAATAATTTGCTGGAATAAGACTATTGAAGGACTAAAAACCGCAAGTGAATACACCTTAAATTATGTGATCCAATGGTGTAATAGAAATAAATTAACGATCAGTACAGAGAAGACTAATATGCTATACCTACATAACAGACAAAAAATACCTATTAAGGTTAATAACAATATAATAATGCCGGTCAAGCAAGTAAAAATTCTGGGAATGAAATTTTCTAATCACAAATGGAAAAACAAAGTTAACTTTACACCGCATGTTAATGATATTCTGTGTAAGGCAGGACGTATGAAAAATTTATTATGTTCACTAAGTGGCAATATGTGGGGTTTAGACACTCAAAAGAGGTTAACTTTATTCAAAACAATCATTAGGCCTGTACTTACATACGGTTCTGAAATTTGGTTCAAATATTTAAACAATCGTTGTAAACAAAAACTGAACTCCATGCAGTACCAGATCATTTTATGGGCAGTTAGAGCATACAAAACCACTTCATCAAACTGTGTGCATAGCTTGGCAAAAATTCCACTCCTAACGGACTATATAGAATCCAGAATAATCAAATTTGATCTAGCTCAACTGTCCATTGAAGATCTAATTACTTACGAACCCCATGCTCCAAGTATAGTCAAATATTTCTTACACGCAAAAATGAATGAAATTTTTGAGAACACTAATGAAATTTTTAGAAGCTTTTTCGTATTATGAATTCCAAGATTTTTCCGTCCAAATTATTATAATATCCAATTCATTACAGATCATGGCAATTTTGGGAAATTTTTGGCAAATATCGGCGCCGTGAAGGAACCAGGATGCTTCTGCGGAGGTGAAATTCAAGACGCGAGACATCTACTTCTGGAGTGCCCAATTTTCCGGGATTTTAGGGAAAATAGATTTGGTCGTATTGGACAGCTTGATGAATTTGTAGACAAAAAAGAAAAGTATAAAAATTTTGATCAATTTTGTAAATACATATACAACTTTCTCTTGAATTGGAAAAAATAGAAGGAATCTTAGAAAAAAAAAAAGAACTGCGATGCTTGCTCTGTGTGTTTTGCTTTGTTGTTTGTTTTTCTCTTTGGACAATTTTCTTTGGTTGATTTATGTAAAATAATGAATTGAACAGTATTGTATATAGCCGAATTGCTGTAATGCAAGTGAAATGTATTGACGCAAATATCCCTGAGTTTGGGATATCGCGTTTCATGATGTTAATAAAGTTAATGTGTACAAGAATAAGCAAAAAAAAAAATCACCATGAGAGGACACTCCTGTTAGAGGACCTGTCAATTTAGCCTTAACTACCCATTTCTTGATTTCTTTGGAAGCCTCTTGAACCACAATTTTTGGTAGTTGAGATACAGCCTATACCATTCTGACAAGGACCAACAGCCTGAAACCTGTACTAGATTTAACTAAAAAAATAAAGGCTAGTACCTTATATACCCTTCAATGACCATCTCTGCAATCTAGCAGACCTGAATCAATAACAAAATCATAACACCAATATCGGAAAATCCAGAGCGCCCACCTGGTAGCCATTGTCTGAACAGAGCAGGTTTTGATATTGTGATATCCACAAGTGCTTATTAAATCTTCTGAATCTGCAGGCGTTGTTCAGCTGATAAATTGCCCAGACCATTTTTAATGGTCAAAATATGCAGGAAAATTTTTAACAAGTGAACTGATCTTAAACTGCAAAATTCTATTTATATTTCTATTTATTCAACAAACATTTTATTTTTAATATTGAGCTATTCAACCCAATCTTTCATTGGATTAAAAGACTAAGTTGAAAGCTTTTTCAAGACACATTTATAATGTTATCCTGCTTATTGCACTCTATTTTCCTTTGTTTAGGCCTAAAATGCCATTTGGTGGTATATGGTGCTATCCTGCTTGTAAAAGTGCTTTAGGTTCAGATCCCAGAATAGCTTGGTTATAATGAAGTGTTTAGAAAGCAGTGTGTTGTTAGTAGACCTACCTCTAGGACAGGGCTGGCACTGAGGATGGTCTGCTCCACCCCGCTGTCCCCATTGGCTCCTGTCTTGTGGCTGAGGGAGGTGAGATGGTGCAGCAGCAGATGGGTGCTCTCAGTCTTGCCTGAACCACTCTCCCCGGATATCACGATGCACTGGTTGCGCCTCTCCCGCAGCATGCGCTGGTAGGTAGCATCCGCAATGGCGAAGATATGAGGTGGCAGGTCGCCCAGTGCTCTCCTCTGGTAGAGCTTGACATACTTGGGGTTGTAAATGGGGTGAAAGGTGAAGGGGTTGACTGCGATGAGGATGGACCCTACGTAAGTGTAGATGTGGCCCTTCAGGAACCTGGCTTTCAGGTTCTCCAGGAGGGTCTGCTCAGTTAGCGTGGGCAGCTGGCAGAGATCCGAGTACTCCTTATCCTTGGGTTGGTACAGGAAGCGCAGGAAATACTCGTGGGGAGGTTCAGTTTTGCCTGGCGTGGAGCGCTCGCGCAGACAGAATCTATACCTGTGCAGGCTGCCCTCCGGACAGCGGGGCCAGAGAAGCTGCAAGGAGATGGGGAACTCCCCAGCAGAGATCCTGCGCTCCTTGCACACCTGGCCCAGGGAATCATGGACAACCTCCGCCAGTTCATACCCAGAACTCCCTCCGGCCAATCCCAGCTTCTCCAGGACACACTGCACAATCTCCCCCGCCGTCGTTTTCTTGCCCGCCTCGATGGACAGTGCCTCGTAGAAATCACTGAAGGCCCCCACATGGACTTGAAAGATATGGCGGCCATTGGACATGTTGCTACTGCATTGTTCCTCAATATATACCTGCAACCACGACACCACTCGTAAACTTACACAGGCACATTGAAGTCTTTCACTATCTGCAAAGAGTACAGCTACCAGTTTTAAATATATGATAAAATTTGGAATATAAATTTAGAAGATAACAAGAGGCAACATTACCATCTAGTTTTAACCAGAAGAGGCAGATTTGGGATTTTTAATTTTTTTTTTTTGAAGAAATAAATACATAAAATTGAAAAACACTTTATAAAATAAAGATCCCAGAAAAAAAGAGTTCACTAAAGTCTCTATTGGAATATTGAATTTAAAAAAAAAAAGTGAAAAATTATGATAAGGGACAATTTGGATTATAGATTAGAAACATAAGGTAATAAGACCAAATCTAAATAGTGTGACCTTTCGGTAAACACTACCGTTTTTTTTTTTTGCTTATCCCTAGTACACGTGGTACAGGCCATGATAATCATGGTGGGTAGTTAGCGACTGCTTTTTACTGTAAGCGCACCACATGTCTACACATGTGAAAGCAGTTCGACTTTGCACTTACAAATGTGCCAGAGCCCCGTTTGGTTTACTTGCACTCGCTGGTGGGGTTGGACTTTTGCAAGAATCGGGGGCCATTGGAGCTTTTTTTTTTTTAATCAGAAAAAAAGTGTCCAATGCGGGAATCGAACCCGGGTCGTAGTGGTCGAAAACCAAACGGTTTACCAGCCTTCCACCAACCCCCAAACACTACAGTAAACACTGTTACCTCTAAATAGTGTGACCTTTCGGATAAACACTACAGTAAACACTGTTACCTAAACACACTATTTATTTATTTAGATTTGGTCTTATTACCTTATGCCTCTTTAATGAATTTATTATAGTCAATAAGGTGACTTTTTGAATATATCATATGGATATTGTTCAGAGAGTGTTTAAAATTTAAGTTTGACACTCTTATGTAAAATACATCGTTTTACTATAACACTAGGGGTCGGTGGAAGATGGTCTAAACCATTGGTTTTCAACAGCTACGACCCGGGTTTGATTCCCGCATTGGACACTTTTCTGTTTAACCCTTAATTACTCGCGCCTATATTTGTTACGTAAGTACTCGCGTTGAGATCCAGGTCTCACTTTTAAAAAACCGAAATATATGTTAAATTTTAATATTTGGATTGAAAATTAGGCTGCATTATATTCGTAATTGTGTGTAGTTTATGACACATGTGAATTAAGGCAAAAAATATTTTTATATTTTTTTATTTTTATTGAAACAATGACTATAGTAAAAACAATGAATGTTTGACATAGTTTTACAAATAGGCTACTATTAAAAGTTGCAGACGGATATTATTCGCAATCTTTGCATATATTCGAAGAATGACGTTGACAGATGTGTCTCCTGCATTTGTAGCAAATAATTTGTGTCATACTACCTTTGGTACTTGGGCAAACATAGCACCGTTTTCGCTACTTAGGTTCTGACTCTACACTAATTTCGATCTGTGGTAAACAAAAGATTGTTATGTTTATCATTTTAAATAATTTTATGAAATACATATAACTTACCTCTGGACTTTCAGCTTTCTTGCAATGCAATATTATCAGGTCATGGAGACCTCTTGGCAAGTTTTTCAATTGGGATCAAATTTTTAAATGATCCTGGAATAATTGTAGGGAAATATTTTTCAAAAAGGTTCTTCTTGGAACTCGAGGTGAATTTATATTTAAAGACTTGAAAATTATTTCTGAATTTATACCTGCAAAACATTTAGTAGGTCGAAAAATAGGCATAGAGGCCATCTGTTGGTTCGACGGCCTAACAGAATAAGTTCCACACATTTGGTTCACCATGTCAACCCCGCCTTTAGTCAAATTATCAAATGTTACAATTTCAGGTTTTAATTTGAATCCACTTTCTTCGTCAATTGTGGGAGTTGAGTGCATTGTTGAGAGCAATAGAACAGCCTTGCTTCAGATTTAGGCCCTGGCAATTGAGAAATTATATTTACACTTCTTGTACGAATCTGGGTTTTATGCGACATTGTCTTTTTCCATTTTGTGACACCATCCTTTCCAAAATAAAATTCAGATTTGGCATTTGGCAAAATAAATATTTTATTAAATCCAATATATGCCTTTTATTATCTAATGAATTAAGTATGGATTGCTCTATTTTCAAAATAATATAATATATATTTTAGGAAATATTTAGTATTAAAATATTGAATAAAATAAATAAATTCTAAATACCCAAGAGAGACAGAGAGAGAGAATTTAGAAACAAAAAATATACTTAGAAGAAGAACAATAACTTACTGTTTTACGAAGATAGAGCCAGCCGGAAAATGAAACCTAAACCAAAATTATTACGCAAGTACTCGCGTCGAGACGTTTGTCTCGGCGGTGGCTTTTTTGTTTTATTTTTCTTCCTTCTAGGGGCCAAGCGATAGAACAAATGGTCTAAAATATTTATTTCGATGCTATCTTAAGCTACAAAAACTTACAAATTATTTGGACTCGAAAATCGTATTTATTTTTTCGATTAAAATTTTAGGTGAGACCTGTGTCTCGACGCGAGTAATTAAGGGTTAAAAAAAAAAAAAGCTCCAATGGCACCGATTCTTGCAAAAGTCCAACCCCACCAGTGAGTGCAAGTAACCAAACAGGGTTCTTCCGGCACATTTGTAAATGCAAAGTCGAACTGCTTTTCACATGTGTAGACATGTGGTGTACTTACAGTAAAAGCAGTCACCTTCTTCTACCCACCATGATTATCATGGCCTGTACCACATGTTGTTGTTTCTTATACCCTTGTGTAAAGATTACATGAATTCCATGAGTTCATGCTCCTCGAGCTGTTTTATGATGAGCAGCGGCCTCTCCCAAAGGCCCTGTGTACTAGGGATAAGCAAAAAAAAAAAAACTCTAACACTTGGCATCAATTCTCTAAGTGAAAGAAGTCATAATTATAGAAATGATATTTTAGAACATAGCTAAGATTTACAAAGTGACAACAAGACCAATTATGTAATTTAAATGTGACATTTTGACAACACCATTGTTCACCTATAAATCACCTAGTTGGTCTAGCCATATCTTGTAAGGTCATATATAACTTAATTAGATTGTGTCTAGTAGACTTTAATGAAGCAATTAAGACTACACAAATTATAGTTAATTGTCTTAATCTCACTCTAGGATATATAAAAATATACTTTCTCTTCCAGCCAAAAAAAAAAAGCAAAGGACAGGAGAGGAGAATATAAATAGAAAACACAAGGTAATAAGACCAAATCAAAATAAATAGTGTGTGACATTTCGGTAACAGTGTTGTTACCATCTTCATGTACCTTGTGTTTATAATCTATAATCCAAATTGTGCCTTATCATAAATAGAAAATGTTATTCATTTGGGAATTTCTTCACAAATTTGTCTGTTGTGTGGCTTTATCACTGACCTGAGTCCGTTAGTTTGCAGAGACGGTAAATAGATGACGCTTAGTTTTAGCATCTATTTTGACGGGAGAGGTGACCTTTATTTTAATTGATAGTTTTAATAGAAACTCCTTGTAAAGGACACTTACACATTGATACACAGTGACCTTTATTGAAGACACAAGATAACCAAGTGTGAACAAAATTGCCTCTTCTTTTTTTTGTGCAGTGATGGAAGGCTGGTACATACCTCTCACTGTCACCATCTGACCAGAGATGACATTCTGGGACAACTAACGGTGGGAAAACGCGGCATGATACAACTTGATGCCTGTTGGTATTCTATTAAATGTCTTTTTTCTTAATTTATGCACCTTATCCCAGTACAATATCACATTTGTACTATTTTTTTCAAAATTGACTCTGTCTCCTTAAAAAAAAAAAAAAAACAAGATGACTGGCGACCATCAAAAACTTTCCACTTCTTTAAGTTTTGTCCATGAATGTTGATGGGGAGCTTCTTATTCAGAACTGACAATTTATCCAGGAGATGGAAACCTCTAATTTCAAACCAAAGTCGGATGGAGCTCTTGTAATCAGCGCAATTCATCTAAAAAGAAAAACCATGATCATAAAACCCAGGATTTATTCCTAAGGACCTTTACAGATTACCACCAGCCCCTGTCTGTCAGCCTTGTGAGTCATGGAAAGTTGTCCTATGACTTTCAATGATGGATGACTTCCATATTGGAGCTGGCCTCATACAACGATGATTAACACCATCATCAAAAAAGCATCCAAAAAAAAAAAAAAAATCATCATTACAATGATGCTAGTCCTACACCTAGATTATAGAATTTGATGCTTTTTATTGTTTTAAAGGTATAATTTAGTTATTGAACACAATAACTCTACTTGCAAAGAGGGGTCGGTGGAAGGATGTTCTAAACCATTGGTTTTCAACCGCAACGACCCGGGTTCAATTCCCGCATTGGACACTTTTTTGTGTTAAAAAAAAAAAATGCTCCAATGGCCCCCGATTCTTGCAAAAGTCCAACCCCACCAGCGAGTGCAAGTAACCAAACGGGGCTCTGGCACATTTGTAAGTGCAAAGTCGAACTGCTTTTCACATGTGTAGACATGTGGTACACTTACAGTAAAAGCAGGCGCCTACTTCTACCCACCATGATTATCATGGACTGTACCACGTGTACTAGGGATAAGCAAAAAAAAAAAACTTGCAAAGAAAACTAATAACTTCACATCATCAAACACAAGGTCTTCTCTCTTTCTTTCTTTCTTATCTCCACTCAATCATATTAGGGTATCAAGTTGTGACCCTTGATGGTGTCTGTTTGACAACCATCATGATTGGGTGAAGTAGAATGCCTTTGTCATTAAGACTGGGAGCACTACTCAGTGGCAGGCCGACTTAGTTCCAAAAAGTTTCAAATAAATAAATGTGTGGCATTTCTTGGTAATAACATTGTTCCCATCATCGTACAAAAGACACAGGAAACATCACACACTAATTATTTATTTAGATTTTGTCTTATTACCTTATGTTTCTAATCTTATAATCCAAATTGTACCGTATCTACTTTACTATATCAACTAAACAGAGCCTATATTTATTAACCTAAAAAGAGAAAAAAATTGATCCTATTCTAAGAGATTTGACTTAATATACTTTGAAAAGGCTTTCTCTCTCTGAGCCTTGAGATGAGGGGAGAGTGTGAAAACCCCCGTAAGGTCTTGAGGAGGACTCTTGATCGTTGGGGGAGTCTCCTGGACTTTACATAACTGTATATAGTTTCCCCTTTTATTTTATCTTTTCTTTTTAATTCTCTCTTTTTATATACACAGTAGAACCTCTCTGTAAAGGACAACACCTAATTGCAGATCCAAAGTGTCTTTTAGAGAGAGGTGTCTTCTTACTGAAGAGCTGCTAAATAGTAAAGATGGTAAATTTGTAAATGAAAACTGTCCCTTGTAGAGAGGTGTACTCTGGCATGAGTGTCCTCTCATGGAGATTTTACTTGTATGATGGCAATAAAATATTTTTAAAATCACAAATCTCTTTCTCTCCAAGTTGATGGGTCCAACAATTGGCCATCGTCACCACTTGGAATTTACACCTCTGGATGATGAGTCATCAGTAGTCGGCTCAGAGCTCTGTTTATAATGTGTGTGGATAAACAAATAATAACTGTTCAGGGCAACTTCTTCACTGCATCACTGCTTTAAGATATCAAAGGGAAAGGAAAATGAAATAAGTAAACCAGCCATAGAAACTCTTACCACCGGAATATCACTAGATGAGTTGTAAATGATGGTCACTAACAGAGATCTATTTGGGGAATCTAGAATTCCAAATTGTACTTTATCATGAAGCGGTTTACCTTTTTTTTTTTTTCTTTCTTATTCCTAGTACACGTGGTACAGGCCATAATCATGGTGGGTAGAAGAAGGTAACTGCTTTTACTATAAGTGCACCACATGTGAAAAGCCGTTCAACTTTGCACTTACAAATGTGCCAGAGCCCCGTTTGGTTACTTGCACTCGCTGATGGGGTTAGACTATTGCATTGGGTTTACCTTAATAAGTATAAGGTAATACGAAGATTCTCTATACAAGGAGGTAGTTCTACTGTACATCAATGTGTAGGGAGGGATAATTGATCTAGGTTGATCCATTTGCATGAGATGAGGGGAGGTAGAACCTTATCATATCAAACCAAAGCAGGTGTTTAAACTTGATTATCTAACACCAGTGTTCCATGATAAGATGAGGGGGGAGCTTGTCTTAGGTAAATAATTAAAAGCTGGGGATTTCAGGATTGTTGAGATTGCCTCTACACCCTGATAAATACAGTAGAATCTCTCTTTAGTGGACACCCTGATAGCTGACACCTCTCTACAAAGGACAGTTTTCATTTGCAAAATTACCATTTTTACTATTTAACAACTCTCCGGTAAAAGGACATTTCTCCCTAAAAGGACAGTTTGGTTCTGCAATTAGATGTCCTTTACAGGGAGGTTCTACTGTATATTTCTGAGATTACAATTCTTATAATGAGAATTATACCAATTTTATCCCAGTTTTAAAAACAAAATTAATTACAGTCTCCAACTTTTTTAAATTCAACTCTCCCCAAAGAATCTGGGAATTTATGGTCGCATTAAAGTTTGTGTTGAAGTCTTATTAAAAATAAAGTAAATGAAATCTCATTGTGTGGGATATGGAAAAAAATGGTTGGATTAAAGTAGGTGTTGAATTATAGTCGGTTAGAACACATCTCTCTAATGGACACTTTGGTCTCTGTAACTAGGTATTGTCCTTTATATAGAGGTTTTACTATCCTAATTACCCAAGATAGAGGACATTGTGACTGCTGTGATAGAGATGTATGGAGAAATCTCTTCATTGGACACAACAACAACAACACTAAATGGTTCCAAGATAGAGAACATTGTGACTGTTGTGATAGAGATGTACGGAGACATCTCTTAATTGGACACAACAACAACAACACTAAATGGTTCCAAGATAGAGAACATTGCGACTGCTGTGATAGATATGTATAGAGACATCTCTTAATTGGACACAACAACAACACTAAATAGTTCCAAGATAGAGAACATTGTGACTGTTGTGATAGAAATGTACGGGGACATCTCTTCATTGGACACAACAACAACTATCATAAATTGGAAAAATAAGAATTAATTTTCTCTTTCACACACACACACACACACACACACTTGGTATTAAATATATACAGTCTACTCTCGTTATAACGCCACTCGATATAACGCCACCCTCGCCTTACGCCGCTTTTTCGTTTTGTCCCAATCGACATCAATGTATTTTTCTCGATATAACGCCACTCCCTCGCTGTTCGCCTTCCGCCGCTGATTTTTCGTATCCCAAGTAGCAAAAACCATTCGTTATAGCGCCGTTCACAACGTCCCTCACCCCCCGCTTCCCTTTTCCTGTCTGCATTTTTTTCGCCAGCGGCACCGGACTTTACCTGCTGTTGACACAACAGATTGTGTGAACATCCAGCAGACCTTTTCCTTCTTGTGCCTGGGACATACACAGTCGCTTCATCCTTCGCTAACGTCAACACAACAACCTTATTGTCGTATCATGAGTTCCCAAAAGCGTAAACGTGAATCGATCACCATTGAAAAGAAGAAGGAGATATGCCAGTTGGCAAGAAATAACCCTACGATGTCGAAGAATGAGATTGGAGAGCGTTTCTCACTTCCACGAACAACTGTCCGTGATATTCTCACTCAGGCTGAGAAGTGGGAAAATTATACTGTTGGTTCTTCAAAGTGTCGGAAAATTTAGTGACTTGGAAGACGCTCTCTTCAACTGGTTTACCCAAAAGCGTGCCAATATTATTATTATTACTGATGACCTCCTAAGAGAAAAGGCAAAAAAACTTGGCGGGCAGTTGGACGTACCAGAAAATTTCGCGTACAGCAGTGGGTGACTGCAGCGATTTAAAGGGAGATTCCATATTTCGCAACGACGGCTCTGTGGGGAAGGCGCATCGATTTCTCCAGCTATCATTGATGAACACCTTACAAATTTGAACAGTATGCTGGCGAACTCCGGATATGACCCAGCCAACATATACAATGCAGACGAAACAGGATTATTTTTCAGCTCATTCCTGACCGAACACTTGCTCACAAAGATGAAAACTGCCGTGGTGTCAAAAGGATGAAGCAACGAATCACTGTTCTACTGTGCTGCAACTCTGCTGGAACAGACAAGCGGCAATTGCTGATTATTGGAAAATCGGCAAAGCCTCGATGCTTCAGAAACTTTAGTCCACACTTCTACTGCACTTACACATCTAACAGCAAAGCATGAATGACCTCTAGCATCTTTCAAGAATGGATACTGCAGTTCAACAAGCAGCTTGTCTCTGAAGGACGTCGTATCCTACTGTTGTTAGACAACGTCTCACTGCGTCCCTAATGATGGTCTCAGCAACATAAAGATTCCTTTCACCAAATATGACTGCCGGTCACTGGATAGTGGCATCATCAAAGGTTTCAGGGCTCAATATCGCAAGCTTCAACTCCAGAAAATGGTGGAATTGTGAAATGCCCATCTACCCACAGAATTACGTCTGGATTACGCTGTGCGCTATTGTAAAATGGCTTGGAATTCTGTTGGGCAACTGCTGGAATCATACAGGCATTCGCTTCACTTCTACTGTTGCAGTTGAGCCTCTTAATTATGGAAATCTGCTCGATCGCATTCGCGATATATTCGCTATTACACCAGAGAATTTGATGACTGAAAGGGAGTTTCAACTGGTTGATGATTCCCAGGAGACGGAAATGAAGCTAACAGATGACAATTTTCTGGTGTCCACTGTTACAGCGAAAGAAGAACTTGGCGAGGATGATGATGCAACAGTGACTCCGCGCCTACCATCGTTAAGGGAAGCCAGAACAGCTGCTGAGACAGTTTTGTTGTTTCTTGAGCACTCCAAGAGAGCAACATCTGATGATGTCAATCTATCTGCGGGTTTGTTACGCCGTGTCTATGCCATAAGTTAGGGAGAGAAAAGACAAGTTGGGATCACAGACTTCTTTTGAAAAAATGTAATTACTTTTTTATTAATAAATTATAAATTAATGCTTTCTATTTATCATATTAATTATTTAATGCCGGCATTCTATATATTGACTTAGAGTATAAATTGTTATTATTAATTGTAATAAATAATTTATTGTATCTTTAAATTTCACATTTTAAACGTGTGTGTTCGATACAACGCCACCCTCGCCTTACGCCGCTTTTTTGCAAAATCCAGATGGTGGCGTTATAACGAGAGTAGACTGTATATATATATCAATTCAGTGTATAAAAATATTAACAATCACAAATTAAAATTTTAAAAATAATAATAATAACTCAATGAAACATTTCTATAATATCAGTATTATAGGGAGTGGTCAGGTAGATTACTAGCAGTGCCATGATAATTAAGACTAAAACAGCACATAGCATGTAAGATACAATAGAATGAAGTAGATGTTCAGATTACAAAAAAAGATTGGGATAAAGGAAGAACGTGTACAAGAAAGATAAAGCTACAGATGTGTATGTAGAGTTGCCAGATGTTCTTTGACAGGTTTAGGCTTAATTATGATGGCCATTGGAATCATCGATCAGCTATACTACTACCTGGTCACACATCTAGCAGTGTTCTCTAACAATATTCACAGAACGATAAAGCAGCACAATTTGGATTATATATTAGAAATACAAGAAAATAAGACCTAATCCAAATAAATTAATGCTATGACAGTTCTGTAACTGAGTTGTTACCATCATTAGATAAAGAATGATGGTTAAAAATGATGGTAGAATGATCTTTATAAAGGACAGTTTTCATCGCCAAAAATACCATTTTTGCTATTTAGCAACTCTCCAGTAAGAGGACACCTCACCCTAAAAGGACACTTTGACTCTGCAATTAGGTGTTGTCCTTTACAGGGAGGTAGTTCTACTGTTAACTGGCATAATCAAATGTATTTAACACATGACATATTACTCCAAATATCGGGATAGCACCTATTGACCCTAGTAGAGCTATACCTTCAATAATAAGGCACAATTTGGAATATAGATTATAAACACAAGGTAATAAGACCAAATCCAAATAAATAAATAGTGTATGACATTTCGGTAACAGCGTTGTTACCATCTTCAGACAAAAGTTTTGTTGTTGTTACCGAATCATCACACACTATTTATTTAGATTTGGTCTTATTACCTTGTGCTACACCTTGAAATTTCTTTAAATAAAGTGCTTGATGCAGGATTTGAACCAGTGCAGTGGCAATCAAAAATCGACACTCTATACCAGACCTCCAAAACAACCTACTCTGCAGTATTATTAAAACTTTAAAATGTGTTACAAATTCCATTCATAGATTAAATTTAAAAAATATATATTGTGAATTATAATTTGTTTTTTTGGAAGAATATAATTTTTATATATTTTTTAAAAGCTTCAAGTTCTCTCTCTCTTTCTACAAGTACCATCTTGGTCTTGAGGTGGGTAACACCAGCCATCACATCGACCTGCCCACTCTGTGGGAGAGAACTCTTTCTGTCCATTGGTGGCGGAGTCTTTCCCGTGGTGGGCGCTACCAATGATGACTTTGTATATATTTATCAATTTTATATATTTACATTTATTTATCTATATTTATCCTTACTTAATTTTATTTATTCACATTTATTCAATTTTGTATTTAACCTTATATAATCTTATAGGAACATTGAAATAAAGTAGTTTCAATCTCAATCTCTCTCTAATTTATATAGTAGAACCTCTCAGTAAAGGTCACCTAGTTGCAGGACAATACTGATTTTGTAGAGAGTTGTCCTCTCGTAGATGTTCTACTATACCTATTAAAAGTCACACGTACGGCAACAAGACCACAATTCCAAATAACTAAGCACACCATTCTCAGCTAGTTGGAGAATGGTTAGAAAATATTATCACACAACAAACATAAATTTTTTCTCATTTTCTCAAAGTTTATAGGACTCCTACAATCTGTATACCATTGCACTCTGTGGTACAAAAAAAACATCAAAAAAAATCCTTTATCTGTATGTGCAGATAGAAAATCTTGAAAACAGAAATAAAGGTCATTAAAATGCAACAGCATTTGTTACAATCCTTAAGCAAAAAATACTAAAAGTTAGCTTTGAATAGTAAAAAATAATAAGAGAGTACTTTTTAATAAGAAAATAAGACCTAATTCAAATAAATTAATAGTGTGTAATAGTGTTATTTTCTTGTAGCTATAATCTTTAATCCAAATTGTGCTTTGGTACTTTGTGTTTGAGAATGGCAACATGTTTATTACTAAACTACTTATTTGGATTTGGTTGGATCACCTTTACAAAATTTATCTAAAAATCCAAATTGTACCTTACTACTTTACTCTTCTTCTTTTTTCTTCTTTCTTATCTCCACTCAATCATATTAAGGTATCAAGCTTGTAAAGCTTGAGACTTTTGATGGTATCTGCCGGGGAAGAGTAGAGCTCATCAATGGATGAGTCAATACAGTCAATAATATGTTTTGGGGTTGCAGGTTGACACTTAGTACATAGTGGGAAAACCTTGCAACCATTCTGGAAAGTCATTGTCTGTAGATGACCAGACTTAAGTCTGGAAATCAAAGACTGTTGTTCTCTTGGGAGGACAGAAAAAACTGGTGCTTGTCCCTACTACTTTACTAAAATCTTGAAAAAAAAAAAAGTTTATTTCTTTACAAAATAATAATAATAAATCAGCATGCAAACTATAAAAAATCCATAACACGTACAAACAACAAACATACACTTATATAATGTACAACAAGGAGACAAAAGAATACCATGCTGTCCAAAAATGGTAAAATCCCCAACATTGTAGAAAGTACATTAGAGTAAAGAAGCACATTAGAGTAGGGAAAGAAAGAAGAAATAAAAAAGATCAAATACCAATGTCCTTACTAACAACCATTGTATGTCCAATTCAAATGAATCAGCAATTAAAAATTGGCCCAAGATAAAAAAAAAAAAAGAGAAGTATAGACGAAGGGAAAGGAAAAATTTAAAAAAAGAAAGAGAGAGAAAGAAAGATCAGGGCAAACAGGTTCTATGTGACACCCCCCCCCCCTAGTTGAAAACGGGTAAACCTCTCTCCTGGACCAGTTCCAATTAATCAGAAGCCGGCTCGGCTAAGATTAGATGTTCTCTGCAAGTTTTGCTTTGCTCATGTCCGGCAACTACAGGCCATAGTGTGAGGCTTTCATGGAACATGTGGAAGTCCCACATGGCAACATAGCCACCTCACTATAACATCATTCAGGACAAAGATTTTCTTTAGTTTTTATAGTCACACAGTTAAAACAATTCAGATTTAAATGATGTTAGAACCTGGTGGTGGTGGTGCTTATCTACATGGTTAAACCAATTCCTGAAGTCCACTCCTCTCCAATTTTGTGATGGTAGTTATAGGCCTGGAAAATAGGTCCTCTATTGTCAGTTCTGAGCATGATATGTTCCGGAGAAGCTTCCGTACTATTGCATTTCAAGCAGTTATTGAAGGTTTTTTGTCCATTTTGAAATTTTAAGGTTTTTTATATGGCCACTTCTTAGTCTTGCTAAAGCTGTTTGTTGATTTCTATTGAGTTTTTGATTTATTTCTAATTGTTTCAATGGTTTGTATCAGTGATGATTTGGATAAACTGTCAGTTTTGATTTATTTTCTTTTTTTTTATATGTATATATTTCTTCAAAGGTAAGATTATTGCTTGGTAAGTGACACGCTTTTTTGCTAATTTGTCTGCCTCTTCATTAAGAGGTATGTTGACATGGGAAAGGATCCATTGGATGTTAGAACCTAATTATTGTTTTAAACAAGGCAGTTATACCGAGGTTTTACTATAAATAATATTTAATATTTTAAATAAATGACAATTCGTTGAGGGGAAGGTTTATTTCTATTTGTACAAAGGCAATACAAAGCTTTCGGACTCAACAAGGTATAACTATACAACTAAAAATTTAGTACTATAGAAATTTGAAAGAGCGTAATAACAAAACCAAATTCAAATGATGATTTAAAGTCATTGGGTTACTTTATAGTGTGAATGACAACAATGGAGGTATACTGAAATATCAATAAAAGAAAATAAGGCCTAATCCAAATAATTTATTAGTGTGTGACGTTTCGGCAACAATATTGTCACAACAACAGCAACAACAATGTTATTGCCAAAACGTCACACACTAATAAATTATTTGGATTAGGTCTTATTTTCTTTTATTATAATCTACTAGCCGAATGACCCGGGCAACGCCCGGGTTTTACCCGATTAAATGTTTTTATTCAGATACTATTCGTTACAATTATAAATTGGCACCGTGGATGTCACTTTTGTGAAACGTCCCGCTCCAAACTTTGTGTGTTTTTAAAATATAAAAATAAATATGTAAATTTTCACAACGATATTTGAAAATTATATTATTTTGATTTTCAAATGCTATTCTTTACAATCATAAATTGGCGCCGTGGATGTCACTCTTGTGAAACGTCCTGCTCCAAACTTTGTGTCTGAGAAGCGATATTTTTATAGAAAGATGATCTGGCTTTTGTTTTCTGCTCGAATGAATGTTTTTCTGTTAGAATTTTGTTCCTGCGTACAAAATAATGAACTGGTTTCACCCGTGGTCTCTGCTTTTTGGAATTTTTCCCGATATAATTTTGTATCTGATAATCAAACATGATACAGCAATATCGTCATCATCATTTTCTGACTAAAAATATATAGTTTTAATAATTAATTTATATATTTTTTAAAATAGCCTATCGTCTTCCCCGTATTTTTTACCTATGTATGGAAATTTTGGTTTGAATTAGTGAACTACTGCGAATTTGTATACCGGACATACAAACAAACATACAAACATTCATTTTTAAATATATAGATAATCCAAATTGTGCTTTATATCATTACTGAAATATCAAATATATATTAAAAATTTGCTTATACCTTTGGTAAAAAGTTATAAATAAAGATAATTTGCCGAGGGAAGAGTTACTTTTTATATATAACGGCAATACAAGTTTTCTGGCTCAACAGCCCTTCAACAGTTATAACTACGCCACTAAAACCTAAGTACTAAAGTTTTAGTACCGTAGTTCTAACTGTTGAAGGGCTGTTGAGCCCGAAATCTTGTATTGCCGTTATATATAAAAAGTAACTCTTCCCTCAGCAAATTATCTTTTATTTATAACTTTAATACAGTAAAACCCCTCTATAGTGAACCCCAATGGGACAGAGCTTTTGGTTCACTATAGCCACGGTTCACTATAGCCACGGTTTGGCTATTTTTTTTTACTTTTCAAAAATTTTAGACTGTATAATTAAAAAACAGCCATATACACAAGTAGAGGCTGCCTCTTAATAGTGGTCACTTTATTTTAATTCCCTTAATTGACTAATTTCCTTATATTAATACTGAATAATAATAGAAATCATTAGATAATAGGTTCTTCTTATGATTAACATACATGTACCTCTATGTCTAAGTTAAAAATCAAGACAAATCCTAGGCAAAGTTTTATTAAATATATATTCAAAGATATGAAATGATTTTAAAACATCGTTATCACATTATATAATACAATTTTTACTTGAAAAAATGGCTCTAATACCTTGTTGTTTCAAAGCATTCTTCCAAGCATTGCACCATTCAAATAAAGTTAGTGTTTTTCTTCCATTTCATGTTTCCCCATATTCTTCTAGGTCTAGATTTCGTTTTTTTTTTTTAACCTGCCATGCAAAACATTGCTGACTTTAAAATCACCATAGTTAATGGCATAAAAATAATTTTTGTTTCATCACGGGACCGTTCATTTGGACTTTTTTTTTTTTTAGCCCTAAAACGTACGATCGCGATCGCGGCAAAAGTTGAAGTTGATTCCTCTTTGTAACAATTTTTAATAACCTTATATTTTATCTATTTAAATATGCAACGTTATATTT